>QGED01000070.1:0-87238 GCA_004367475.1 Fusarium camptoceras | reverse complement strand
AGCCAAGATGGTGCAAAAAGCCAACATACTCAAGCTCTGGCAGCCAGGTGTTTTCACCACCATACTATATATGAATCATGGTGGTACCAGTGGGGGCAGGTATCTAGAGGTATCGGTTGTAGCCGTGTGGGCTTCAGGGCGGGCAGGCATTTCGTGTTTAGTCGTATCATTTCTGTGCAACGTCTGCAGGGAGAGAGTAGGAGTGAATCTTGTGAGTACCGTCAGTATAATGTCAACATCTCAATGCAGTGCATGCGTACCTTGTCGGCCACCTGTAACCATTCTTCCATACTTCGAACGTATGGGTCTGCACTGGCGTCTGCCACAGTCTCATGACCCCAAACAATCATCTCGTCGAATTCTGACGTAACTTGCATGCTCCCTACTTGCTCTTGTTCGTCATTAAGATCTTCCTCAGGAGGCTCCTCGGCGACAGTTTTAGGATCTTGTTCGGGGATTCGTTCGACGACAACGCCCCGATAGTCTTCTGGCAACTTAACTACCTTTCCTCGAAGCTTCCTTCCACGGAAGTATGCTAGTTTTGTCCCATCTAGCCATGTTGTCAGACAAGCTTCGCAAATATGGGCCCCGTTCCGGGGAGACAAACCGTCAGTGGCAGCAGGGGTCCAATATGTCGACGTTGGTTCAATTGGACCATCGTGATGTATACGACATGGCAGTATGTTCGCCACTGCCTTGGACTTTCTTTCGTCGGGCTTAAGTGAAAGAATTGGTTGGGACATTGTGCGATACTGTTTTCTTCGTTGTTTAGGTAGGAGAAGGGGACGCGACTAGACGCGTTAAGTGTCCGAGGTAACGAGATGTCTTATCTTATCTTTTACGAACTAACCAAATAGACCCTTAAAAGTCGTGATTAACATCAATGGATATAGAATCAATCTCATTGGTCATCAATTATCTCTATGCATATTTCCAATGAAATCGGAGACTGATCTTTCTTCATCGGTATTCACCTGTAATGATTACGGCGACGGTGACAGGAAGTCCAGTTTGAAAGAATCGTGCTTTGATATATACACGTCCTGCTATATGGGTATCTCGATTAAACCACAGCCAAAATCGGATGTCGCCAGTATCTAAGTCCATCATTTTTTCTTCTTCTTTGGTTTGTTTCCTTTTTGAGTCCCTCCTGTCGTTGGCTTTGGCGCGTACCGATTTGCGTGGTCCATATCGAAAGCCGATTTATGTTTGCGAAAAAGTAACATGGTCGCCCGTGCATCTTCAATACTGGAATGCGCCCCTCCTTGTATCTCAACTCCCAAGAGTTGTTGAGCCAGGACTCGCAACGCAGGCTTTCTCCCGTTTCCATATTTTTTGAAACCTTGAAATTTGGCTGTATCGCGTATGTCCTTTCCAGGATGGCTAAGAATGAGCGCTTCCAGGTCATGCTTGAGATCATGGCCAATCAAGATACGGCCTCGAAGAAGCTTGTCGATATCTGCCTGTACTTCTTCAAAGTCCCTTGCAAATCTCATTGACTTTTGGCTGATGCCGCTGACTGCTGTCCGCCAGTTGGTGACCTTCTCCTTGGGCTTCACATAAGAATCGTAGATTTGCACACCATGAAAGTCGACCACGCTCACACGGGCAAGAGCTGATTCGTAACCACCTGGTCCTACACCAACCATTTCGCAGTCAATAGCAATGTATTTTCCGATCTCGATCCCTTTTGTGAGTCCATGGTTGACCTTATCTTTCGCAGAAGCAAGCATCATCGAGCTGTCTTTAGCGCCCAGATTGTAAGCTTCGGCGAGAGCTTCAGCCGATACATCGTGGTCTTCCGCCCATAGCGCAAGAGATGTCGAGGTCCCGGGCACTGTTTCCTCAATCTTTGAGCTGTGGACACCCCCCATTGGCTTCTTGGCGCCTGTTTGCGCAGCTTTTGGCGATTTCTGTGTTTTTGTAAGGGACTTTTGGATCTTGGACTTTTTTGGTAGTGGATTTGTCGCTGGCGTTTCTGATTTGCGCTTCAGGGACGGCTTTGATGCAGACTCCTCCTTGAGCTTTGCCTGAAGCTTCTTCCAATTAGAAGAAAGCGCTGCCATTCTGTTAGCAAACACGATTATCTGACATAAAAATAGGAGATAAAGGTTTTATGTGCTTGTATAAATCTCGAGGAACAGTCGCAGAGGAAAGACTTGATTGTGATGACACTATCGGGTTTATGCATCTGACGGAACACAGATAAGATGATCGTCTTTTCACCGCCTTGCAGATAAGAGTTCAGTATCATTTTCTGCCATGCCCCTCCATGTTGCTTTCTCCCATTTTCCATCTTGCGACACATACGCGACAACTCAACCATCATCAATTTGCGACCACAACAGCGCTATTCATCATGGCTGGCGGCACGCCCGCAGGCGAGCCCACTGTAGGCTCAGGTGAGCCTCGTTTGAAAAGCCTTGCGACTCCCGAAACAATAAAAACAGGCTGCATTGCTTGGGTAGAGAAGGAGGGTCAACCGCGACGCGCCGAAATTCTGAGCATCAAGACAACCAAGAGCGGCAAACAATTCTACTGTAATTTTGACAACTTTAACAAGCGACTGGACGAATGGGTGCCTGTGATCAGGTTGGACTTCACTCGGGAAGTCGAATGGCCAAATCCAGAAAAGGACAAGCCCAAAGACCTGAAGACGAAGAAAGCCACCACTGCACAATCTAAGAAAACACAGCCTTCAAAAAAGTCTCAAAAGCGACCGAGCAAGCGAGAGCAATCAGTTGCCTCAGAGGCCAACACCCCACACCCCTGGACTGGTATAGAAGTCGGTTCCTCCTGTGGATAAATCCAACTGACATTTGCATAGATTTCGTAGACAACCAAAATCGACAAAAGTCTGCCTCGATCGGCCCCGATGGTGATAGCCAGGCACGCGCTAGCGTTGATGGGGGTGCAACACCTGTCGGTGGCGACGAAATGGAAGTGGATGAGAGGGAAACAGAGGTGAAGAAGGAGCCTGCGGAGTTCAGTCGCGAGGTCGAGATCGAGAAGCTTCGCACATCAGGCTCGATGACCCAAAACCCGACCGAGGTTTCTCGAATCCGAAACATCTCAAAAGTACAATTCGGCCGTTTTGATCTGTACCCGTGGTATTTCTCGCCATACCCTGAGATTTTCAGCCAGGAAGACGTGATCTTCATCTGTGAGTTTTGTTTAAGCTACTACGGAGACATAAAGGCTTTTACACGGCACCGAAAGAAGTGTACGCTACAACACCCACCAGGAAACGAAATTTATCGGAATGAAGATATATCCTTTTTCGAAATCGATGGCCGACGACAACGAACGTGGTGCCGCAATCTTTGTCTCTTGTCCAAGATGTTTCTTGACCATAAGACACTGTACTATGATGTGGACCCTTTCCTGTTTTATGTCATGACGACGCGGACCGAAAAGGGATGTCATTTGGTGGGATATTTCTCCAAGGAGAAGGAAAGCGCAGATGGGTACAATGTTGCTTGTATTTTGACCATGCCTCAATATCAGCGCAAGGGTTATGGTCGACTTCTGATCCAGTTCTCGTATGAGCTCTCTCGAATTGAAGGAAAGCTTGGCTCTCCAGAAAAGCCACTATCGGATCTGGGTCTGCTGAGTTATCGACAGTATTGGTCGGAGAACATTTTGGAGCTGCTCATGGGATACAACGAGCGTGACGAAAAGGTCACAATCGAAGCAGTTTCTACGGCGTTGGCCATGACAACGCAGGATGTGGAACATACTCTGCAAGCATTGCGGATGCAGGTCTATCATAAGAGCGACCATAAGATTGTGATACCGGAGAAGTTGATTCAACAACGCGAAAAGACCAAATTGAAGAGGAAGCGAACCGTGGACCCAACCAAGATCCAATGGAAACCTCCAGTGTTTACAGCTTCAAGCCGGACATGGGGATGGTGATTGTACTGTACAGAGCAGGCATTAAACGTCAAGATAGTTTTAAATGATACCCCTATTCATACAAGTTATATCAGCTTCGTAGGTACTTTGTAAACTATACCTCTATCTATGGTATGGTAGTTGACTGGTAGAATAGTGATCCTAGCAATACCCCAACTTTCACAAGCCCCACGCTTTGTAACTGGAGCTCCAGTGGAGGACCCCTACGTAATCAGTGCGAAACGACAATGCGACAGCTGTTGGCAACTCAAATCCTTCATCATCAACACAAATTCATATCCGCGACTAAAGTCTGATAATCTTTTTGTATTTTTAATACAATCCTCCTCTCTACCTGTCGACATCAACAAGGACCCATCATGACGCTCCGTCTGCTAGCGTCAAGCTTACTGGGGTTGAGCGCAACGCTCGCCAGCGCAAGCCCGGAGGACGAACAGAGACCCCTCGCCGACTACCACCGCGTATGTCCTGAATACACAAAATACGCTACATATCCCCAGTAGGTCGATATCATTGCGCAAGTCGTAGTGAGTCGAGCTAATGTCACTGTCGCAGTCGACCTTTCAGTACCGGTCCCAAAGAGCTCCCCTACCAACGCCCAAGCAAACAATGCCGGACATTTCAGTCAGATGCGATCGAGAAGGTTATTGAGGATGTGACGTCGCGCATGAAAGATCCCGACCTCGCGCGATTGTTTGAGAATGCATTCCCTTCAACAACGGATACAACCGTCAAATTTCATACCAAGGGAAAAGCAGATACTGGGTTCTTTCGCATGGGGAGCTTTGGAGGCTTCCACGATGAAGGAGCATGGGAAGGACCACAGTCGTTTATAATCACGGGTGACATTATCGCGGAATGGTTGCGCGATTCGACAAACCAACTACGGCCCTACCAACCCCTTGCTAAGAAGGATCCTGCCATACAGACGCTGTTGCTCGGCGCCATCAACACCCAGGCTGAATACGTGATTGAATCCCCATACTGCAACGCCTTCCAGCCACCGCCTATTAGCGATCTTCCCATCTCGTCCAACGGGCAAGATGACAACGTTCACCCCGCGTACGAGCCGCAGGCTGTTTTCGAGTGCAAATACGAGCTTGACTCTTTGGCTCATTTCCTCGCTCTTGGTAACGATTTCTACGATCACACAGGCTCGACAGAGTTCTTGAATAGAAGATGGTTGCGAGCCGTCGAGACCGTTTTGAACGTTCTCACTGAGCAGTCCAAGTCGACTTTCGACCCTAAAACGGGCGAGTTTCAGCGCAATGAGTACACCTTTTCGCGTCGCACCGACACTGGAACAGAGACGCTCAACTTGAGAGGCGTTGGTAACCCTCTGAATTGGGGCACCGGTTTGGTTCGCTCGGCGTTCCGACCTAGCGACGATGCAACAATTCTGGGTTTCTTTATTCCTGCAAATGCACAAATGTCTGTCGAATTGAAGCGAGCATCCAAAATTCTTGCGATAGCTGGTAAAACAACCCTTTCTCAAAAGTTGGAGACATGGAGCACAAAACTCCATGACGGTGTCATGGAACATGGTGTAGTTAAGCACAAAAAGTATGGAGATGTCTTCGCATACGAAGTTGACGGCTACGGTTCGTCAATCTTGATGGACGATGCAAACTATCCTTCGCTGCTGGCGCTCCCTTTGATGGGATTCTGCGAGACCAGCGATCCCATTTACCAAAACACTCGGAAGATGCTGTTGGAGAAGGGTGGGAACCCTTATTATCTCGAAGGAAAGGCCTTCAAAGGCATTGGAGGTAAGACAGTTGTCTTTTACATAAGTGTTCCAGCTAACTGACTTGTTTGTTACAGGGCCTCATATTGGGCTTCGCAACGCTTGGCCAATGAGTCTTCTTGTTCAGGCACGAACTTCAAACGACGATGAAGAGATTAAAGAATGCATTGACCTTGTCCTGAACTCTGCTAAGATGGGATTGGTCCATGAGAGTATTGATGTTGAGCACATTACACAGTATACGAGAAGCTGGTTCGCATGGGCTAATGGCGTATTTGCTTCGACAATTCTCGATCTGGCAAAAAGAAAACCGCATTTGATCTTCGGCGACGGTGCCACGGCGTATAAGATATGATTTAGGAGAGAAGCATTGAACTAATAAAAGATGGATTTGGCATATACAGGACACGAAATGACAAAAGCTGGGAAACTAACTGATCTAAAGTAAAAACGAATGAACTCAAACTCACCTTTGTGATCTCACAGATGATCTATATAAAATGTCTCATCGGTTGCTCATAAAGACAGCGGCGCCTCTGAGCCACCATTGGTCAAGAGAATTATAACTTTAAACAGTAACTGCTAGTAATCGACTTACGAGATCGATATAAGTAGGTCCACAGTTATCCATTTATACCCGCCGGACTACCTACCTAGGCAAGGGCGTAAATGGCAAGACGACGACTACTCCATGTATATCTCACAGTCAATCCGATATCGCTCCCTTGGGCTTTTTAACCGTGTCCCCAAGCACAAGAACGTTTGGTTCGACAAAAAAGAACAGAAACGATATTATAAAACCCCAAACTTCGGGTCCCTCCTCTCATCTCGCCATATTCCAAATCCTCTTAATCACATTCATTACGTCTACCCCTCAACACCACATCGTATCGTCATCGCCATCGTACTTGCACACAGCAAAGATGACAACAAAGCCAACTCACGCTTCTGATGTTCTCCCCAATCCTCAGTCAGAAAAGCATCAGATTAATCTCATCCGCGGTTGGCCGAACCCAGGTCTCCTTCCAGTCGATCTACTCTCAGCAGCTGCCCAGCGTAATCTTTCTGACCCCGACATTTATGTGCCCGCGCTACAGTACGGCCCTGACCCAGGTTACCAGCCACTTCGTGAAGCATTAGCGAGCTGGTTATCTGAACACTACCGTGTCGAGCGCGATCCAAATCGTATATGTATTTCAGGTGGCGCAAGCCAGAATTTAGCATGCATCCTGCAGAGCTTCACTGATCCTCATGTGACTCAAGCCGTCTGGTGCATCTCGCCATCATATCACTTAGTTTTCCAAGTCTTTCAGGATAATGGGTTCAATGGAAGGCTGAGAGCTACTCCTGAAGATGACGAAGGTGTTGATATTGAAGTATTGGAGGCTAAACTTGCCGACTTTGAGAAGAATGCGCCAGAGGTCAAGGTAAGCTTATCACCATTGCACAACGATACTCATACTAAAATATACACTAGTCTCCCCTAAGTGATGCTGGAAAATACTGCAAACACTATCGACACATTATCTACGCTGTTCCAACGTGCTCAAACCCTTCTGGCAAAACCATGTCTCTACGTCGGCGAGAAGCACTCGTCCGCCTTGCTCGCAAATACGACGCTCTTATCATCTGCGATGACGTTTATGACTTTCTTCAATGGCGCATTGATAGCGATCCCAATCAGGTATCAGCTCGTTTGAGCGCTGACGAGCACCCTGAGATGCTGCTCCCTCGACTGTGCGATATTGACCTTGCCATGGGTCAAGCTGAGAACGACCCCCAAGGTTTTGGCCACGCCGTTAGTAACGGATCATTCAGTAAACTTGCCGGGCCAGGAATGCGAACCGGCTGGCTTGAAGGCTCGGCTGCATTTGCCTATGGCCTCTCACAAACGGGTGCGACCAAGTCTGGTGGTTCACCAAGTCAGTTTTGTGCGTCTATTATGGCGGATTTGGTACAGTCTGGGGCATTACAGGAGCGACTTGCCACGACGCTAAGACCCCAGCTTCAACAACGCCATCGTATTATGATGGAAGCAATCCACAAACACCTAGAACCCATAGGCGTCGGCATTCGAGACGCCGGTCTACCTGATGGTACTGTTTACGGTGGCTACTTTGTTTGGCTCACGTTGGAACAGGACATTTCAGCCAAGACTGTTTCCGAAGCTGCGATGGTCGAAGAGAACTTGGTAGTTGGTAACGGTACTATGTTTCAAGTCCCTGGGGATGAGAAGACTGTCAACCTGGATAATGCAGTCCGACTAACATTTACATATGTCTCCAAGCAAGACTTGACTGAAGGCGTCGAGAGGTTAGCAAGTGTATTGTGGAGGATAAAGGAGAATCCCGACAAGTACAAATCATTCGCCAGCACGACTGTTGATAGCGACATCATAGATGCCAACAAATAGTCTAGAAGTATACTTAATCTTTGGCGCTTTTCAATGATACAAGATCCATGCTACCGGCATCATCAATGTTCTTGAACTTAAAAGGAAGGGTGATTACCGTTCAGGTGGATTAAAGAAAAAGCGAGACTTAGTTAAGGGTGTCATAAAGATTAGAATAGTCTATTCAGAGCTTTAGTGCCTAGATTTGTCTAAGTATTTTGTCAATAGGCTTGTATCCTGGTTATTTTTTGAGCCGCCTGCGCTGCACCACTCTTCACTAATGCTTAGCAAGCTATTTTTCTATACAAAGGTTGGAAGCAGGAGGTTCAGCTTGCTAGCTCATAACCACAGTACTCTATCATATCTCAGTGATTGATACACCAAAAAGAGTGCACCAGATATTGGTGTCATGATGGATCTTTATGCTTTAGATACACCAAATTCAGCTCATGGCAGTTTTAATGCTAAAATATACACAGATGTACCATGACTTTTTGAAATCCGATTTCCCGGTTTCCAGTGGCTCATCCAGAAGTGCTCACGCAAGTGCTCTACTTCTTTGAGAAGAAGGACATGATATTTCCCTGGCCCTTGGGCGCCGGCTTCTTCACTTTAGATCCAGTGGACGATGACGGGGTGGGTGCTGGAGCGGTTTTCTTCGCAGGCGGGGGAGCCTCATCCTCTGAGAATGATTCCCAGCCTGGCTCTTGAATCGTGACTTGCGCCAGTTAGCGTGTTTACTTTCAAAGGATCCAGTGACAACTTACCCATGTACCCCTGATCGTCGAGAATTCGCTTCTTCTTCATCACTCGTCTCCTGCCCCTCCTACGCCCATTACTAGTGCTAGAAACAACTTCGGCGGGTTCCTTCTCTTCACTCTTTGCCTCAGGTTCCGGCTCTGGCTCCGGCGCCTCCTCCATCTCTTCGTCGACCTGTTCAGACTCCTTGTCGGACTCTTTTTCATCGTCATCGTCATCCTCCATCATTTTCCGCAGTGCATCCTCCCGTTCCTGGCGCTTTCTCTTGATTTCTGACAAGTCGGCTGCAGGCTTCGAGCTTGACTTGGTCGCAACAATATCATCATCATCGGCCTCCCCGTCATCAGACAGAGCCATGGCTGAGTCCTCCTCCTTTTTGGGAGCTGGCTTAGGTTTAGTTGGCTTAGCGGCCGCTTTTGCAAAGGACTGCATGATACCACCCGATGCGCCTCGCTTAAGAGCTGCTGTTGGTTTCTTTCCACTGTTAGTGGCAGTGGTCACCTCTTTAGACAAAGGTGCTGATAATTCCTGCTTTGCGGTCTTGGTGTGCTTTGTCTCCGGCCAAGCGGTTGGCGCTGGGTTTGCAGCAATTGGTTCTTTCTTAACAGATTTGGATGGAATCAAGGAGGGTGCTTGGAGACGACCCTTTTTTTCCCTTCGTCGAGCACTTGGGTTACTAATGACTCCGTACTTCTTGGATCCAGCAGTGATGTCTCCATTTGTCGCATATTCCGAAAGTTGCATCGTGAGATCTGACAGCAGAGACAAGTCCTTTTGGGGATGTGGCGCAAGGCTGTAGACGTGAACCGAAGTCACTTCCTGGTATGCAGCCAAGATATCTATTGAAGAAGTGAGTTAGAGAGCAGTTTAGCAAGCCCATCACTAGATTACGTACCATTAAGTTCTTCTTCACGCACCAGGGTCAAAGTGGAAATCGGGGTTTCTTCCGGCTCGGGCATTGAACTTGTCATTTCCACATCATCGTCGGATTGATCATTGGCCAGGCTCTTGGTGCCATATACCAGATAGGTTGCATGAACAGAGTTGACTTTTTGAGCATTTTGGTGATTGTGGAAGTCATAAAGCATTCTAACACTTGTCAGGTCTGGCTATGTGATTTTTTTGCAGCAGACTTACTCCTTTGCGGTGTTGACGTGTACATCTAGAGCTCTACTGAGGAGCCGATATGTGATCTGCACTATTTCAGTTTGCCTGTACTTAAAACGAGAATTGATAGATGGTACAAACCGGTCGTTCTTCGCTAAGCAGACGATCTGCTAGAAACTTTTTATGTTCGTCCATTCTATGTTCAGCTCTGGGATGTTAGGCTTGGTCGTGATTAGAGGCCAGTCGCTGAAAAGGCGGCTCTGGATGCGCGTTGAAGCTTAATCATAGGTAATCAACCCTTTCATAAAGACACCCAGGTAACAAACGCGAGAAATGAACGCGGAATCACGTGCACGCTTGGCCAGACAAGAAGCTACGACCTGGCACAAAGCATAAATACCCCTGTATTGGGTACAGTAAAACATCTTTGAGCGGGGCTATTCTTAAATCGGGTTCTTCATAATGACATCGTCATCCTAGCCATCGCGTCTCGCGACCAATTTATTCTGGGTCCAGAATGGTAACTCGTCCCCGTGCTACACCGGTGAATTTAGTTATTCTTTTTCTTGTACATATCAAACCAACCTTGCTCCTGGATCTCCTCCGTTGAACTTGACCGATTCCTCCATGGCCGAGCAATATCTTCCCGATTCGACAGATTGGCTCTCAACGCCCCTTAGCGCTCTTGCCGCTGTTGAGAACGCATTGCGATGTCAGGTGTGCAAGGACTTCTTCAAGACGCCCATGATCACTAGCTGCTCCCATACATTCTGCTCCCTGTGTATCAGACGAGTACTGTCCAGCGATGGCAAGTGTCCGCTCTGCCGTGCAACAGAACAAGAGAACAAACTGCGAAGCAATTGGTCGTTAGAAGAGGCTGTACAAGCCTTCGTCAGCGCCAGGTCGGCAACTTTAGAATTGGCGCGGGGGAGCAAGCTGCAGCCATCGGCGCCAAAGCGAAAGACCACAGAAGAACATCACGACTCTGATGGTGCGCCGAATGGCAAACGGCTGCGTTCGTCCGCGCGATTACAGAAAATTCAGCCCACAACTCCTATGACAGAACCGACAGAAGATGACGAAACTATCGAAGTGCCAGACAGCGACGACGATGGCGAATATCAGCCAGAATTAGGTCGGTTTCGAATATTGTATAAATTGCGATTCAAATCTAACCATTTACAGACGATGGTCTTGTTGCGTGTCCGGTTTGCCAAGATCGAATGAAGGAATGGCAGGTCTTCAAGCACCTGGAAACATGCACTGGTCCCAAGACAAAACCGCAGCGAACCCATGCGAGCAGTTCTGGCTCAGTATACAGCCAACAACGACAGCCCGGGAAGGCGCCCGAAAGACTCCCCACAATCAATTACTCTATGTACAAAGAACAGGCGCTACGCAAGAAAATGGCTGATCTAGGCATATCGAACCAAGGCCCCCGCGCTTTGCTTGAACGTCGGCACAAAGAATGGATGACAGTATGGAACTCAAATTGTGACGCTGCACGACCTAGAAAACGCCATGAATTATTACACGATCTGGACGTCTGGGAGAGGACACAGGGAGGACGGGCCCCGACTACTGGGCGCGCTGCTCAAAACGCGGCCATCATTAAGGACAAGGACTTCGATGCCGCAGCTTGGGCAGCTAAGCACGACACCTCCTTCAAAGACTTGATTGCAAATGCAAGAAAGACGAGGCTTGATGCAAAGAGGAAGGCTGAGGAAGCAGCGAAAGAAACTGAAACGGAACAGAATGCCAATAAACTTTCCCAAACACAGGGTTCGGAGGCTTTTAAACACCAACATTCCTCCCAGGATGGACGCGGCTCGTTGCCGTCCACGAGCACTCTGTCGGAGGGTCAAGAAGTGTCACATAAGGTTAGTGGGCTGGTAGTCCCCAACATGGCTGGACCAAGAGGTGCAACTTATCAAGCATCATCACAGCTGGACCAAGGCATCTCGTATCCCAATGAGCGGTTGGAGGAACCGTCAAGATCTCAACCCGCCATCAGCGGCAGATCAAATATGGACAGACAGACGATGTATATGCACACAGAGGGGAACCTGCATAACACAACAATAGATCACTCCTGACTAGAGATCGTCAGCAGGAATTTTTGATGGGGTTTATAGCGGCGCATTGATGGCCATATCAGGTGAATACATAGAGCATGCATGCATGGAGAAGCCACGCAATGATACTGGGTGCGGAAGGAAAATGGGCATCAGAAATGCCCTAATGTATAGATTCTAATGAACAATGACTAACTTGTACAATCTTCCCAAAAAGAAAACGCCCCGAATATCTTACTGCATTGATCATATACACGTGGGCCATTGGACTGGCACTAACCATTCACTCTCTTCCTCTTGATATTCTTTGTCGTTGGCATCCCCTATAACGCCAGGCTCGCAATCCTGGTCTCGGCCGTTGGCGTCTGCTCCTTTTGTCGGATTTCTTCGGTCTCACCAGGCACAGATGGCAACTCGTCGAGTTGCCTTTGTGCCTCGGCCGTCTCGCGTTTCTCGCGTTCTTTCTCCTCTTCTTTCTCGCGCTCCTGTGCCTCCATGGCCTGGAGCTCGTCGTCGAGCGTGTCCTCGTCGACCACTTGGCCGGTTGACTCGGCCATAATAGCATTCACCTCGTCCGTAGAACTCATCTGCTCGCGCAGCTGATCCATAACTGCATCGACGCGATCGGCACCACCAACCTGTTTGTTCAGACTCGCCAGCGCGCCAGAAGAGGCCTCCATAACGTTGACGAGCTGCACATTGTCGGCAGCCTGCTCCAGCTTGGCGGCGACTTCTTCCAGCTGATTGAGAGTCGAATATCGAGTAGCCAAGGACGACTCTGCAATCTTTTTGGATTTGAGAGCTGCAAGGGCCGCAGTGCGGTTCTTGCGGGCGACCGCGTGTTTGGCTGTTTGCGAGAGTTCGTCAATTCGCGTATTAAGGAGGTCGGTTTGGTGCTTGAGGTTTTCTGTGAGCTCTTTAAGAGATGCCATGGCGGCATCTTCCTTTGTGATGCCCTGTTGCTCCCCGGAATCTTTGATCCTAATCGTGTTCCCGTCGTAATCAATCACCTCTTTATCGCGCGACAAAAACTTCAATAGCACATCTAAGTCGTTGTCTGTCAACCGCTGGTCTTTGACAAGGGTAGCAGAGAAGGCCTTTTGAAACTGTGCCCTGCTGAATACGCGGTCGAATCGTGACACCTTATCCGCCATCAAATCGTCCAACTCTTTAGCAGCAGTCTCCATGTTCTTGACAATAACGTATTGGCCAGTGGGTAACTTGTCGTCACCTCTCGCGGGGTCTGCGAGACCCAGCTGCCGCAATGTCCAGCTCATGACACTCCATGGCAAGCCTGCCCAACTGCGCTGATATATACTCTGTTGGGACTTCTCGAAATCGTGGAGAGGTATGAAGTCTCGACCCGCGGTGGCTTCGCGCACTACGGTGCCAAGTGCCAAAGGTTGGCCAAACTCTTTGTGCTCCAGTGAGCGAAGCAGTGAGTCATCTAGTTTGAGGACAAAATGATCAGGGCTAGATCCACGGTAGGATATCATGCCTTTTGCGACGAGATCAGAGAGAGTCTGGCGCCAGGCCGAGATGTTGGCCTGGTAACCATCGGGGTTCAAGGTGCGTTGAGATCGGAAATCAGAATATCGAGCTGGTAATCGTGACCTGATCTAGGTTAGTCAAGCAGTACTTTGCAGTGCTTTATCAAGAAATAGGACAGTATCTCAATACCTGCTGAAGCTTGGGTCATTATGGATGAGGTAGTCTGCAAGCTCACCCATGATCTTCAGTTGAGCGCGCCCGTGTGTGTGCACGCCAGACAATTAAGAGTCCAGGGTCAGTGATTCGGACTGGATGCTTTCTTTGAAATCGCAGGCTCAAGACTGTCGATGATGGTAGTTTCTGCGTCGTAGGTTATATGATTAAGTCAAAGGTTGAAGGGAGGCTCAAGAAAAAAAAGAGAATGACGACACTTGACATCTATTGGATGCATCCCATGAATGCAGAAACCGTCCCGTCCGTTGGGGGTTTGGGCCTAGCTTTACGGATAGGCTTGGCTACCTATCACCAGGGACGATGGCGGATCCATAGATAGGGCCCTTATAGTGGGGCTGTTAGCGAACCTAGAACCTTATGAACATCCACCCATGGGCAATAACCAGCTGACCTCCAAACAGAATGGCATGAATAGAGAATTTCAATTAACGACTGCACGAAAGCCTTGATGCGCTTAAAGCTGCTTCCCGGAGCAATTGTAGGCCTGTTATGATCTATTTTACTCGAATATAGGCCAGATGATAGGTCAATCTTGGAAGCACGCCCCATGACTAAACAGAAGCCCGCTCATCACCATATAGCGGAGAACATAATATTGACTGAGGTGTAGTTGAACTCATCAAAGCCGAAATCCCTTGTCGACCAACCAAAGACTCAAATGTCTCGTCTCCAACTCTTGGTCCTTTCGTCACTCCAAACAGGGATTAGGCGATGTTGTGAGTTTTTGATAGGCCAGGACTCAGTCGTCGGTCCTCCACTTTGTACTCCAATTTACTGGGGTAAGTCGATGGTAGGTAGGTACTAAGGTATCGCGGGGTAAGGTTTACTCGAGATCGTTAACTTGATGAATGTCCGTAGGTACGATAGCATTCCTATTCTGCCATTAACTGTCAATATTGAGTTATATTGCCTATCTATCTAGGATATCAGAGTCAATTAACACCTTATTGTGACTTATTTTAGGATCAAGACAAGACATATATACGACTAGGATCGTTTTTATCTATCAAATCGTGTTCCTTCTTCATCTTCATCTTTACTATCTATCTCGGGCAGTTCAGATTCCTCCTTGATATCTCTACAAACTCTCTTGTCAAATTCGATCACACCATCTGCTTCTCCACCTCGACCCCTTACCTATCTACCTACACAGTCAACAAATGAAAGCCCGGCGTCTCTTCGCTGCCGCAGTCAAAACTCTCAACGTCTCTCTTACAGAGTCATACTCACGTTCATTCTCTCCTGCCTTTCGTCCCCTCTTCGCCTATCGTACAATGGCATCAGCTGCTGCCGCCAAACGTCTCACTGGCAAAACCGTCCTTGTCACCGGCGCCTCCTCCGGCATCGGCCGTTCCACTGCCCTCGAATTCGCCCGGACTGCGCCCAAGAGTGATCTGCGTCTCATCCTAACAGCGCGTCGTGCTGACTCTCTTAAGGAGCTCGCCGAGCAGATCAAAAGCGAGGTTGGTGATGGCGTTCAGGTTCTTCCGTTCAAGCTTGATGTTAGCAATTCTGCGGAAGTAAAGGGCATTGTGGGTAACTTGCCCCAGGAGTGGAGGAACATTGACATTCTTGTCAACAATGCGTAAGTTGTCATGGCACAAAGACATCACGAAATAATGGCTGATGATCAAGAAAGGGGCCTCGTCAAAGGCGTGGCTCGAGCTCCAGAAATCGCCGAGGAGGATATCAACGTTATGTTCCAGACAAATGTCACTGGTCTCATCAACATGACCCAGGCCATTCTGCCCATTTTTCTCGCCCGGCCTGATGGCGGCCATGGCGACATCATCAACGTCGGCTCTATCGCCGGCCGAGAACCATATCCTGGCGGCGGCATATACTGTGCTACCAAGGCTGCTGTCCGCAGTTTCACTGATAGCTTGCGAAAGGAGCTAATCGCAAGTCGTGTTCGTGTCATCGAGATTGATCCCGGCCAAGTCGAGACTGTAAGCTGAGCTGGACGCTTCCGGATTATAAACCAACGGCTGACACAGATGCAGGAGTTCTCTGTTGTACGTTTCTATGGTGATAAGGCAAAGGCTGATGCCGTCTACTCGTGAGTAATCTCTATGACCTTTACCTACGCTACAGTAAACTAATCACACACAGTGGGTGCGAACCTCTGACGCCAGATGATATTGCCGAGATCATTGTGTTTACCGCTACCCGCCGAGAAAATGTCGTTATTGCTGATACGTTGGTTTTCCCGAGTCATCAGGTAAGCTTCATCAGGCTCAATCAGAAGTCGACGAAAGCATTGCTAACCTGTTTTGCGAAAGGCTGGCGCCGGTGTCATGCACCGCAAAGGAGCTTAAAGTCCCTGTACTTAAGGCAGAATACCATAGATCAAGTCACAGGCAGAGTAAGATCAGTTTGGGCATCTTTCGCAAGTAATGTGCAACGAAATGATGTTGGATTAAAGGTTGACATGTGCATTGCTATAAATTATGTTCTGAGAAGAAAAGAAAAGGATGCGACTATAAAAACGAGTATTACGTAATGTTCGAAAATTTCTCTTGCCCATAACTCATTTGTCTCCGAAGAGACAGTAGACCATTGTTGGTCATAAGTCACAGGCCTTCTAAGGCCGATAAATTTGTTCTACCAACGTTCCGTTAAGAACCCATTCTGGGATGAATCGGGCCCTTGCCGTCAACAAGTGACAGCACCGCTGGGTTGCATTCCGCCGACCTGAAGTCGAGGTTGGCATATGACACATCACATCAAATCATAATGAAGCTGAACCAGAAAGACCGGAAACCATAATCGTAATTCATCACCTACTCTGATCTTCTCCGGAATTCCATCATCGGATCGGATGGTCCAGTACAGGGGTACCGTGGGTTCCTTTCCCAAGACGCCTCGCTAAAACAAATAGTAATCATCAAAGACACCTTCAAAGGTGTGTATCAAGCACAAAGCCATTTGATCAGGCTTGAGTAAGGTTGTGTAGCAACAGGTGATTGTTTTCGGACCGAGAGCATGATGACGCAGTCGTGCCTAATCACCATAGTGTTGGAAGAGAGGCGAGAGCGCCTCACCGTAGTGGTTACGTCGAATAGCTTCGGCCAGTAGGAACGACAGGTCAAGAACCACGAGCTTGCTGTTGTTCCGGGCTCTATCCTTGTCAATGGGAAAGCTGTTGGTGACAACAATCTGATCGATGCACTCGCATGCTTGAAGCTGTTCCAGACTGTCGCCGCCAAATACTCCATGGGTAGCCATGCAGTAAACCTTTTTGGCACCGCCCTTCTTCACCACAGTCTCTGCAGCAGCGATCCAAGATCCAGCCTTGTCGATCATATCGTCCACGATGAAGACGGTACGGTTCTTGACGTTTCCAACCAAGGTGATGAGATGCTCGGCGCCAGGGTCTTCAAACGCATTGTCTTCCTCGTCAGAACTTGCCGCAGCATCGCCAGATCCGCCAAGAGACTGGGGCTCAGGAACAAAGAAGGACGATGCATGCGACATCGTCATCGGATCGTCTTCGACACTGCCTTCGACAACTGATCGATCAGGAGAAGGATAGTCATCCTCAACAATCCGACCCTGGACCAATCGACCCTGTGTTACCTCAGACGCCTTATGATCATCGTAGCCCGTCTCACCGTTGACTGAGTCGTCAGGAGATCCCGCAGGTGGTGTGGCATTCAAGTCCTCCGACTTAGCCACATTGTTGCTGTGTACACGAGCGGTGTCAACTCGGGTAGGAGACCCCTGCGAGTTGGTTACAATTCTCGAGGTACGAGGAGGGGGCGTTTCACCCTTGGGTGTGACCTCGGGCTCGGGCGCACGCTCGGGCACTGGGGGACCGCGGTTGGGGATGGGACGATTCGACTCCAAGGGCGTCGGCTGGCGCTCGACGTTATGATCAAAATGTCTCATGATCATACTGGCCGTCATGTTGCTAACACGCTTCCTGTCTGTGGTGACGATACCGAAGTTGAGCTTCAGAGCATCTGCAAGCGATGTCACACGCTTGGTTCCTCCAGCATTTTTGGACACCACAACCGCCTCGCGCCAGTTAGGCACGCTGTGGCGGATCCATTTGGCAAGGATAGGTTCGGCATGCAGGTTATCGACAGGACACTTAAAAAAGCCTTGCATCTGAGACGCATGGAGGTCGACAGTGATGACGTGCTTAACTCCCGCAACGCCCAACAAGTTCGCAAGCATACGAGCAGTAATCGCACCTCTATGCGACTTCTTCTTTGATTGGCGACTGTAGGGAAAATAAGGCAGAACAGCTGTTTGGGATGACAAGTGAGCCGATTGAGGTCTCAAGTGGGGGAAGAGAACCACGAACCAGTAACTTTGTTAGCAGAGCCGCCCTTGCAGGCTGAGATCATAATGAGAAGCTCCATGATAGAATCATTGATGCTGGGGCTGCCGGACTGGACAACGAAGACATCCTTCTCTCGGACACTTGTCAGAATTCTGACGCTCGTTTCGCCCTTGAGTAACCGGTTAGCTCAAAGCACGCAGTTTTCTTGACTGCCAGATATGGGCCAGGATGAGTTGGTCCATCGAGAAGATCGGGATGGTTTGCCAAAGTAGTGTCATGTTGAATAACCGTGGCCACGAGGGCAAGGGAAGCTCACATTGGAAAACTGCGTAAGCTCGGCGCTGGCAGGTTGCATACCTAAATTCTCACAGATTTGACCCGTGAGAACTGGGCATGAATTGCCGGCAAAGATCAGTGTATTGCGCATCTTGACCAGCCCATCAACCGAAGTGGAAAAGGTGACGCGTGGAATTGAAAGATGAGAACAAGAGAAAGAGGTGGGAAGAAGGAGGAAACTTTTTTAAGCTTGGGTTCCACCCCGGAGGGAGCTTTTTTTTTTTCGTCGCTTCTGTCCAAGATACTGTGCGATATATATTTTTACTACACTGTGTAGCCTCGCTGATGTATAGTCTCTTGGTGGATGCTTACAGCTTTTTTGGGCCGACAGTGCTGTAAAAAGTATACAGTGTGAATTACTGTATTTCCTCCCCGCAGTCATTAAACCAAGCGGGGCATCCCGGAAGTGCGTCACAAACTGTCACGGTCCTATAATTTCTAACATTTATTAGGAATTGAAACCCTCCTGCCTACTGTAAGGTAGGTAAGTTTTTATTTCCCCGGTATGATGCTAAAACTACCAGGTAGGTAGATAAACTTAGTAAGTTACAATTATAAAAGTCGCACATAGGTACTGAACTCTGATTGTTAGTACTTAGCTCAAGAGGTAAGATATGTGGCTGGTACCCAAAAAGCCTTGATCCTTAATGAACTCAACTTATTCTCAACAAGGTTGGCAGCTAACCTTCGCAATTATCCATCAGTCAATCCGTCAAGACTTCATCACTCAATGTTCATACTAGCAAGCCCAGCCAGTTAATCAATCCCTACTCCACCTGTCCTTCACCCCACATCACTGACCATTTTCACAGCCTACACCATAAAACACCAGTGCGAATAGTTATACACAGACACAGACAACGTCTGCATACGACTTGTCAAGCTAGCGTAAGAAGCGTTCGGTTCTGAATCTTTAAGTACATTCTAACATCAGTGGAGATGTAGTAACGATACCAAAGGGGAAAAGAAACTGGCAACTTAGATTACCCGTTCAATATGGGGATCCCCCGTCTAATTTCTACCCTGGAGCCCTACGTCGTTCATCAAGTTCTTGACAACAGAAATGTGGTTATCGATGGTCCTGCCCTAGCCTATCATGTTCTTTTTATCTGCATCAGGCATGGAATTCCTCAACCGTCGTACGAAATTTTGGGCAAGACAGCCGTAGCCTGGCTAGACGAACTTGTTCGACGCAGTGTCATTATGTACGTTTGATGTTTGCTGAGTTGACAGATACATACTGATTCCACACATCAGCGACGCTATATACTTTGATGGATATTTGCCTCTAGACAAGGCGCCAGTTCGTATGCACAGGATGCTCGAAAGTTTCAATCAGTTAAAGAAGACCCATTCTGCCGAACCTAGTGGCTTCTTTCCAACGTACTTCACAACGCCTTTTGAATCGTCTCCAACTCTCTTCTCGGCTGCTAGGCCTCCACTGGGGAAGCGAGCAATACCTCCTAGCTTTCATGTTCCCGCTATAATTGACGCCCTGAGATCATCGTCACGCTATGCAAGTCTTGTTTGCCTCGTCCCGGGGGAGGCTGACGCATACTGCGCACAACATCTAGCACAATCAGGTGGCACTGTCCTGACCTCAGATTCCGACCTTCTCGTCCACGATTTGGGAGAGGGAGACGTCGTTTTTATTCGTGACATATATCTCGACCAGCAGTCACGTCTTGCATGTGCAAGTTTTGGCCCTGCACATATCTGTGAGAAGCTCAAGCTTGCGTCCTCTGCAGAAATTTGTCGATTTGCATACGAGCGAAAATCTTCCCCACATTCGACTCTCCCACAACTCTTACAAGATTGTATACGGCCACTTGCTGACCAGATTGGATATGCTGAGTTTTGCCAGGAATACCAAGACCATGCAGTTGCTCCCATACCTGTTTCTGTTAATGGAACACCCGTACGGATCGACTCTCTGGACCCGAGGATATCGGAGATGGTGCTGCAGCTGGGATATACAGGCGTTCAAATGGACAAAACGGATGACCCTAAGATGTTCCTCCCCATCCTTTTGGAAAGTCCAGAACGGGGAAGTGCCTGGGAGCAGAGTACATCGGTCCGCCAGCTGGCCTACACAATAGCACGCTGGGCTATCCCTGGAACACCCTCAGTTGTGCAGGAGTATCGTCGCGTGAATACCACAGTACAAAAAGGGCGACAGGTTTCCATGCTGCCCGAAAAAGCGGCAAAAGCCTTGGCGCAAGACATCACAAGACTGATGTCCACGATTGGATTAGTCACGGGTAGCGACACTATTCGAACATGGCACATAATTTACCTGACTTTGGATATTCGGCATTGTTATGAAGAGGGTAGACCTTCACATTTGTTACAGACGATCGAAGCGAGCCTGCAGAAACCCTTGCCCAAACGAGTTTCTTGGGACACTATTCACTTCGCAGCGCAACTTCAAGCAGCTTACTACTCATTTCGGCTTTTGAAGCAAGTTCTATCACTTGGACAACCCGCAGAGGTTTTGCTGGAACTGCGAGACATGTTATCATCATTACCACCCCTGACGGAGTGCCCTGATATCGACAGAACGCTCGAGTTCCTACAACCGACCAGCAGCAGGGAGGCTCACAAGATAATCGCTACATCTGTACCGTTGCCAAATGTTGACGACAGTGTAAAGCGTAAACAAAAGGATAAGAATAAGAAGCGAAAGATCACCAACCAGAGTTCGCCTAAGACGAAAGCGAGAGTTATAAAGTCGGGGACAAGGAACATGTTTGATGTTCTATCTTATGAAAGCTGATGGTTTGGACTAAAACGTTAGATACTATCAAGATTACAAGTTCAGGTCTGCCACATCTAATTTCGTGTAATCACTGCGACGCAACAACTGCCTGAAAGTAGTAACACATCCGATTGAATTCATGAATTGTTATTGACTCGCATATTAAATCACGCAATCGCGTCTCTTTACGCTGCCACCTAGCCATCCGTATTTCTGTACATCATGACCCAGATACTCATACAATTATTTACTTCCAGCTTGGCTCAGCCCATGAATGTCGTCCAGAAGCAGATACAATGGGCTTGCTTCTTCCTCGATATCGTTCACGTCCCGAAGTAAGTTTTCTTGAGGGTTGCCGTTCCCCGCAGATTTGATAATCCTCCATGCTCGGCGGAATTCATCCCGGATAGAAACAATTCCGTTGTGGGTAACAGTTCGAGCGACGTTGTGATCCAGCTCGAACGGGTCCTCAATAGCAAAGAGGTAACGATGGCGAACTTCCTTGAACTCGCCATTCTTGGGCGCTCCACTAACCGGTTTGGGTTGTATCATTGCCTCTTTGCCAGCATGCTCCTTAGCATCTTCTGATGTTGAAGCTGCCTGTTCGGACTGGGGCTGGGGGTGAGCCCCCAAGTTTTGAGCTTCAATGACTGTCTTGGCCCCTGTCCAACCTTTGTCTTGCTTTATCTGCAAGCCACCAGGTGTACGAAGACTAAGAACATCTCTACCCCAATCAAATCCTCTACCCGAGGAGGAACTTAGCATGCCGCTATGGGCATAGTATTCGAAGAAACCGCGCAAGAGATGTCCAATAGTATCACTGTTCCTATTGAGCTGGTTTGCACGGGCGAGACGTAAGATGTCTTCCTCATTTCGCCAAAACTGGACATTGTGGCCTCGGCAACTCGTCATGTTCTCCAACTCGACAGGGGAAAGTCCTGGTGGGAGAGGCGGAGCGAATAGCTGCAGATTGGGGCTGACAAAAGGGTCAACGACGTTGACCAGGTAGTGAAGGACCATCAAAACGTAGCCATAGCTGCTCAATGTTCCACGATAGCCAGAATTGATGCCCCGCACTTTTGCCCAATGCTTCACAAACAAGACCATGGGCCGGACGCGGGGATCGGTATGAGAATAACAGCGCAGAAGTGCCGTATTATGAAGAGCCAAATGTGCCGAAAAATTGATGTCGCATTGAACACCCGCGCCCATCTTAGGGAACTCCAGATGGTCCTTGTAACGATCGCGCGGCTGATTGGGGGCCATCTTATGTGGATCGGGCAACTGACGGATTCTCGTTACAAGGTCCAATGTATCTGATGCCAGTGGGATCGAGAATCCATCGCCAAAGTCGTTGCTATCAGCTTGTTGCAAAGGAGATCGAAGCAATGAGATATAGTTCTGTACATCTTGAACAACGGCATCATCATACAGATCCTTGTCGAGCGCCCGCTCATATTCCCATGCCAGATGTATGCTCTTGTGGAGAAGGCTGATGCCTCTAAATGTCAGTGATTTAGGACGGGTAACAATGAAGCTTTGTAGCGTTTTTCGTATATCCTCTTGATGAATACCAGAAACATACTGAGTAATGAGGATATCTGTCCATTTTGATGCAATTTCTTGATTAGCAGGATTCAAGCCGTTGAAAATATACAAAGCTCTCGTGTAATAAGACACTGGTGTCTCATGTTGGCCCTGCTCCAAGGTCACGAATTGTATGGAGGGGGCCTTCTTAAGCTTGTCAAGGGCCAGTTGGAGCTCCTTAGTATAAGATATCGGATCGATTCCAAAGTTCTCCTTGCATTGAACATCCTCCCAAAGTTTCAAAGATTGCTCAGTAAGGAGGCGTGAGGGTTGGCTTCGCTCTTCTACACCACTCTCCTCCCATAACAGCCGAATCTGCTCACCTTCCACCTGAGTATAAACACCAAGCAGAGATCGTTTAACTGGTGGATCTGTAACGCTCGAGAATGCAAGAGACGGATAGATGCGCAGGCGATCTTGTAGGCATACATCTGTAAGACCGGCGACAAAAGCTTCGCTGACCTTGTTCAACAGGGCCCAGTCGTGATCCACGAAGGAGCGGTAATTCGAAATTGTCACATCACGGCCACCGGCCCGACGAAGAACTCGTTTGGCCAAGCCGTAATACGAGGAAAGGGAGTTCTTTGGTCCTTGCTTGAGCTCAACTACTTTCGATTCCCCAATGCCAGCGTCTGAAGAGGCAAATTCAGCAGTGACGGATACTTTGCTTGCAGCCTGATTGATATGATTTCGGCCATTGTCTTGATCTTGAGATGATGTGTGCTGATCGGCGTCATCGTCATCGTGACCCTCATGAGCCTCGTCGAGCCCGTTCTCCCATCGAAATCGTTCTTCAAGGAGACCTTGTCGCAGCTTCTCTGGTGGAGCTTCGCATAGTTTGATGATAGGGACTCTGGTACGAGTAAGCAACCTAGCACCCAGACCAGCCTCCAAAAATGCCTTCTCCAACAAACGCGGAATAGGAGAGCCCGGGGCATCTGGCTGGGTGGCTGACATTGGAGAAATAAGTCCAAGATCCATGTCAGAAGCCTTCGTTGCGAATCCGGAAGATAGACTGCCGAAACACTTGAGTTGAACCGTGAGAGGATGGAATTCTGCTTCAGGCCTTCCTTCCTTCTCATGGGTAGCAATCACCTCCCGGCTGATGGCTTCGATGCGGCAACGGAAGTCTTCTTTATCTGCGATCTCGGATATCCCAATCTCAGAATTGGACACCACATCAAAACAGAGTTGATCCAGTAGAGCAGCCTGAGCTACAACCTCCTCAGGATGAAATTGAACAGCACGCCTGGCATTGTACAGATAACCACCGCTGCGATTTGTTTGAGCGACCATGGGGTCCTGGCGGCTGTGGTTGGGAGGCTGGAAGTGATCATGCCCACGAGGTCTAGGCTGCTGATGATCATTCCATGAACGCTGTGCGTATGGGCCGCCATGGCGATTTTCATTGAAAGTTCCTCTTGGCTGAAAATCGACGTGAGCTTGCCTTTGATAAGACTGTGATGTCCTCGAATAATGAGAGTTTGGGCTTTGGTAGCTTCTGTTCTGAGATTGCTGTTGAGGTCGATGGTCGATCGATATCGAAAGTTGGGAGCTCATTTGACGTCTCTGTGCTTGGTTCAGGCGCTTACGGGCTGGTTTGGGTGTATGGGAGACACTTTCGGACGATCCTGCTTGAGCACTGCTATTTTCGGTGTCATGTTGGGAGACCGGAGCAGACTGCGAAGAAACGTTATGCAGCGAACCCTGTGTTGGCGTCCCGTTTGAAATGATGAGATTGCGCAGATGGTTCTCCAGGCCCGAAGGAGCAGGGTCTTCCGCTGAAGGCCCCTGACTCTGAGAGACCATGGAGGGCTTAGACATGAAGATGGTGTATATGAATAACAGGCAGGGCAATACGCCTAATTAACAAGCCCTAGCTACCGCAGCTGGGATCGCAAGAGGTAAAAGCTGTCGTGTAAGAAATCTGACTAGGGTATGAATGGGCGCATCCCGTTCGTCCAGCTTTCTTGTAGAATTTTCAAGCTTCCTTAAGAGTCTTCTGGAAAAACGTAGAGACATAAATGTCTAGACTGGAGCTGTTGTGCAGACTATGAGTGCGTTTGGGTCTTCTTGATTGCTTCTATTCAACTGAGGGAGGGATCTGGCGAGCAAACAAGGGTATGCGCCTTAGTGCATTGTTCCAACAATGGGGAAGGAAAAGGAAAAGGATATGGCCCAAGGGCACAAATAGAAAGTGATTCGATTTCTGCAGAGTAAGTTTCGTGCAGTGATTTTGAGAGAAGACTGAGTATGGGGCAACACGGCCATGCAAGAAAGATGATGCTGAAGCTTGCCTAGTGGGACCTCCACAAAATGCAGCTACATATGCGTTCATGGCTCGACGATACCTTACCTAGGTACCTTAGTAGGTTATAGGTGTGCATCACAGTGTTGGTCAAACATATTCTCACTCCCATTCATGCATACGCCCCACCAAAACTCCACTACAATGCGATCCGTCACATAGTGTGTGAATGTTTTGAAAACTGTATATACAGATACCTACGCGTACGCTACACTACTATCTCACCTTAGTAGGTTAGGTATACAGACGATCAATTCAAACAGCTGAATCACTCACCATTGACACCAACACGGCAGTATCATTTTCTATCTCTAATAACAACAGCACGTGCTGCCTTTGAACTCTTGAGGGTAAGTGAAGGTACGAATAGAAACGGAGCTACCCATCATCTTCGTGGCTGAACAGCTCTCTTTTTGCACAGCCACATATAGCCTATCCCTTTGTCATCGTCATCAGGTCTGAGTGAGTACGGATAGGTGCGCCTGGCTCAGCAACTTTGTTCGTGCACCAACCTAGTATCCTCTTTGTCAATAAAAACAAAGAGGAATTCCTTGCACGACTCGCTGCCGCCAACCCCGTTAAGTATCCATCAGCGAAACTGCCTTTGACTTTCAATCGAAATTGCCCCAACCTTTCGAGCTACCGCGCGTTTAGATCCTCCGTCGCGCCCGGCGCAAAGCTAGGCTACAGGTTAAAACCTGCTGCCTCCGAAGCATTCATCACAACAGATATTTCGAAAAGTCACGTCCATCTCACCAACATGAGCGCGCCACCGCCCCCGGGAAACCCACCGGCCAATGCGTCTGCTCATCCAAATGGCGCCCCGAAGAGCAAGAAGGCCAATCCCCTCAGACCGATGCGGAAGAAGCCTGCCAATCCTATGGTTTCTCGAAGACCACCGCCGAGACCTGCGGCGCCATCTGGCTCAGGGGCACAGAACGGGGCAAAGCCAAACATCGAGGAAATCCGAAGGCAGAATGGAGGATGGTCAGAACCACCGCCAGCAGTATACAGTGACATCCCCATTATGACAACTAAGAAGGCTCTCCTCGACGGTATACGTTATCACATGATGAAATTCACCCAATCAAAAGTGGGCGACAGATCCATAGACCCAACCGATCAGGATGACTTCGCACGTCCTGTAACCTTACACCGGCGAGACGCTCGCCAGCCTCCTCCGGGCAGAGCTGTCAAGGTGGAAGCACCTGAGGCCCCGCAACCCGACGAGCAAGAGGCAGAAAGGCTGGCGCAAGTCAAGGTGGAAAGAGAAGCTCAACGCGCGATTGACCAGGCAAAGATCGCACCTGTAGCCAAGGATCCCAATCCTAAGCGACCAAAGAAACAGAAAGAAGAGAAGACCACATTCAATAGAGCGCCGAAGACAGACGCTGCCAAGAAGGAATCGGATCTTCGATATGAGGAGGCTCTTCCATGGCATCTTGAAGATGCAGAGGGCAAGAATGTGTGGGTCGGCAACTACGTTTCTGCGCTCTCTGAATCAAATGTGGCGTTCATGATAGACCAGTCAGTCTTTCGTATGGTACCCCTAGAGAAGTGGTACAGGTTTACTTCGAAGCCCCCGTTCCAACCTTATACTATCGATGAAGCCGAAGCTCTCATGAACAAGAAAGTAGACGTCGGTCGCTGGGTTATGAAGGACGAGGAAAAGAGAGCAGGGCGACAGGATGTGGAAGCCACTCGACGGATGTTCTACGGAGGCGGTCAGATGGTCAAGACGGAGAGTGCCACGTTCAAGGCCGCTTCACGATCGGAGAAACTTGACCATGACGATATTGATTTTTCGGGTGACGAATTCCAGGATGACGACGAAGCGCCTATGTTTGAAAGGAACGATGACGAGGATACGAAAGACGCCAAAGAACGTATTCGACGAGAGCAGCTTGGTGCTAACTTATTCGGTGAAGGTGACGAGGGGGAAGTTGACAAGGAGCTGGATGAACAGTTGCAAGAGGAGATTATGCGCCAGAAGCTTGGTAAAACAACCAAGAAAGCGCTGATCAAGCGGGATCAGGAGAACATCTATGAAAGCGACGACTCTGAAAACAATCCCTGGAGCAGCGAGGTAAGGCGGTTATCACACCCACAATTAGAATGAACTGACTAGTGTCAAGTCTGATGATAATTCATCCGATGAGGATGAAGATGAGGAGAAGAAGGACGAAGAGAAGAAGGATGAAGAGAAGAAGGAGACTGGCAAGGACGACAAGGCTCAGAGTGGCTCTGGTTCTAAGGGCACTAATACCCCGTCGGGAAAGAAGCCTGAGGGGTCCAAGAAGAGCAAATCACTGAAAAGGGCCGGCTCTCCAGCACTCTCGGAGTCTAGCGGAAACGAGTCTTCGCGGAAAAAACTTAAGAAAAACGTTACATCCGCTGCGGATAGTAGATCTGGCACTCCATTACCTCAGGGGGCAGCTGCGCGCCGAGCTATGGGAGCCGGGTCTGGCAGCGACGGCGAGGCTACTGCTGGCGAAATGTCAGATGGTGCCGCATCCAAGAGGAAGAAGTTGAAGCTGGTCAGCCACAGTGCTCGGGGCACTCCCTCGGCCTCTCGAGCTGGCAGCCCCAATCCACCAGGCGGTAAGTCGCTGTTTTGGCAATTTCGAGGTCGAAAACAACTAATATTCTCTTCCAGCCACTTCTCCTGGATCTCCCGGTGGATCGATTGTCGAACCAGCCGAGATTCTGGAAAGGATTCCAGACGAGGGCATCACCATCGGTGAGCTCATTAAGCTTTTCAACCATCGCTTGGGTGACCGGCCCGGCCAAATGCCAAAGACTGAATGGATTCAGTTGGTTAAGAGGATTTGTGCTTATGGACCCGACAAGAGACTGCGTCGTAGATCATAAGCAATGAGATACCCTGTTGGGCGAGGCATACTTGTTGGCGACTTCGTTGGTGGCTTTGCTTGAGAACCGACAAATGATGTTGGGACGCGAGAAGGATAAAATTTACACTTTCAGACCATCAGCTGCGGCGGCGAGGGTTGCAAAACGCTAAGAAAAGGGTATAAATTAGAGTAATTATATAAGAATGTGCCCGTCTACTCATCCATTTGCCATGAATAATTCAACCCCTTGTTCCGTTCTCTGCGATTGATTGCCTTGAACCTCTCTGCCTCGAATCCATTGCCGCGATCAACGCCATCCCAGCGGTACCCTGGCTTGATTCCGTAGCGATTTGGCGGTGCTGCGCCGGCATAGACCGGCTTCCGTTTCGATTTCTTCCCTTGTTTGTCTTTGTCTTTCTTCTCTCTCATGAACTGCATCATGGGATCATTCCAACGGTCCTGTTCTTTCATTTCTTGATTCATTTCTTCGTCGTCGACTGTGCGAGCAAATGACATAAGTTTGGCGTCTTGAAGCTTCTCGCGTCGCTTGCGGGCCTCTTCAAGCTGCACATCGCCCTTGAGAGCTTCCTTAGCAAGCCTTTCTTTCTCCTCGGCCTCAACGGCTGCACGTCGTGCTTCGGCCCGTTTCATAGATACGTCAATTCTTCGACCAGTTGCGTCTCGGTACACTGTTTCTTCCTCCTTGGCTGATTTGCGATGCTTTTCAAATTCTTCACGTTCCTCCTTTTGTCGTCGCTTTAGCTGTGCCGATACGGTTGCAGCGCTTTGCAATCCAGCATGCGTTCCATCGCTCATTTTGACTGCTGAACCATTATCCTCTACCATTGGCATGTCCTCGTCTTCATCGCGGACTGCACTCTGCTCCGCCGCTGCTGATGCCAGAATCGCATCTGCAACTGCCGCAGAGTCATCCTTTCCTGTCGCGTCACCCCCTACCGACTTCCAATTACTCTTCTTGGTTTTTCGGAATTCAGCAGATTGACCCGATATCGTGACCGGGGCATCTAGGCCTTCATCATCTTCTTGTGCATTGGTATTGCCCCAACCCGAATCGTCGTCGTCGGTTATGAGAAGGCCGTTGCTGGCTTCGGCGCCACGCTTGCGCTTTCGCTTCTTTGCTGGTTTTGGATCTGCGACTAGATATTTTGAAGCCAAGTACGCCGATAAATCTGAAGGCATTGTAATTTCTGTGTCGTGAAGAGAAGTATTGGTTCTCTAGAAACTTTACCTGACATTTGCTATGGCTTGATAGATGATGTAGACTTATGCAGCTACCGAGTATCGCGACTATAGCCCCGATAAAGTGATCTGTAGGTCGACGTCCCCCGGGTCCTGCCCGGGCGGGTCCTGTCTGGGCGGGCTGAGTCCACCTCATACCTAGGTAGGATACGTACCGCCACCATGTCCCGCCCCAAGTTTCCACATCGTTGCCCAACCTTTGTCGCTAATCAAGACCAAATCCTCGGAGTTGCGGCTACATTCACAATCACCTGTTGTGTCATTCTTTCCAGCGACAGGATCATGCCGAGCCGATCCGGTGTTCTAACAGTCTGCGATTCATCACCCACTTGCGCACCCTAATCTTCCGAAACTTGGAACCTGGATACTACCTTCACATATTCTTGAACCCCCTACGATAACAACCACCCAAGATCATAGCGAGCACCATTCCTGTCGCCTTGATGCCACAACCTCTTGAGAATGAGGCCACGCCTACGGAACCACTTCAGGCGTTGCCAGTAGCAGCTTCTGCCATCAAGTTTACGAAATCACGACACTCCACCCCTGTCCTAGAATCGTTGCCGTTATCGCAATCCGAAACCAACCTTGCCTTCCGTCGCTCCAACCCGTCCGCCGCTTCCCTATATGCTTCAACCCTCTCACCGCCTGGATCGCGTTCCATATCACCGGCCGGTCGAGGCTCACCCGCTCGTGTGCTCTCCCATACCGTCTTCGATGCACGGCCTAATCGACTCCCCGAAACTGGGGGAGACAGCTCCGAACCCCTGAATCTTGTGCTTCGAGCATTTGTTCCCCATGTTTCAATCTATACTTCCGAAGATATGGACGCTTTGATGAGTGAGAAGGGCTTCCGAGGTGGCTTATGGGAACTCCTTCGCCCGTTTGGTGAAGATGTGCAAGGCAAGATCACAATCAGGGATAGTAATGGCATGAGCAGAGTAGCAGAAGGGTTCTCTATCAGGTTTACACGATTCGGTGACAATATTGAACACCCCGATCCTACAGTATCGGGTTTCAGGAGTTTTGCGTCGTCGCAAGGACAGAACGGCAGCCAAGCAAGCACATCGAGAGACAAGCAATTCCTCGCTGATGTGGAAGCTGTGGTGGACAGGCATTTGTCCTACGCCGAGCAATCTTTTGCGGTCTTACCGCGTTACGGCATGTTTGCCGATCAAAACACGGCGTCAGAAGCGACGTCGCCATACTATGCACTTTACCTACGCCGCTTACTATCTGGCCTTCCCATCTCACCCCACGAAACTTTTTCTCATCCAGTAACGTGTGTTATCGCCGTCAGTTCAAGGAATCCAGATCCAATCTCGGAGATGAGAAGGCTTTACACAGAAACAAACGAAGGAAGTAAGAAGCTTCCACCCTGGGTCGATAGCGAATTCATCCGATATTATGTGCTGGTTCATGACGAGGAGACGGACGACATCATACAATCTATGGGTATATTCGAACAGATGAAGCGACACCTTGGAATTCATTGTCACCTCCTACGATTGAGGAGCAGCCAGAGTGCAGAGACCGACGATGACAGCATTCCATTGCCCCGCAGCGACTGGATGTCAGCTCACGAAGAACTCGAGGACATCCGGCAGAGTGAAGATGATGAAGATTTTGAGGATCCAACACGCTTCATATTCGAATCCGATGCTACTGCCATCCGTACGTTTGTGCGTGAGATGGTAACCATGTCCATTATACCCCAAATGGAGCGAAATGTCTCTGTCTGGAATGACCAAGTTGCCTCAAGACGAAGAGGCATCACAGGCCGCTTCATGAATTTGTCGAGGAAGTGGGCATTCGGCAGCAGCTCAAGGAACTCAACAGGTGGCACCAGCAATTCTAGAGACAACTATAATGCTGCTGGATACTATGGCTCAGAAGCTCCTGAGGCCATCATGCGGAAATTGGCAGATTATGCCTTTATGTTAAGAGATTGGAAACTGGCACATTCGACGTATGACCTTTTAAGGTCCGACTTTAGTGATTCCAAAGCCTGGAAACATCATGCTGCGGTCAATGAAATGGCTGCTTTGAGTCTTTTGATCTTCCCTCAACAAATGTCGTCAAAGAACCGCGCTGAGACAATTGACCAGATGCTGGAGGCTGCATTTTACTCCTATAATACCCGATGCAGTGCTCCCTACGGGGCTTTGAGAAGCTTGCTGCTCGGTCTTGAACTACTGCGGTTGCGAAACGGTACAAACATTGATGACGCTGGTCGATGGGGAGTGAGGCTCCTTGAGTCCAAAAATTCAGGTATCGTAGGCGATGCCTTGATAAAGGAACGTCTCGCTGTTTGTTACGGATCCAAGGAGGGTGTTGGAAGCTGGCATTGGGGTTCACGTCGCCGCAAGTCAGCAACATGGAGTATTCTAAGTGCAGATGCTTGGCTTCAGCAGTCCAGACATATTCAAGCGCGAAGATGTTTAGATGAAGCCCACAGGATGTACTCAACTTTACCCTATAAAGAGGGTATTTCCAAGTTCGGGGCGGCAGGGCACTTTATGGCTTCATTGCAGCATAGCTTAGCCGAGTCACCAGATGCTTCAGACAACGACGATGGAGACGACGGAGATGATGGAATTGACGAGGAGAGCGAGGCTCTAAATGATATGAGACCGCGACGACCGAGTGCGGCGGCAGCTGACATGTTCCGAGATACGAACAAGGAGGAAAGCAGCACTACAGATGATGGTACGTAGGGAACTACAATTGCGACGAATCCGAAGACAACATTTTCAATATGCATCATCTTATCGAATGTGACTGCATAATTGTAGGCCAGACCATCTCGTGGTCTAGCCCGCTGGATGGGCATGTTCACGGGGTTGTGAGACAATTCACGATTTCCCCATTGAGTAAGTGCTCGATATCCGAGGTATTACATCAGGCAGTTCTATCATAACTATTGTGGAGAGCATCCTCAAACTATCAAAAGGGTTGGTCTCCTTTCTTCGCGGTTTTTAGTTAAGATTCCATCAAGTATATTGCATGCTCCATGCCACAACACCTGAAACATTGTCAAAGCCTTGACGTACTATCCTGAATGGTACCTGATCCAAAATAGAGATTACCCAGGCAACTCATCTACCTTGACCGCGACGGCGAGTAGCCTCTTCTGCCAGAACCACAGCTCGCTGTTCTGCTATCAAGAGACGCCGTTTACGGAACGCACCGAATGCGGAGATGACGGAACACGCTGCAACGGCAGTTGCTACCTTCATTTCCACTTTGAATGCGTCAGCATAGGTATAACGAACAGCCGACCACTGTGAGTTGGAAAGTGGGGTTTCAGAGCTGCCAATTGTCGCTTGCTCGTAGGGAGTCAGAATGCCGGCAAGGTATTGTGAACTCTTCTCATTGAGTAGAGCCGACGAGGCCGCTATGCCCAGGCTGCCGCCCAAGAGTCGCACCTGGGAGAGAATACCTTGGGCAGGGGCTGGTGGTTGTTAGCATGATCCCTTGCCTTGAAGTGGCGGCACTTACCATAGTCCCGAATGGGCACTTCAACCATCGACAACATGGTCGACGAAGCGACAGTCAAGCCGAAACCAAGACCGCAGAACGTCATATAGCCCAGCAGCTTAGCATCCTCCGACTCATGTGACAGCGAAACAAGCAAACCGCAACCAAGTGTCATGAAACTTGATCCAATCAACAGTGACTCAAAGGTGTAATTCTTTGTGTTATTGATCTTTCCTGCTACTATGCTGCCGATGGCGGATGAACCCAGCATGGGAAGCAACATGACGCCTGCAACAAGCGCTGACTTGCCGCTGACGACTTGAAAGCGCAATGGAATCGCATAGATGAGCAGCAGGTAGGGGAACCCATTAAGGAGTGTGTTGATGACAGCAGTGGAGTAAACCCTGCTTCGAAAGATATTGACTGGGAAGGCCGGTGCAAATCGATCGTACCAGCGATATTGGATAAAGATCTGCCATGACACCAATAGACCGCAAGCGAACAAACCACAGATCAGAGGTGCAATGAACATGGCGGTGTTCCATCCTTGATTGGATGGCTCGGTCCCAGCATTCTGAAAAGAGAAGACAATGAGGACTGCGGCAGCGATAGCAAGCAACGATCCCAGAAAGTCGAGTTCCTTCCAAGCACGTCTTTGTTGGGATGGTAGGTATGCAGCCTTGGGCCAGGCGAAAACGAAAATTGCAAGAGACACGAATCCAACTGGTCCACTGGATTTCCTCCTGTTAGCTCAATACGTAGACATGCAGCAGCAAGGGACTTACTTGATCCAGAACACCCATCTCCAGGAAGAGTAATGCGTCAAGATGCCACCAAGTACAGGCCCAAGGACGCCTGAGACGGTAATGACCAAACCAACCATAGCCGCCATGTGCTGCTTGAGGTTGTCTGGACTCAACTCTGGCATCATGATCATCGTAAGAGCGTACAGACCTGCCTTGGTTAGCCTTATAGGCCAGAGCGGAAGATAGTTATGCATACCTGAACCGCCAACGCCCTGCAAAGCACGAAACGCAATGAGTTGATTGAGGGTCTGGGCGAAACCACAAGCCAGAGAGAACACAAAGAAGATTATGTAGGCTGCAATGAAGGCATCACGACGTCCGACAATGTCGGATATGCGAGCAAAGACGATGGCACATCCTAGATAAGCAAGGGTGTAGGCAAGGGCGACCCAGTTGACATTTTGGAGAACTTGAAAGTCAACACCGATGCTGTGAAGGCTGGTAGCAACAATAGATGTGTCTATCATGGATAGGAATAAACCTAGAAAGACTCTTGGGTAACAGGTGCGTAAGTAATATGAGCGGACAAGGCAGTGACTATCACATACCCAACAGACAAGGCCCAGAACCGGACTGGTGGGATCGAAGGCTCTCGTAGCTCATCGCAGACAGAACTATCGGCAGAAGCATTTATTTGAGATGCTGGGGTTTCTACTGATTTATCATCGCCTTTGACGCGCATGCTGCGATCCGTGACTTCTTCATCCATTGCGACGTTCAAGATGGAGATAGAAAGCAACCCTCACTCTGATAAAGAAAAAGAAATAGCAACAGGCCCGGTTAGCAGCTGAAATCGTAGGTGGGGGGCTTGGATGAATGAATGATAATATAGTGTGTGCGTCGAATCACTGATCAGATGCAGCACTGGCAGGCGAGTGATGGACCTGAATCAGTGCAGTGGCTATCAGAGGACGTCGGTGTATTACAACGAAAGCTATGGATATAGGTTCGCTTCATCGATACAAGCGTGTCAAAACATCACGTACAGCTTCCATATATAGATATATGACTTGGAGGCTGACAGCAAAGTAAGCATACCCGTAGGCTCAACTGAGTTCTCGGTTTAGATGGGCCATACACAACGCTGACACCGCATGGATGTCCATAACTAGATAGTCCGAGATGTCAAATGCGAGACCTTATGGGCATCATCGAAACGGTGACTGGAGACTGACTACCTGCTGGTCTCTCGGTAAGAAAGAAGCTAGAGGAAATCAGCTTCACCACGCCGTTGTGGAGAGGCCCACTCTCGCATCTCGCATTCGCTTCTCTCTAAATTATTAATCAACTACAAAGTTTCTGTCCATTTATTGGTGCATACCTACATAAGTCAGGTAGGATTAGGATTACCCCAGGTCATGCATCCTGTGTGCAGACTGCGGAGTGAGATTTATTGCACTCACGGAGTTTCTTGTTTTGGTTCATATTTGCCCAATATTAGAAAGGAATAAGAAATTCTTTCGGAGGAAGTCAAGAATCAACGGGTTATAAAGAAAATTTGTGTAAGGCTTATCTAGTACCCATCCACTGTTAATACCTTGTGTACCTATAATTATTGTCGACCTCGGAGATTTTGTATGCAGTTGTGGTATATCCCATACTGTCCATGACGTTTGGCTTGGAAATGCTGGCGACGTTGTATCTCACCATCATGTCGGCTCTCTTCTTAAGCCAGACCCATCATACAGATGCTCCATAGGTTTCGTTTCCTACCTAGGTATCAAGTCTATCTTGGACTTTTTCCTTGTCGCCTTCATGGAATATACTCTACTCACGGGCTACTGCTTGTTTTACTCACCCTACAGCTCTTCACAATTGAACCAATCAACCTTGTTGACTTAAGCTGATCAGTCACTGAAGGGTGACTACTGTAGCACACTCACAGTCACCAAAGAAGTACCTACCTAGGTAGATCCGTAGTGGGGTCCATGCTCAAGCTTCCACCAATTCGGCCAACGCTCGGTCCTACTAGCTTGGAGTATCCGTAGGCATCCATGAAACCTTACCTAGCAAGTGTGTAGCTTAGCTGAGAGACCTAAACATCAACACCATCACCGTCATTACAATCGGCTTCTCTTATCAGAAATTACCTTCGGACTTTATATCAGAATCTTGCCGCTTGGACACACGCAACACTCGTTTGTCAGAATTCTGACTGCGCACTGTGAGACGTGCTAGGATCAAAACCCAGAGCCTCGCATTCACACGATTTACCATCGATCAACTCAATCATGGCTAATGTCATGTCTCAGACTCCCCCAGTCCTCCATGGACCTTCCGAGAAGGAGCGAAAATACGACCGTCAGCTCCGCTTATGGGCTGCGTCTGGTCAGGCTGCTCTAGAGTCGGCCAACGTCCTACTCATTAACTCTGGTGCTGGCACTGTCGGTGTTGAAACCCTGAAAAACCTTGTGCTGCCTGGTCTTGGAAGATTCACCATTGCAGACAAGAGCGTCGTGACTCATCAAGATCTGGGTGTCAATTTCTTTGTCGACGATAGCTGGCTGGGCAAATCGAGAGCCGAAGCCTGTACCAACTTTTTGTTAGAGCTAAACCCCGAGGTACAAGGTGAATGGTACCCAGAACATGAGGTAGAAGAGTTATCCAAGAAAACTGTTATAGACTTCCGCTGACATGTCGCAGGAGCAGCCCTTCAATCTCGACGGCCTTCTCAGTAACTCACCTACATTTACCATGATTCTGTATGCACTACCCCTACCTGAAGACCAGGTCCAATCCATACAGAACTATGCCCACCAGCATAGGATTCCCACAATTGCAGTGCACTCTGTGGGATACTACTCTTACTTCAAGTCCACATTGCCAGGGACATTTCCGATCGTGGACACTCACCCTGACGAGACTGCTACCACCGATCTCAGACTTCTTGGCCCCTGGTCTGAACTCGTTGATTTTTCAAGGGGCATGACTGAAAATATTGACGGTTTGGATAACCATGAACATGGGCACTTGCCTCTGGTAGTCATCCTGCTCCATTACCTGGAACAGTGGCAACAAACGCATGATGGCGCCTATCCCACCAGTTATGCCGACAAGACATCGTTCCGCAAGACTGTATCGGAAGCTATGCGGACTAACAACCCTGAAGGAGGCGAGGAGAATTTTGAAGAGGCTATAGCTGCTGTTATGAAGCATGTTGTAGCTCCGTCACTCCCAAGTTCACTCCAGCAGGTCTTTGACTATATCCATCAGGATCCTGTAAGCATATAGCCATCATCTCCCAGGTATATACTACTAATCATGTTATAGGGAGAGATCAAGTCCAGTTTCTGGATCATCGCAGAGGCGGTCAAACGCTTCTATTCTGAGCATGATCGGTTACCTGTTCCTGGAGGACTGCCCGACATGAAAGCACAGTCCAGCGTCTACATCAAACTTCAAAATATCTACAAAGAAAGGGCCCGCCAGGATGTCAGTGAAGTTCTAGAGATTGTTCGGAGCATTCCTGGGGGAGAGGATGTGGACTCTGATCAGGTCGAACTTTTTTGTAAGAATGCTCGCTTCATCAAGCTCATCAACTCTCATGAGGAAAAGACCGTGAAGCTTGATCAAGTTGTTGGTAAGTATTTCCCAGCTATTATCAACTGCACTTATGCTAATAATCAACTCGTAGAACAGCAACTGGCCAACGATGACATTGCAGCAATCGCTGGCCCTGAGATGCCACTATCTCTTATCCCCCTTTACCTCGCCCTCTTGGCGACATCGAATTCAAAGACAGCTACTGCAGACGAGATCATGGTTTTTATCAGCAGCCATGCGCCCCAAGTCGCTGAAAACGAGCGCTACAAGAAGACTGCACAGGAAGTGGAACGAGCTGCTGGCGGCGAACTCCACAACGTCTCAGCTCTTACCGGTGGCATGGTAGCGCAGGAAATGATCAAGATCATAACGAAGCAATACGTCCCCATCGACAACACGTGTATATTCGATGGAATCGATAGCCGCTGTCAGGTACTTCGTCTGTAGATCGAGGCTTCTGCGAGGAAGTGTTGTAGCGACGCCAGGTAGGCACATATGCATAGGAATGAAGCTCACGAATGGCCTACGGCGATCTGAGCAAGCGAGTATGTGGGAGGAACTGTCACGAATCATGACTCAATAGAATGATAAGCAATAGAGCAAATATCGCCCAGCAACTCTGCAGGATGATGGGCGTCCCAGAGTATCCAAACCGTGACCCGGTGTGGCGGCTTTCGAAGATGATGACCACAAGATGCGTGTTCTACATACGCACCCTTCTCAACCTCGAACATAATATTGCCACAGCCAAGAGCAAAAAGACGACGCTCTTTCCACGAATCGAGTAAGTAAGTCATGGTATCGGCACAGGCAAAAAACATACAACAGCGGGGATTCGCTGGTCGTCACCGACCCAACTACTAATCCGCCGGTTAGTGGCTTGACTATGGGAGAGCGGACGGGATCCCGTATTTTCCACTACCTTTGGTCGTATGTACTGGAGTTGGTGATAGTTTGGGTTATGACTATGTTTGCATGCATAGCCTTCGCGTCAAGATGCCCGGGATGCTTCCCGACGTTCCTGGCAGCTAAGTCCATATTTGACTGGCAGCACTCAGACCATCAGGAATGGTCATTTCCTTCTTGAAACCCTGCATCTTTGTAGTCTTATTGCATTCTAAGCGCTCGTCATCGGGACCCTGGTGGTGATGGTTGAGGGGGGCAAGGGGGCGAGAGATGGTCTCAGCAAACATGTCATCTTCCACGACACCTCATGCCAGGGATCAAAGAACCACCGTCTCATATCGTTTGCGTAAGAGGCCTCTAATACACTTTTGACATGCATGGAGTTGCTGTTGAAAGACGCAAAGTTTAAGGTTTTGTTTCTCGCTAACGTGAAAGAATAATAATGGAGTTGCAAGCTTCATGACTCAGTGAGGTCGCTCGAGGGGCTCCTTCACCTTGATAGCTTGACCATTGCCGAAAGTTTCCAAGCGTTTTACAACGGTTTCTATTTTACCGGAAACTTTCTTCTGCATCTGTCCGAGTTAGTTGGAGACTGTGGAGTTGGAGATGAATCGTGGCTCGTGTAGCCAGAGTGCTATGCCATGCCATATCTGCTCGAACTCAACCGGAACTCAGGGGAACTGACCGCACCGATCAAATCAAAACGTATCTTACAAGTCATAGGGCTATGGGCAAGTCCTATCATTGCTCGACGTTAGCGAGAAAAGTGGAAGCCTCGACAAAGATGGAATAGAAGACAGTATCGTCGGGCCCTGAAAGCGTTAAGTGGCAAGCGTACTACGACGTTTCAAGTTGATCAACAGTCACATTCAAGACGGATCACGGAACCTTTTACCACTCACCGCTTTACGGCAATACGACCTTTCTTTTCGGGAACTATTTGTTTACTTTCTGCCTCGTGGGTCGCCACGGCCTATACCGCAACTACTAGGTTCTACTCTACGGACTACGAGCCTAGTCTTTTGCTCTGCATCCTTTGTTAGGGATGAACAGCATGCGTGTACGGACACAGGCAGTAACGTTGTTCAAAAGCCAAGAATACAACCAAGACATCTTGTTCATTTCTGCATGTACTCACTTGCAGCTGGCCATGGTGCTTAACCAGTGGCGGATATACCACTCAAAATCTCGACAGGACCCCTATTACTACTACTGCCGTGTAGTCCAAGCATTGCAGGTTTTTTCGAACCATCGCCATCAACCCACGGCCAATCGCAATGTTTTCTGTAAGCAATCGATCTTTTGTGCATATTGGAGCCAGCAGACTTGGCAATCACGACTTTGAAGGGCTATAGCTCATGTGTTCTATAGCTCGAGACTCAGGCACTGTACCTAGGCACAGAGAAGTATGATGATGGATTTGCCAGGTTGCGAACTTGACGTACCCGGATCACAGACATGGATAATAGGATTTTAGGCGAAATCGAAAAATGTAAACCTCTGGCATGAATCTTGACCGGCTCTACGGAGTACGCTGCAGTGTACAGTACCATCGTACGCTTTGACGCCGAAAGTTGGCGGCAGCTAATCTGAATGGGCCCAAGTTTGATGTAGGACTCGCTTGAATGCCGAATCTGAGGGGTGCTGTCACTACGCCATTAGGCCGTATGTGCCCAAGCCCAAGGCCCATCCTTGACCCTTTATCAGATCAAGTCACATAGAGTATGGGGTATAAAGGTGGCACTATACTATTCCGTGCCGGGGCTGGGAGATTACAGGGGTTGTTAAAGCATTTTAGAAACAGCGATATGATCGACGGGCACGCAAAAGGACCGCCATGACTGGCGATTTCGAGCCTATCAGGGATTGTAGTAGAGTTTTGTGTCCGGCCATATTCGAGACTAAGATTCTTGGTGTGACGGAGGGCCCGAGAATTCCGACATGCTTTCCAGGCTCAAAGACGGAAAATCCTATTCTGGCAGTTGACGTTGGCGAGTTGCAACTTGGTGTAGCTACACCTGGCTGCCTCGAGACTCGAGAACCCTCAGCCTCCTCGACGGTGTCAATATTCATGCAAACCGTCAGCAAGAGAGGCGAGCAATATAGCAATAGGGTGTTGGGCTGGTGCTGCTGATGGATGGCTTGGGTAGGTTTAGGGTTGACTTTATTCTTGATATAGACAATGTCCGATGTTGAATCCGGCCGAGATGGTCCTGTTGTGAGCGAGTGACCACGGCTTTACGCGCCGATCGACCGTTGTATGCTGAATAGAAGGTTGAAGAAGACGAGGCAAGCGATACAACGGCCACTCGGGTGGCGCTTCAGGTCCGGAGTGATGCTGTGCTGTGCATGCAGTGCATCGCAGTCAATGAATGAATGATGGGGTTCCTGAGGCTGTTCGAATGACCCGTCGTGTCCAGACCCATCCGCCCAGATACTACTGGCTGCATCGCAGCGAGGCCGAGGCATCCAGTCACTGGACTGGGCTGGGGACTGAAGTCTTGGGTACAGACACACTGAATGAGTACATTATTGCTGATGTGATGCCTGCCGAAGTGTTCCGATGAACAACTCACGTGGAAAACAAGGTCGGTAAAGAAGGCCGGGCTTGTTCAGAAGTGGATGGATCTTGGCGCTGGGGCCCCAGCCCAGGTACAGTTCATCATACGTACTGTAGATAGATAGTGGAGGTATTGTTAGGTATGGAGAGAAGAGCGTGGAGTTGTAATAAGACAGGGCAGGACAGGACAGAACGATACTACTGTACAGCCAACCAAGATGAGATAGGTCGGCCTATTATCCAGCCGGCCACCTTCCCTAGTCGGTAACCAGGAGCCGATACAACAGTTGGAGGAGAAAACCCGGGGTGCAGATCCTGGAGGTGATTCATTGACATCCAGTTCATGGTAAACAGTACTGTAACAGTACAATAACAATACTACAAGGTACAGACAGTGTGTACGGATACCTAGCATGGTATGGTATGGCATGGCATGGCATGGTACGGGCCGAGAATCCCAAATCCTTGACTGTAAGGCCCCAGATTTACTTAAGCAGAGTTCTGTGAGTGGTATGTGAAAAGTCCCCGATGGGTCGATTCATTGATCACACGCGCCCACACATCCTCGGAGTTTGTCCTGTCCATGTGAGGTAGTTGAAGTTGGTGGTGGTTTAGATTTGAGTATGCGCGGGAAAAAAAGAAGAAAAAAAAATAAAGAGAGAGAGGAATCTCATGGTTAATTACTAAGGCAAGACTAAGTCAATGAAATGAGGAGGCGGCGAGTGGTAACATCGGATGAATAGCTGCATGGTATGTTATGGGATTAATACAGTATAGTTTAGCGCTCGACGGAAAATAATTTGACTGAGGGCGGAATTAGTTGCAATCAACTAACGTCGAGATGGTGGTGGTGTTTTGAACGAGGGACTTGGTATCCATACTGTACCTACCTTAGTACTTGAGATAGATAGATCTCTTATATGACTGACCGACGTGCTGGGTTTTCATCTCGCTCCTCAACCAACACACGCCTCAATCCTCTGAATCGGTCGATAAACAACTGTCTGTTGGTTCATCTCATTATCTCTGTATCTGTATCTGTGTCTGTATCCGTATTCGAATCTCTATGTATGTACCCCGAGAAATGCCAACTTAACCATAAAATGGACCAAGTCCAAAAAGGGAAGCTTGAGATGTGGTTCCTGGATAAATGCAAATCGACAGGGGTTTCGGGCATGGATTGGCCGTGATAGGGTCAACTTGGGCGGCTCGAATGCAGTGCCAATGCAAGGTAGGCAGTCTAATGCACATGGACCATGCAACACAACACAGGATAAGTTGAACTGATCTAAACCCTTTTGCTCCTTCATCTCGTGGCCTTGGCTGCCCTGCCCTGCCCCTTAAGCCACCCGTCCATTGCGTCCCAATCATGAATATGGAGAGGCGAATGACGATGTTACACCTTCGGAAATAAGGGAACAACCGCACGCCGAGGTTCTACAGAGATCCATCCATCCTTGGCTTTGACTTTGATTTTGTCTTTGTCTTTACTTGGCCCAAGGCCTCGCCTTCGCTGTCAATGTCATCCATCCATCCCTCCATCATTCGACTGCCGTGAAAGCTTCGGGCCGCCAAATCCAATATGCCCGTCATTAAGGACTGGGTTAAATCGGATCCGGATATGAGAGGATTACGGCGGATGATTTAGGCTGGTCTCGACTCAAATCTGATACTCAGAACTGGAGATGTTTAATGAAGCATCACCTCACCTCATTTCGACTCTGAACTCTGTATACGTACAGCATCTAGGATCCCTTACTATGGTAATTGATAGGCTGCGAGGCCAGCACCAAGCTTGTTCTTGATATTCGCAAACGCCTTGACCGGTTCGGTCTGCCTCTCTCTTTTTGTCCTGTGTAATTAGCCTCGGGTACCGCAGACGAAATGACTCGCAGAAACTGATCTATCGTAGAGGTGGCCAAGCAGATCACGTCCCTTGTCGAACAAATATTCTCTGCAGGAATTTCCCAATGGGTCGCCATGCCCGAAGCTCGAGTGAGTATCTTCAACACCAAGATTCAAGGACCCTGAGTTTAACCTGCTTTAATTTCATATCCCATAGCCACCCACTACCATCCATTACCGCCCCCTCTTTCTCCGGGAGAGTACATGCTCTCATGGCTCATGGCTCGTGGTCCATGCCATGCCATATTATGCTAGGTCGAGGTAGGTACGTATGTCTGCATGCTATGTGACGCTACCCCATACGCTCTGGATCTTCACCTTCATGGGTTCGTACAAGGATATACTTCATCCCACGAATTAGGAAGCTCCTCTCCTGTTCCCCACGATCCATTCGCAGCGTCTGTTCCTTTCTCCGCATTATTCTGTACACCGGACAAGGGTTGGGGGGTGGCGCCTTGCTCTGTCCTGTCCTGTCCTGTCCTGTCCTGTCCTGTCCTGATCTGTCTAGTCTAATGGGGATGGGGATGAATGGGCGTAACATCGTCGCTGCTATTGTACTTGGCACGTCTACTTGGTCAAGACTGCCAGTACTTAAGTATGTCGTCCAGCCTTATACATATCGCCATTGGGGGCCCTTTCCATTTCGTGGCTTGCACAAACAGAACACAAAGAGGATCATCTTCCTGACTAGCCTAGCGCATACCATTACCTCCTTGTCAACTCAACTTGATCATGTCTCCTTCAAGTACCAAGGTTGCCTCTGGTGGCTCTTTTCACACTTGTAAGCCGTCCTCAACTCATCTCAGATGCTTCACCACCATGGCTTCTTAGTCTAATGCCATCACCAGTCCAGGGAATTATACCCAAAAAGCAGCCAACTGCTTCCAGCAATGCAAGGCCCAGGGTCGCGGGCACACGGCGTATAACAACTCCCCATGCTTGTACCGAGTGTAAACGAAGAAAGATCCGCTGCGATGGCAAGCTACCATGTGGCCAATGCATCACAAGCCGAGCCCCAAAGAATTGCTCTTACGATAAACACCGTCAACGAATGATTCCATCTAGAAAGTAAGTGATGTGTCAATCAATTCGAATTGAATTGCCCAGACTAACGTTGGCTGTTCCTAGGGCTCTGGATAGCCTGGCACAATCTCTCGAGGAGTGTCGTTCGGTCCTTAGACGGCTCTACCCAAATCATGACGTTTCTGCACTTCGCTCTCTGGACAAGCAGGAGCTGATCAACCTCTTGGCTCAATCACAATGTGCTTCTTTGAGCGACCCTCTTCCATCACCACCTCTAGAATCGTCATTCCCCAAGAGCGGCACACCCATGATGGGATCCGACTCCCTCTTGGAACTGCAGACATCTCTGGAAGCTGATCTGGACTCGCTAATTGGCGAGCTCGAGTTCGAGGTTCCAGCAGAGCAAAGAGAAGCCAACGAGGAAGCAAACTACCTTACACAACAATCTTGGTGGGACTTTGGCTCAAGACAGTGGAGCTCAGTATCTGTACCGCACATGATGGAGGGTCAACCATACGGGCATGATATGGTGACTCCCGGACAGCACTCGATGTATGAGGAGTCGCGTGCCATTTACGGCTCACTGGAGATGAGGTGAAGTGTGATGATATCCATGGGACGAGATAACGAAAACGGGGTATTGCGCGGTGTACTTTTACAATACATGCGGTTCCCAGCTCTAAAGAGTTGTATAGGGGCATCATGTACATGCACCCTGGGGACGCAGGTCGTCTCCTTTAGGTAGCCGGATCACAGCTTACGACAATCATATGAGGCCACGACGATTTTTTTCTTCTACAGTAACTTTCAATATCAAAGTATATATTCACACTTAGCTGTATGTATAAGGTACCGATCATTCGAACGACTGCCTTGCTGAGCACAAATGTTTTTGTATTCATTATTATCCTTCCTGGGTACCTGGATAGTACCTTCATTGGTAGGTACCTAGGTAGGTACCTATTCTCTTCAAGGGTGGTCGATGTCAAACCTCCACTAGTATCTTCTACATTTGGAAGGCACGACTACCATGCTGCTTCCACCTACCTACATAACGCAAGAGACTAGACCTAGGTACTTACTGCAGGTAGGTGCTTAGACGGGTACCTAGGTGGGAAGGTAGGGAATCCCTGGACTTCTCTCCTTCTTTACTTCAAGACTCCTAACTTCTTCAAATCCTTCATATAAACCCGTCTTCGAGTGCACCGCTCATTTCTCCAGGCTGAGAATGGAACATGCACTTACTTGCAACAATCTCAAGTGTCGGAGAGAGCTTAGCGACCGTGCTCTGGTAACGACATGCAGGTACGAATGTTTCGCAGAAGTCAGCAAGCCACTAACATCAGACAATCAGTCATATATTCTGTGTAGAATGTGCCCAACAACTTGGTGTAACGGGACAAGACGCCCAGCGCCGCAATAAATGCCCTGCCTGCGAATCGCAACTCACCAAGCCTGATGACGCCGTCATCACAAACCTGAATCCGAGCGAAGACTACAAGACCAGTGTTCTCAGTGGCTTGAGTCCCAATGTCATCATGGAGTGTGCCGGTCGAGCTCTTAGCTTCTGGGCCTATCAGACCACGCAAAACATCTATTACCAGCAGTACTTATACAGGACACTCACCGATAAATACTCGAACCTTGGCATCCGTCTCGAAAAGACTGTGAGCGATGCAAACATAGAGATTGAGGGGCTTCAGCACAAGATGTCAAGTTAGTGCTCTCTCGAATCCAACGGCAAGTACCTCGTGCTTACAAACAGCAGGCCTAGCAGCAGAGCAGGAAAGCTTGCTGCGAAAGCACGAGGAAGTTTCTCAAGCATACAAGGAGAAAAGCCGCAAAGTCCTACAATTACAGGAGCTATATGACAAAGTCAAACGGAGGGCCGAGCTTGGCCAGATTCAGAAGGCTGCGTCCGATGCTGTAGATCATACGTTGCAGGCAACACAGCTCGATCAGGGCTGTGCTGGTAACATGACAGCCCCAAGCAATGTCGAGAACAATCCTGCCCTAGAATTTGGGCACACCCACCGGATTAACATCTCTGGGATGAATACAGCTGCCGCACGAAACTATCTAAACGTGGCAAGAGAAGGAACTCAATGGTCGCGACTTGGAGGATCGATTCATCGTGAGTTATATACCAATCTAGTTGAACAAAACTGACGCCGGAAAGGGGACACCACTGGACCACCCATCGGCGGACTTCGACGAGTAGGCATCGGCGGATCAACGTCGCAGCAAGGCACAATTCTACCGACTCCGACAGGCGCATCTATATCGGGGTTTGGTGGAGCAAGGCAGCCACCGACTACTTTTGCCCCCAGTTTCATCAATCATCGTGGTAGCTTGGCCGGTGTCGGCTTGACATCTGGCATCAAAGTCAGCCAGGCGAACAACGCACCAACCTTAGATGTTCCAATGAGACACATGTAAAGGGGTATCAGAGACGTTTCTTAGGCTTTGTTCTACTTAACAATCACGTTGTGTATGTCTTTAACAATTGACAGTCTCCAAAACAGTCATTAAGGATATCAAAGACTTGACCGTGAACAAGGTAAACCCACCTTTTAACAATGAACTGACTTTAAATTACTCTTGCCTTGTTCAACTCAGTTTCCTGGGTTCAAAGAAGTGTGTATCAATAATACAGCGTATGTTCCTCTTGTTGCCCTCAATGGTCAAACAAGAGTAGGTGATATAAATCGATTGGCTTCGGCGTTCTCGAGTTTTACTGTCGGCACATATTCATTCTCCTGTCTCTTCAAACGTTAACATGCGGCAGAGCTACAGCGATGGATTAGGAGCGCAAACCCAGCTGGCACTGGGAGCGGTGGTCCAGTCGTCGTCATCATCGGTCTTTAGCAATAGCTTCTCAAGACACTTCATTAGATCCTTTGATAAGCCCGGAGCGATAGTCACGCGTATAACGAAGGAAGCGAGTAAGCAGGAGCAGAAAAGACTAAAAGGTATGGAAGCGCGCAAAAAGTCAGATTTGAGGGCCCAATTAATGGCTAGAGAAACGAAGAGCCAGTGTCAACGGCAGCCTGTTATCTCAGCTCCAATCACAGAGTTTCGACAGCATCAATCAGTGTATCATCATGGACCGATGTTTGAGAATCGGCAGCCATTCTCCCAGCCATTGGTTCAGCCTAACAGGCTCGCCAAACTACACGAAGCGTTGAGGTCGCATCCAATTCATGGTTCTCTTCAAAGCTGGCACAACGGCGATGATGGCACATCTTGCAATCTCAATCTGTCAGTTAGGGAGGCACCACAACACTATCGCATAAAGAAGGAACCAGGGGAGAACTTGAGGCCTTTGGGACACAGTTGGATCTGACAAACCATGAGGCGCACCAGACACTTCTGTGGCCTCCAAGGTCCCAGTCAACAAGACACAAGACGAGGAAGCCCGATGGGTCAGGAGTGCATCAAATTTGAACGAAGGGGAGAGCAATGCACTAGCAGCAGCCGCCATCGACCTAGAACTCCATATCAATGAGGCGAACGACGCCGCAAGGATGTATTTTCGTTGAGCTCGATTGGGAGGTGTGGAATCCAACCCGATGACCTTCATCCGTTGCCCGGAGTGCTCAAAGGTCTTCAAGCGGTTATGATTTGGATGCAGCAGTGCATTCGGGTATATGAGACTAAATACCCTGCAGGATCTTCAGGAGCAATACAATACTGAGAGATGATTATCTAGGTAAGGAACGTTTCCTATGTTCAGGAAGGTCGATGTAGTTAGTGATTCATTTGTTTGTAGGGCCATATTGCGAAATAAAAGCGATTTTCAAAAGCCTTTGAAATTGGTGGTGTGTAATAACTGAGGCACCTCATTGACCTCTATATCCATGGGTGGGAGCGCTTCTAGCTCATCCTTCCAAGCTTGAGATCATCTTCATGTCAAGCTAGAGTATCATATCGTGGCGTCTAAGAATAGAACGTCAGTGGGTATCCACGTGATATATTAGATCATGATAATTCGTGTCGAGTAGAAAGGATTTAGGTACAGATACTGTACAGTAGCACTTAGATATTGTAGGCCGCGTATGCACTTGTGACGCCACTTGATGTTCTATGGTACAATTGCCTGGCTTAGTACGGATGTATTGTTTATCACTCTTATCAATTCCCTTATCATAGCAGATTCCCACCTCTCCAAATCGTCAACTGTCCATCCTACAGTACCACGCGGCGCGCAATAGTCAGCCATTCGACGGACGACATTCAACCCACTTCTATAGACCCTTGTCTCTCCATTCTCGCTAACCTTCTTTTATTACCCGTCCTTATCATCATTAGCGCTGGAATCCTGCTTCTTGACGACTTGTTTCCAGTTTCAAACCTCTCAATCTTCACTCGCTTACGCATCCGGACGATGCTCGACATTCGCTTCACCTGCTAAACCCAACCCGCATCCTGATCCTGAGCCTATCCGCGACTCAATCGAATGCGATACGCTTTCCGAAACTGCCGTCACTGTTGAGATTTGCACAATATACGATTCGAATTCCCCGGCGGTCCCAACAGCAACGCCCCGTCCAATATCCATCGCGACCCGCCATAACGAGAGACAGGTCGGCATCGCACATCAATTCATCTGGCCTGGCAGTTATCTTCACGCTCGTTACAATTGGCACTCCCGCCCAGTAGTCCGCCCTGATGGGTAAATCATGTTGGTGTTCATCTCTTGATCACGATTCTGTCAGCTGATGGTTGAACTGCATAGCGCAATACGGCGTGATCCTTGACGCCGGTTCCTCTGGAACCCGAGTATATGTTTACAAATGGAAGAACCATGCCAAAGCCGTCAAGGAGGCATCCGCCGTTGAACTCAAGTCTCTCCCCAAGATTAAGCTCAAGGAAAACAAGAAGATCCATCCTGGCGTCTCAAGCTTTGCCAAAAACCCGTCTCAGATTGGACCTAACCATCTTCAACAATTGATCGACATTGCCCTCGATGAAGTTCCCGATAGCAAGATACCCGAGACGCCTGTGTACCTTATGGCGACGGCTGGTATGCGCCTACTACCCAAGCATCAGCAAACTGCACTTCTAAAGTCGATGTGCACCTATCTACAAACGACCACGAAATTTATCCTTCCAGACTGCGATGCTCATATACAAGTCATTTCCGGAGAAACAGAGGGTTTATACGGCTGGATTGCGGCAAATTACCTGCTGGGTGGTTTCGATCATCCTGAGGAACACAACCACGGCAAGAATCATCACACATACGGTTTCCTGGATATGGGTGGCGCATCCGCGCAGATTGCCTTCGCCCCCAACGCTACCGAATCTGCAAAACATGCCGATGACCTGAAGCTGGTGCGCATGCGAACGCTTGATGGATCTCCTGCTGAGTACAAAGTTTTCACCGCGACCTGGCTCGGATTTGGTGCCAATCAAGCTCGCAGCCGTTACGTAGAACGTCTACAGGAACACTACAACACCGATGGTACCCATGAACTACCTGATCCTTGTATGCCCAATGGCTTGCGAACCACTCTCGATGGCGAACTTGTCCGAGGGACATCAGACAAGACTATGTTGGTTGGCACAGGAAAATTTGACGAATGCTTGACTGTGACTTATCCTCTTCTGGGTAAGGATAAACCCTGTGAAGACCAGCCATGTCTTGTCAACGGCCAGCATGTGCCTGGCATCGACTTTGGTATCAACCATTTTGTTGGGGTTTCTGAATACTGGCATACAACACATGGCGTTTTTGGACAGAAGCATAAAGCATACGACTTGGCAACGTATCAGAACAACGTCATGGAATATTGCAGTCGCAAGTGGTCGGACATTGAGAGCGATCTGGACAAACGCAAGAAATCACCCGAGAAGAAGGCAGAAGAGGCGCGTCTGGCCTGCTTCAAGGCGTCGTGGCTCATTAACATGCTCTACGACGGCATTGGCATCCCCCGAGTTGGACTTGAAGGAGGGGCATCCAACGACACGGTCAAGGATGAGGGAGAGAAGTCGTTCAATGATCCTTTCAAACCTGTAGACACTATTGATGGTATTGAACTGAGCTGGACATTGGGTAAAATCGTCCTCTACGCCGCTGGACAGGTTCCCCCTTCGAGCTCCGAACTACCTGTTGGTTTTGGGAGCAACGTCGAAAAGGGAGTAGCGGAAGACTTTCAGCACGCCGGTTCCTCACCTATTTCTCTTCATATCGGTGATGATGATGATGACGACGACGATGATCTGGAAGACATTCTCAAGAAGCCCGGAAAATCCACTGGTGGTGTCATCGCCTTCATTGTCGTACTGCTACTCGCAGCTTATTTCCTCCGTAAACCTGAGCGGAGGAGGAAAGTATTTGGCATTGTAAACCGCCGCAGACGCTCGGGGAAACAAGGACGTGGCTCCTCCTTGGTCAGCAAAATTTTCGGTCGTCGGTCTGGGCCATCATATGAAAGAGTTATGGAAGAGGGTGACTTTGCCGATTTTGAGCTAGGTGAGGTCGACTCAGATGATAACGACCATTCGGACAGCAGTAGTAATGGATCACGAAAGGGGCGAACATCAGGTCTGGCAGCGCCCAGTCTGTCTGCAGGCCGTGCTGACGAACTTACTCGGCCACCTTCAGCAATGGACCGCGCTGGGCTTGTGGTGCGAACAGAAAGTCGAGAACGTCTATCGCCTTCGTTGTTGAGCGCTGGTCGAAAAAGTCGCAACGGGAGCCCAACGCGTGCCAAGAGCCCATTCATGACACCTGTGCAGGAAGATTAATAGCCCTTTGATCGATGGGGCCTTGGCTGAGCTGGTTCGATACAATGATTGTATACTGGAGAGAGGACTGTTTCAAATTACCATTGGCGTTTAGGGGGCTTGGCAAAGCTGATGCAGCAGCATTATTTTGGCGTTCAAAAGAACGCATGTACCACGAAACATCTGATAAGCGCTGTGAAAGTTTGTCTGATGTCAACATTGTAAGATAGGCGGCACAATTGAAGTGCTTTGAACATTGCATCCGTATTTAATTTACTCAGAGGTACAGCAGAAGCTATTTGTAGTGTTCCTTTCGAGGTATTTCATATATTCGCTTGGCTTGCAATTGATGGCAGGCTCTCGCAGCTGCTCTAAACATGACGCCCGCATACCTTCGGCTCCAAAAACCGAATCACCAGTATCATCCTGACCTGCCGTACATAAACCTTTCGCGCAGATGTCTCTAGATTACACAGTAGTTTCTTCCTCGTCTTGCATTGCTCGCCTGTCGGAAAGCAGATGGACACAGACTAATCTGACTGTTTCTCAAGAAAACTAGGATCTGCTCGGACTCTTGATTCGAATTTGCGCCACCAGTTCTCGAAGGCCTTAAGCGGCACGACCTCCACACCACCGGGTCCTGCGGTACCGCTAAAGCTTGACAGGAAGTTGAAAGCATTTTGAATGATACGCTGCGCCAAAACAGCAGTACTAGGCTGGCTGCTTGATGAGTTCCCAGATTTGCTGGCAGCTAGTTCCTGCAATCGCTGGCCGACGGACTCCTCGGGCTCAACCGATACTCCAATCACCAGTTCACTGGCTTCGCCTCCACCGCTGACCTTGAACATGGCACTCTCTTTTCCTGGGCCAATGCCGCCGAGGAAGCGAAAATTGGGTGTGCCGCCTGCTTGAGCAGCAGCAGCGACGTCAGCAGCCGTAGCGAGATAAATGGCTGCGGCAGTGTTTGGTGGTAATGTGATGCCGGGCAGCATGAATACGACAATATGGGAAAATGGTTTTGAAGTAGGTAGAGCATAGAGTAGTGAGGTAGGGGAGGGGGTTGAAGAAGGCTCCGTGATCAATGATTGGCCCGCGGGGACAATACCGAATAGTGGACTCGACATGATGAATGTTGTTATCGAGAAAGATTTTTCAGTTGGGATGCGAATGATTTGATTTGGCTTCCCTGGTAGTCTTAGTCTCGGTTGCGGTGAGCTTCCACATAACAAGCGTTGGTGTTGAGTTTGTTAACCTTTGTCGTTTCTTTTGCTAGTGGTGTGAAACGATTGGTGGACGTTTCGAGGTAAATCTAGAAGGAAGTGGAATATGACCCTAATGATCCAGAATCCACCCTGGTCAACAAGTGACCTCATACCTAAGTCCACTCACTACTACCTAGGTAGGTATCTAGATAGGTATGTAGGGTAAGTTTAGGATTATTCAACCATTATCGACTTTCCCAATCGGATACTTCAAGAACTACAGTACCTACCTACCTATGTTATCGCAGGTATGCAAGTAGTCTATTTGTAGAGACAGCGGTACATTGGAAGAATTGGGAAGTCTGTTTGTCTAATAGAAATTTTACCCTTGTATAGGTGGGTAGGTAGGTGTCTAGGTTAGTGTTAGAATAGTAACCCAGTATTTTTACCGTGCAAGCGCATGCACACACTATTAACCCTCGACTTTACCAAGCTACTGGCTGGCTTAGGTTAACTTATCTCAGCAGTTCATGCCCACCGAAATCAACGTGGGCCATTCTAACCGACCTGAGAATGTCGAAGCAGAGTTCAGTGTCATCCAGAATAATTCATCTGCAGTTTATAAGAGGACGACAAAGGATACCATTCTGTACCAACAACTCACAGGTTCGTAAAGAGACTCGGCCTACCAGAGTTGATACATATTCTGCCTCTTGGTCTGACTACTGAAGGGTAATACAACAAAAGCCCGCAAATTTTCCAGCCTTGTATACATCCTCGACGTTGATTATCGTAATCGGCGGTACCTTTGTCATACACAGGGAAGCTTGACACTTAATCCCATCAGCGAGACTAAACTGGACCGGAACTCCCAGTCATAGCCTGTTGATCAAGATGGCGAAAACGAGCATCGATCTTATCGATGAAGTCGATATGTACGAATCCAAGCCCATGCTTCTTTTTTCTTCTTCAAGATGCAATAGTAGCTCATACAATCAAGGTTTCCTTATGCAGAGACGGACTCTGCTGCCTTCGAAAGCATGAAAACAGGCCTGTACACTCTAACATGGGAAGATAGTCAAGGGGTATATCCTATCGGCTACGTCCTGGATCGTGTTGTCAAAGAACTCCACCGAGTACCCGAGGATGTCAGAGGCAAAATGGTATGCGATGAAGCAGGCAGAACTATCGCGCTATTCCAGGAGCCAACGGAAGAGGAGCGTACTCGTCGTGTCGCGGCCCTGGCTGATTATTGGCGTCAGATGGGAACGTTTCCCCTTCTCCGTGGTTGGCGGAACGAGCTGTGGCCGGTTTATGGACGAACTGGGGAGCTTCTGTTCAGCATGGAGCGAGCAGCAATGGGCTTGATCGGTACCATGCGCTACGGCGTTCACATGGTCGCCTATGTCAAGGATGACACTGCACCATACGGCGTCCGTCTTTGGGTCCCTACACGCGCTCGAAACAAGTCAACTTTCCCCGGCATGCTAGATAACACTGTGGCGGGCGGTTTAATGACGGGGGAGGATCCGTTCGAATGTGTTATTCGAGAAGCCGATGAAGAGGCTAGTCTTCCTGGAAGCACTGTCCGCCAGAATGCAAAATTTGTTGGCAACGTCACATACATCTACATCACAGACGAAGGGCAGGTCGGCGAGGGTGGCTTTATTTACCCTGAGTGCCAATGGGTCTATCATCTCGAGCTCTCCAACGATGTTATCCCTCAACCAAAAGACGGTGAAGCCGAAAGGTTCGACCTGTGCGATGTCGATCAAGTCAAAACAGACCTTGCTGGGGGACGTTTCAAACCAAATTGCGCCCTTGTCACGCTTGACTTCTTCATTCGCCATGGCATCCTCACTGACAAAAACGAGCCCGAGATCGAACAGATCAAACGGAGAGTGCGCCGCGACATTCCGTTTCCAGGTCCGCATCAGAGCAACTGGCGTCCACTATGAGTCTGAAACTGGGAATATGGAGGCACTTTAAAATTTGTTGGACGCAAGACGGTGGTTTTGGTTCGGGTATCATTGACATGTCCTAGATCTAGCGGTGATGCAAAAGCCCGCGGTGGCGTTGATGAGCTACGGCCTAGATAAATGTATCATGTGCGCTTCGCTTTATTTCTTGACAAGAAGGTAAACGTTGTCGACGCGCAGAGGAGTCAACTTCTTGACAGGGCCCTGGAGGGACATGAGGAGACCGCCGAAGGATACGTAGGCGTTGCTGTAGGTGAAGATCAGTCAGCACATTCAACTCGTAGTATGGTGTAGGTAGGTATCTTGATATCGGGGCTGTGAACGCACATAGTGTTTCCGTCGTATGTCTCTTCGAACTTGTAAATCTTGCCATGGCACACGTAGTCGTAGAGGTCGGCAATCGTGGCTGGCGCATCACCGCCTTTGCCGACATCCCGCCAGCCCTTCTCTTCCTCCTTACTTCCGTCAAGAGACAGTGTTGTGGTTAGAACGACGTGCAAAGAGTCGGAAACAGCACAGGGAAAGAGTTCGATGTTGATGTCGAGCGTCAACACGGTTTGTGAGTCGCTCGACGTGCACGAGATGCGTGCGACACGGTCATACTTGGACTGATCGTACTCGGTCACGGTGAAAGACTCCTCAAAGAGGGTGGCGTCTCCGCTGGCCATTTTGTCGGATTTAGACTGTAAGAAAGGAAGGGTTTGCGTGAATGTTTCTAATTTTTAGTGGACAAGAGATAGCCAGCGAGCGTGAAATACAGCAGCAGCAGCAGCAGTTAGGTAGATAGGTAGGTAGTAGTTGCCGTTGGTTTGTCGCGAGCATGGGAGAGAAAATGTTTGGATATGGTCCGGAAAAAGTTGGTGGGGTTGAATGGAACTGGTGGATCCCTGCCACACACAGTAGGTACTAGGCACTTACCTACTAACCTAGGTACTAAGGTAGGTACCCAATGTATTGTGCAAGCTCCAACATCTTCAATATTTCCTCTTCTTTTCGGATACTCCCAAAATTGAGAGAAAGATAACATGTCATTTCGAAAGCGCAATGTCGTCATTGGAGCTCCGGGAGCTTCCTCGCCTATTCCTCGACAGGAGAAGTCTCTTGCTCTAGGAACAAGACCGTCACCATTGGATGGTCGATTGACGACATCTACAGGCACACAATCCCTGGACCAACTCTTGTCGGGCCACGCCGGAATGCCCATGGGAACTTCTTTACTTATAGAAGAGACTGGAACAACAGATTTCGGGGGTGTGCTGTTGCGATATTACGCTGCTGAAGGGCTTGTGCAGGGACACCAAGTACATCTTTTAGGCTTTGGTGATGCTTGGAGGAGAGAACTTCCCGGGCTTGGCAACCCTGAGAGCTCCAAGAAGACTAAATCGACTACATCCTCGGAAGACAAGATGAAAATCGCTTGGCGTTATGAGACACTTGGACAACGAAACATTCCTGCCAGAGGTTTCTTCCCCCACGATTCTACACGCATTCTCTAAGTCAGTGCTGACGAGCCGTTCAGATACCCAAGGATCAACAAACCCTGCTCAGACATCAAACACCTTTTGTCATGGCTTTGACCTGACCAAGCGTCTCGAGAACAGTGCTATTAAGGGCCACTTACATGCGATGCCAGTAGAAGGCCCTCTGGCTTCTCCTACACATACACCATTCCAAAAGTTTGTCACCGAGGTCACTTCCAAGATCAAAAACTCACCCCCTTGCACCATTCATCGGATTGTTGTGCCCAGTCTTCTCTCGCCTACACTTTACAATTCTGCCGCCAGTCAACCTAGAGAGACCCTCAAGTTTCTTAATAGTTTGAGGGCACTCTTGCGCCAGTTCCCAGCCCAAGTCACAGCTTTTGTAACGATTCCAGTCACACTGTTTCCACGTTCGACAGGATTGACTCGATGGGTGGAGCTTTTATCTGACGGGGTTCTTGAATTAGTTCCCTTGCAACATCAAGGTCCGGTCGTTCGGGAACCTGGCAGTGAGGATAAAGGACAGGGACTTCTCCGTGCCCACAGCCTACCGGTATTCCACGAGAAGGGCGGTGGACTGGAGGGTACCTGGAATCGAGAGAACCTCTCTTTCAAGCTAAGCAGTTCCAACGGGCTGGTAATAACACCCTTCAGTCTTCCACCGATTGGCGACGACGAAGAGCCGACTAAAGCAGCCAAACCAAACGAGCTGAAGAAGGAGACACTGGATTTTTAGGATAAAAATGAAACAATCATCTCCTGTCCTGTCCAATTCCAGTTCAATCTGATTCGGATTGGGGGGCTTACAATGTCTTGTTGAAGATCCTCTTTTATCTTATCTTATCATCTCAACTTGGCCCCACCTGACTAAAATTTTCAACACCATAAATGCTCCAAGCTCCAAACCTTTCCTCTCTTTTTTCTTCTGATTAACATCAACCATCTAAAAGGTAAGCTAACAATATTCATTCTCTTATTATCCCACCTTCCACTTTGGACACAATGATTATAAACCTATTAATCTGTCAATCCCCTGATTATCTGTGACGACACACAATAAAATTACGAAGACGACTTATGATGTTCCTTCTGTTACCTTAATCCGACTTGCAAACTCAAGTTTGAGCGTTTGCTAACTCGCATTCTCTCTAGATCCCATGGCCCCTTCGGAGTCTCCTTCAGTTCGGATATCCAAGATCGCTGGGCGATATCTCGTCTTCGACTCTGAAGCCGCTGGCTTCTTGCGTCGGAGCGAGAATATCAACGGTAGTCTCACTGGAACGGCACCCCAGCAGCCAACTCAGAATATTTTTCTTGGGTTGCCCATCGAACTTCGCCCGGAAGAAGTTGAAACGCTGTTACAGAAGAAGGTGGCCTATCTAGTAGACGACGTAGCTGCTCATCAAGCCGTGCTCCAGAATCCCAGTATGGAAGCAAGAAGGCTGTACCTTGATTCGCTTAAAACAAGAAGGCAGACAGCTCAACACGTTTTTGCTGAAAAGAATGCCAAAAGGGCTGCCGAATTGGCTGAAAAGCATGGGAAGACTCGCCAGCGTGCACCCCCTAGCAATACAGACGAGGGGGCTATCTTTGCAAGTGACACGCCTGAACCCAATATGCATCAACAGGAATCTGCTATCAAATCTATGGGCGTCACCCCAACGTCCAGTGGGCCTTTAATTTCATCCGAGGCTGAACGACTCTATCGAGCCACTAACCCAGCACAAGGTCCACTGTGCGGCTTCCTTCTCACTTCTGGTTACTATATGACACCCGGCCTACGGTTTGGTGCCAAGTACAGCGTTTATCCTGGTGATCCTCTTCGATTCCACGCTCATTTCATGGCAAACCAATACGAGTGGGATGAAGAGATTCCTGTGTTGGATATCGTAGCAGGAGGCCGACTCGCTACAGCTGTGAAGAAAGCGTACCTCATCGGAGCACAGCAGCCACGGATAGCTGAGTCGGCTCATAATTACAAGATGAGAACCTTTAGTATTGAATGGGCAGCTATGTAAAATGTTGTAATATACTAAATGCTAAGACAACGTGTCCTAAGCAGATGGTTGGTTCTTCATCCGCGACTGAAAACTTCATGATTGTGATACAAATATGCTTGCAACTCAAGAATGACCCAAGAACCTCGTCTGCTGAATAGCAAAAGAAGATTAAGAAATCCCACCACGACGACTTAGGGTGCCAAAAACCAAGTAGCCTAGATACTAGTTTAAGCTCACACTAAATGACTAAATAACTTCATCTCGTATGTCGTCGGCGATTATGTCGTATGTATGTGTAAATGCCTAAGGAACAAATACACGGCTGAAGCTAACGACCTCGCGACGACAGCAAACGCACTTATCAAAGTTGTTCATAGCAAGAGAGACGCGACAATCATCGCACAGACTCAAACAGCGACAAGGCCAGACAATGATTGTTCTGGGTGAGCTTTGACATACCACGCATTGTGGTCCTCCACTACCGAGCCCCAATCCTCCATCCTCCCACGACGTCTCTGCGTATCGTGCTGCTGAAGCCTGCCGTCGTGACAACAGCAGCTGTTCTAAGAGACGCTCCTCTTCATCCAAGTCTAATTTGTTATGACGGCTCGGCTGTGCAATGTCAACTCTCGGCTGCAATAGACTGGATCCCGGTGCTGTGAGAACGCGAGTGCGTTGTAGTTGCTCCATTCGCTTGTATTTGGCCCGTGTCATGATGCCATCACTTTGAAGATGAGCGGACAATGTCAAGGCCTCCTCGCGCTCTTCAGGGTTCGTGGGGTGAAGAAGACGTGCTAGGTCGGATATCTGCATGGGAGTGTCCTGAAAAGGGGTGCTCTCACGGTTTATTTGAGGAGACCGCTGGGTGGGTGTTCGTTGACCATCGTCGTTCTCATCATCCGATTCCCAATTCTGGTAGTCATCGATTCCATCGCCGGTCGTCGACAGTGAGATTACGCTTGTAGTATCAAAGTCGTCGTCCGAAAGTGGCTCAAAATCACCGCTTGTATCAGTAGAACCCCACCATCCGTTCTTGACCCAGTATTTGTACAACTCTTTGTCAAAACTCTCCTCGTCCTGAACACTGCGTCTACGCCTGAATTCTGCCTCTATGTCAGATGAAGTCTCCTTCGGGATGGACCCGTCGCTATATAAAGACGGTCCACTAGGTAGCGTTTGGCCCTGGACTGAGCCTTTGCTTTTGCTCTTTGCTTTGGTTTCCGTGCTCTTTCGGTGCTGCGCAAGCCATAGGAGCCAGGCGGGCTGATATCTAATTCGAAGGACCGCAAGACACCATAGTAGCGACTTGGCGCCAATCCTTGCAACAAGCTTGTTGATGCTCAGCAGGAAGTCAAGAGCCATGAGCCAGCGCGAACTCCTTTCAGACGCCCCGATGCCCACACGAAGGTTGCGCTCACCGCGACCTTTTGGAATCTTCTGAGCAGCGCGTTCGCGGGCGTATCCATTAGAAGCAATTGTTGGCCCTCCCTTTACGGGAATCAGACCGATTGCGCCGATCTGATCATATCGTGAATCCGGTAAGCCACCAACAATTAGCTTCCTTTGCAGTTCTTCAGCCTCTTTAAATCGCTCTTCTTCCAACCATGTACGTTTTTTTAAACTGACTCCTTTGTCCTCGTTCAAATAAACAGCTTCACTGGCCATAGTTATGGCACCGAATCCGGTGCGAAGTAAAGCCGTGTAAAAGTCCATTTCTCGGGTGATTCGGATTGACGAGAGGGAGACGTTCGCTTGCATATTTTCATGGGCATGAATCAGACGTTGACGGAAAGACATGGATGCCATATCCGATGTCGAAGGCGGGGATGAAGTCGAAAGCAACAAAGCTAATCCATATATAAGCAGGCATACGCCGATGCCGAGTAGAACGAGAACATGGGGTACGAAACCAATAATGCAAACGGTCGGAAATCGTAGCAGGCTCTGGGAAGATGGATGATCGAGATCAAAGGATATAGCTGCCCACACAATGCTAGCCATAAAGCAGAGGCCCCAAAACCCAGTGCTGATCAAACGATACTTGGCTTGTAAGTTGAAGACCCCTAGAATGTGGCTCGTAATATGCGTCATTGAGGATAGGAAGGCCACAAGCAGCACCTCCGGCGAGGTGTTCACCCTCTTGAGCACCATGGATCGAGTCAAAGCTATAGCGTTCCCGAGTCCAGACGCTGGAGTGCCTATTGAACTAGTCTTGGTGAACAAGTTCCAGCCAAGCTGATTGCTGATAGCAGCGTCGGCCTCAGCGAAAGCGAGCGACTGTTCAAAAAGGGTCATGCCTGTTTCCGGGGCTACTGGACGACCCTGCACAGCACACGAGACAGTCTCTAGGAACTGGCTCAGACATAACGTTCCGAACAAAGGCCAGAGAAGAGACAGGGATCCAGCTAAATTACGAGCAGAGCCAGATGCATCCGAAGGTATCATACGCACAGCCATACAAGACTCCTCATCGGAAGCGGAGAACAGTAGGACAGAGCACAGGGAATTAAGGAAGGGATTCTTGTGGGCAAACATGAGATCGGAGCTCTTACTCGCGTTGCCCCATCGTAATTCGGCAAAGTCGGATGAGGTCTGACATTGAATAGATTGAAGCAACTGGCGCGCCTGGATGACAAGCAAAGCGATAGGAACAACGCGCAGCAACAGCCTCGTCGGCCATCGGAGTCGCAGTCTTCGGCGAGTAGCAGCGAATATATGTGTTCGGTTCAAGATGACGGCCATGGCAATGCAGCACAATGCCCACTTGCTTGTGGCATAGCCAAAGACACTGCCCAAACTACGGACACTGTCGACAGACACACGTGCCCCCATGGGCACGGTGGCCGCTGTATCAGTGCCAGCTGTCTCTAACCCATCGGTCACCAAGACAGGTTCCATGATGTTTTGTATAGTTGGACCAGCCTCGGTAATTATGGCGCTAGCACCAGCTGCCGCCGGTAAGTAACTTGAGGTATCTGTGTTTGAAGTCGTTTCGAGGTGATCGGAGAGGTATATTAAAGAACCAAGCCTTTTGACAAATCGCGGACCAGCCCGAGCAAGGTCATCTAATACGGGTGCATAACGCGTCCAGGCCGCGGGAATGTACCACGAACCAAGCACACTTGTGGTATTCCCAGCTGTGCTTGTAAAGGCCGCAAGGGGGGATGGTGCAGATATGACTTCTTCGGGCATGGCCTTAGGAGCGCTCTAAGCTCACATAAAGCGGTTGTATTCTCGTACGTTGCGATATTCGAGTTGAGTTTTGTTTGACCCTATCGAACGTGAAATTGCCGTAGGCGACAGAGAAGGAAACGTGAAGGTCAAAGACGTGGGTCGCGCAAGTCGGCTGGTGAGCTTTACTACGATGGCGAGTTGCTGCCGATTTTGGTCGATGACATTGTGGTAAACCGTCCTTTCACTAATGGTGGTTTGTAGGTCTGGCCGTGATGTTGATGCGACAAGGCACCGAACACTAAGGTAAGGTAGGTACTAGGTATCGTTAGCGGATGGGGGTTTCTATGTTGACCTCAATGGGAGGTAGGTAGTCTTGTGGAGTAAGAACTGGCAGATTGGCTAACTGGTCGAGGCTTGCATGGGCGAGGTGACTAAACGATTTTGTCCTCTGTGGAAGCCTGGCGGAGTAAAAGACCGGGCAAACTAGCACAGTTGTGGACCTTACGAGCATTAGCTGGCTTTGGGGGGCCCGCTGCACCGTCCATGTCGGCCCCATCATGGGCACAGTGTCTTTTCAACGCAAAGAAGTACCTTCCTCAGACATGGAGTGGGGTCATGGACAAACCCCGGTAATCACGGAAAGTGGGGGTGGGGTCCTGTACGCAACAAACGCTAACAGTAAACTCCTGTCCAGAATTATCAGGCTCAGAGAATACGTGTGATGGAGAGGTTCTAGAGCACATGAGTTTAAAACTGCTTTGGACAAGTACAAATGCCATGACGATGTTTTTCTTTCACAATTGCTATTGGCTGAGATCTGACTCGACGTAAGATATTACTTTAGGTATTATATTCAGGCTCTATACACGAATGACAATTCGTCAGAAAGTGCATGTCCTCTTAGATCCCATTCTCCTACCGCTCCGTGCTATGTAAACTGCAATGGTGAATCATAAAGTAGCTCATTTTTTATATCAACCCGCGAGGACTGACTCGCTGAGTGATGTTGCCACAGCGAGATTGGCACCCTTGCTTGCATGTACGGCTCGAGCGACAAGGCCTCGTTGGAGATTTGAGTCTGACGATGACAAGCTTCCTTTGAGCCAAAGGTTTGTGATCTCATCTCGTGCAGGAAGGTACGCCACGCAGCAAGCCGCAAGAATCTGGGGGTGCTCTGAAGGGACTGGATCAAGCACCATGACGGGTTCGTCGTTGTCTTGCCCAGGCACAAGCGCCGCAACACCTCCCGAGACCGTATCGACACAATCAATACCCGCATCAGCAAGAGCAGCTGCCGCTACTGTAATGCAGCCACTGAGGACATTCATCATATCCCATTCCTCGCTTCCTTGTTCGACAGCTACCTGCCTAGCTTGGTCTCCTTCAACGACAGTGACGATCACGTCGACACCACTCTTGGGCCACCGATCTGCAATGATGGCACCACGCAGAGCTGCCTCGAGATGCGTGCTCAAATCACGTTCGCTTGAGTCGCGGAGATAGCCTCGCCGTTGGCGCGTCGCAAAAGGTGCGTACTTAACATGTGTAGAGAGGACCATGTGAGGTGAAAAGGGCGCTGATCGAGGCAAAGACCTAGGCCCATGAACAGTGCATGTCAGTTTCATTCCTTTGCTGCCAGATCCATCCTGCGATTCGACTTCAAGATATGCCGAGCCAGAGGCAGACGGTGTAATTCCAGTTTTGAGATCTAGTCAATTGTAAGTCATTTGGTTCCCGATTGACCTAAACATGCATGAGTTGGTTCAACTCACATTGTGCCCTAATGCCATTTGCCGCGCGGGTACGGCTTGAGGCGGTGATTTCATCAGCCTCGAAAACAGGAGGGACGGTGCTGCCTCCTGGGCCATTAATGCGTCGTCGGTCAGCCATTTTGAGAGTCAGCCTTTTCTATACCTTTTCTCATTAACCTGGAGAGCATGGATTTTTACTGAGAGTGGATGGGAATTTGCTAATGCATCAAACGGGGCGCTACCATGATTAGTCATCCTAGACTCCATCCGCTCTACTTCAAATTTTCTCGCGGACCTCAATTTCAGACAAAAAACTCTTTCTTCTTCATCACCCTCGAAGATTATCCTCTTCAAGAAGCTCCTCCAGTCAAGCGAAAACGACTGCAAATTGGTCGATTTATTTCACGCTGTTGGTAGCCTTTTCTGGAATTGTTGACTAATCTTCGGGTGATGCCGTTTCTATCAGGTACGTGATGCGCCGCCGCGTTTCTGTCTACGCGCAATGATGATCCTTCACACCACTGTTCCCGCGACACCTGAGCGATTGAACAACATGCACTACCATCTGAGCAACTGCCCTTCATTCAACTTGGCCATCCATCTCCGCATGAGTCTTTGGATTTATGCTAACATCTCAAAGGAAACAGGCACTTCTACTACTCCAAAACAGTTCTGCCATATTAAACAGCAAACAGGTTAGTGAAATCCCCCCACTCTCCCCCAGCCACTCCCCAATGTCGATGATGAGAAACCTTTTCATTCAGTTCTGCTACTGAACCAATGTGATGACTCCATTATACCAAACCAAGATCTCTGATACACATTTATACCCTCACTTTCAATACTCGAATGTCTTTTTTTCTGTTCCAGGAAACTGACCAGGAAACAAGCAGATTACCTACTTGATCGCGCCACGTCTTTGGAAAAGAATTCAACCAACTCTTATGGTAAGTCTATTGCGAAGCTGCAAGGTCAAAGGAGTTGTATTGCATGATGACACAAGTTCTATCCATTCAACGACTTCTTCTTGACCAAGTCACCCTCCCGCACCTTAGAGTTTTTTTGAAGCTCGATGATGGGTTGTGGAGTTACTCTGATGAGTGTTATGAAGACTCCAGTGTTCGGGCTGCCAGTAGTCCGTTCTGGGCTGCTAGTATCCAGGGCCGGTCGAGATGACTGAGTATATCGGCTTGTCTGAACTACCACATACTCCTTTGTATCGTGCATAATCTTCGTTCATCAGTAGCCTTGATAATGACCAGTGGCTAATGGAGATAGATTTGCAAATGTAGGACTCATTGACGACAAGCCGTCCAGTAGCAAGTCAATCTCGGTCTTTTAGTTATTATGCCAGGATTAGAAATACAACATGAAGTTTTACAAATGAATCAAGGTTCTGTGTGCAGTGAATGTGACCGCATGTTTTCCGAGGTCGCTCGGTGAACATGACCATGTGTGGCGCAAGCAGGGACATTCAATCGACGCGCAAAGGGGCAGTTACTGGCTACCTAGGTACTTGGTATACTGGACCTCTTGAAGAGAAACCACTAATTGGCTGCGATATATCTGATACGTCGTGACCTTGTGTATCAAAGAAGCCTTCATTAACTGCGTCTCGGGCCATCACTTGCTTCATAAAATCAGGAGAAAGGGTCATTGTTTCTGCCAACTTTGAACATGAGTGTCCTTCGGTCAGCTTGTGCTCTTTTTCTTTGAACGGATGGCACCCAAAACTTTTAGAGGTCACCTTTTCTGTTACGTTACCCCTAGACTTGAAGTTCGTTCCTATTCTTAGACCCTTACGATGGAAGTGTGGATCGTCGTGTTACTACTCGAAAAGGTCAAGTCTGGAACGAGCCGGACACGAAAGACCAATCAAGAGTGACCATCCGACCCCTTGCCTTGACGAGCCTGAAGGGGAGGGTAATTGAACACATGCATTTCAACGCTCTCAAGCCTACATACGGGACAAAATAAGCGAGCTAGCTTCTGCCATATGTGCTAACTGCAAGGCTGTTTCTTTTTTTGCACCTTAAAGCTAAGACGTCAACACCCCCTAGCCTCCGGCTGGCAGTGGCAGTGGGACTCTACCTAGTGATTCCCATTAACTTCAACTGTTTGCTGGCTTTTGCTTTCATTCTCATCGTGCAACCGCAACTTCGATACCAAAGATGATGCCCCGGCACCACGCCGCCGCCTTTTCAAATGGCTACCCGCGCGGCAATACATTCGATATCTCACCGCACAAGTATGACTTGCTGAATCAGCCCTTACCTTTCGTTGTTGAAAGTCGTAAACATTCGTGACAACTCATGATGCTAACAGAACCTCTTGGCCAGATTTCAACCGCGCACCTTGACACCCGCACAACGGCGTCGCAACAAGCTTCTCACCCGTTTGTGTGTTTGCGCAGCACTCCTATTCGTCATTAGCCTTTGGCTCTGGCCTTCCAGCTCCGTCGCATCCTTGGTTTCTTTTGGACTCCTTTCTACGACTGGGACTTCCGAGCTCGAGACGGTTCGATATTACGATTTGACTACCGTGCAGGGTACTGCTCGTGGCTGGGAACGCGAAGAGCGCATTCTGCTATGCGTGCCTCTTCGTGATGCCGAAGCGCACTTGGGCATGTTCTTTTCACATATGCGTAATCTGACCTACCCGCACCATCTTATCGATCTCGCATTCCTCGTCTCCGACTCAAAGGACAATACCCTCAAAGTTCTCACTGAGAGCCTAGAGGCCATTCAAGCCGACGAGGATCCTAAGCAGCCTTATGGCGAGATCTCTATCATCGAGAAGGATTTTGGCCAGAAGGTCAACCAAGACGTCGAAAGCCGTCACGGATTTGCCGCCCAGGCCAGCCGACGAAAGCTGATGGCACAGGCTCGAAATTGGCTTCTGAGTGCGGCCTTGAGACCCTATCATTCATGGGTTTATTGGCGCGACGTTGACGTAGAGACCGCCCCTTTCACTATCTTGGAAGACCTTATGCGCCATAACAAGGATGTCATTGTCCCAAGTGAGTTTTGGATCGACACGTGCTGCAACCTATTTTTTTTTATTGAATACTGACTGGGAACCAGATGTCTGGCGACCCTTACCCGACTGGCTTGGCGGCGAACAGCCCTATGACTTGAACTCATGGCAGGAGTCTGAAACGGCTCTCGCTCTCGCCGACACTCTAGACGAAGATGCTGTGATTGTCGAGGGTTATGCTGAATATGCCACATGGAGACCTCACTTGGCGTATCTCCGTGATCCGTTCGGCGACCCAGACATGGAGATGGAGATTGACGGTGTTGGGGGTGTCAGCATCTTAGCCAAGGCCAAGGTCTTTCGATCTGGGGTTCACTTCCCAGCTTTTAGTTTCGAAAAACATGCCGAGACAGAAGGCTTCGGCAAGGTAAGAGTTTTCAGCCCCATCATGTTGGCCCAACACTGACAGGGTCTGAACAGATGTCAAAGAGAATGGGGTATTCGGTCATTGGTCTACCTCATTATACCATCTGGCATTTGTATGAGCCTAGCGTGGATGATATTCGTCACATGGAGGTTCGTGCTTTCCAATCCTCTGGTTTACGTTGTGTAATCTGACTTGTGGTATAGGAAATGGAGCGAGAACGACTTGCCCGCGAGAAGCAAGAAGAAGAAAAGAAGAAGAACCAGCAAAAGATCAAAGAAGAGTATAGTGATACTAGAAATGAGTGGGAAAAAGACAAGCAAGAAATGCAAAACTTGGCAGCGCAGCCAAAGCCTGTCAACGACGCACCCAGAGCTCCCAGCCGGGACGGCTTAGCCCAACCTCACAAAGAACAATCTGGACCAGGTCAGCAGATTAACAGTGGTGCTGGTAATGCAGCACATGGCGAAGACACACCCCGGGCTGTCAAGCAGGAGGGTAGGCAAGCTCATGAAGTTGCGAAAGATGCGCCCAAAGCAGGCCAAGAGGCCGCCCAGAAACCTGGTAATGCGATTGCTTGACCTTGATGTATAATAAACTGGATGTCACCGGAGTCTTTGACTATCGAAGCGGGTAACTATCACTACCTAAGCTACATTTAAAATAGTAGTCGATAGTGACCGCTGGTATTTGCATGTAGCAGGCGTTTGGATGGGAAGGGGGGCTGTTTAGCAACATCAAGACGAGACAATATGATTCCCTTGTCATGATGACATCGATATTGGCGATTTCGCCAGGTCAAATGGACACGAAAGTAATGTGATGAGATGCAACCAGGCTGCGTATACTCTGTTCTCTCCGTCGCCGGTGCAAGAAACTGCCGGTTACTGCAGGTTTGTCCAGTCAGCGAAGGACCAATATGCAACATGTCAGTTCTTTGGAGCGCAGCTAAATGTTTAATTTTGTTTCAAACCAGATTCTTTTCTTTTTCTTTCTGATTTAATCAGTAGGTAATGGCTCATTTTTCTGGCGTACTGTTTGTTTAAGGGGGTCTTGGACAGATAATGACAGCCAGCCAATCAGCTCCGGCCCTGGACGACACCTGGACACTGGACACCTGGAGGACAGCACGCAGCTTCTGGGGCAGGATGGATCTTGGTCGGGAAACGGTACAACCCGCAGGGGTCTCGAATGTTAGCTCAATACAGAGATCTAGTTTACTTTTAATATCAGTCAGTTATGATAAAGAAAGCTAGAAAAATAGAGAAAAAGGGTTTTACTTTTAAATTATACTGTCAAGATTCTGATTTCACTATTTCTTTCCTTTTAAAAAGCTCTCCTGTAGAGTAATTTATTGGAGAGATACCTAAGTGGCAAATTCTGGTCTTACGCTAACATATAAGACTCCTGCGGGCAGCACCTTACCTTAGCTAGCCGTACCTACGCTACGTAGCGACTTTATCTATCTCTGCCACAACTTCCTGGCAGACAAACTACCTAGTACCTAGCCACTATATTGCTAGAAGCCTTCGACCGAGACGTGCCGCTGTTGTCCATGTCATTCATCATTTTCTAATTCTCCCAGCGGGCACCCAAACATTGCCCTCACACGTTCGATTCCTCCCTATCCGCTCCCGTACCTGGACGAGCCGAACGATCGCGAAACCAACAACGACCTCAACCTTGTAATACAATGAATCGCGATGAACACCCGCCATTGAACATGGAGAGCCCTAGGCCATCTGGTGTCTCGAGTTTCGAGAACCGTGCGCTTCCTGCGCGCATGCAATACCGAAGTCGACCTGTCTCTGTTGCAGTTGACCCCTTGTCCTTGGTCATATCAGAGTGCATCTCTATAACTTCTGCTATCCAAAAGCATGCGCGCTCACCTCACTCATCCGTCTCAGCTATTCTAGGTGGGAGTCCCAATCCTCTCCAGCTGGGACCCCCAAGCCCTTCACCGCGCGAGCGCAGTAAAAGCCCGGCAGGCAGCATTAGCGGCGACGGCTCTCATGACGGCCTTACCAACCGTTGGGGTTTACGTGGGCAAAGGGGGAAAAGTATGCAGGATAACCCCATGATTGCTGGCTTTGGAAAATTGAGGCATGAACTTGCTGGTGTCAAAGGTACGGCAGGCCAATTGGTCCGCAATTCTCAAGTTGTAGATTATAATGGCTAACCTTTTGGTTTCTAGATATTCGGTCTTTCGATGCCCCGACGATTCTGGCCCCCTTCCTCCATGTCATCCAGACCAAGGGCACTGCCGCTCCAATTACAATTCTTGCTCTGGGCGCATTGAGAAAGTTTCTAGCTTACGGGTTCATCTCCCCAGAGTCGCCACGATTCGCATTAGCTATGCAGTCCCTTTCCGCTGCTGTCACACATTGTCAATTCGATATTAGTGACTCAGGCCAAGTCGAGGTTGTTCTTTTGATGATTCTTAACCTTATGGAAGACATGATGTCCGGGCCAGGAGGAGATATTCTTAGTGATGAGAGCGTTTGCGATATGATGGGCCGTGGCCTTGCTATCTGTTCTCAACCACGTTTTTCCCCTGTCTTGCGCCGCACCGCTGAAGCTTCCCTGGTAAAAATGTGTCAGATTATTTTTGAGGATGTCAAACATCTTGACGTCGAGATTGGTGACGACGGCAATGTCCAGGATCAACAGACCGACGATAATCTCAACAGTGTTAGGATGGAAAATCCTACCCCCGAAGCGGACGGTTTGGCTACTGAATCAGTAAGCCTGGAGGTCCCTGGCTCATCAACTCCAGACCCCGAGCGAAGCAGTAGAGATACTATAGCCACATCCGAAACAGCCATGGCAGCCACTAGCGACCCATCTGAGGAAACGGAATCTGTCGATCTTAGACCATATTCTTTACCCTCCGTTCGTGAGTTGTTGCGGGTACTGGTAAAATTTTTGGATCCTCAAGACCAACAATACACCGACACGATGAGAGTCATGGCATTGCGAATCATACATGTTGCTCTAGAGGTTGCGGGCCCCTTCGTCTCTCGACATCCTGCTTTGGCAGGCATAGCAGAGGACCGCTTATGTTGCTATCTGTTCCAGTTGGTCAGGTCAGACAACATGGCCATCCTTGAAGAATCTCTCATTGTTGCCGGCACGCTCCTAGCAACGTGCCGTGGAGTACTGAAACTTCAACAGGAGTTGTTTCTATCATATCTGGTTGCTTGTCTGCACCCAAAAGTCGAGATTCCTCGTGAACCAGGCATCGACCCATCCCTCTACGCAGGTATCCCGCAAACCCCGAAACTTGTGAAACCGTCACAGCCTAGTAGCGGAAGGTCGACTCCAGTCCCGGTCAAGGATCGACAGAAACTTGGTCTGGAAGGGGGCGCCCGGAAACCAGATGCTCGTCAAGCGATGGTGGAAAGTATTGGAGTTTTGTCGAGAATGCCAACGTTCATGGCTGAGCTCTTTATCAACTATGATTGCGATGTCGACAGGGCTGATCTTTGTGAAGACATGATTGGTCTACTCTCCAGGAACGCTCTTCCCGATTCTGCAACATGGAGCACCACAAGTGTGCCGCCACTCTGCCTTGATGCACTACTCCGATATATCCAATTCATTGATGAGCGTCTTGAGCAAAACCCCATCTCTGAAGGCTTTCCAGACCCAGCAACCTTGAGAGAGCAGCGACGGAAGAAGAAGATCATCATAAAGGGCGCGAGCAAGTTCAACGAAAAGCCCAAGGTGGGCTTGGGATACCTAGAAGCGCAGGGTATTATCAAAGATGCAACAGACCCTGTAGCGGTTGCAAACTTTCTTAAAGGCACCTCCCGTGTCAATAAGAAAGTCCTTGGTGATTTCATCTCTAAGAGAGGCAACGAAGCAATATTAGAGGCATTCTTAAACCTCTTTGACTTTTCCGGCAAGCGCGTGGATGAAGCTTTGCGTCAATTCCTGGAATCCTTCCGACTGCCCGGAGAAGCGCCTCTGATCGCCACGATCGTGGAATCTTTCTCCGAAAAGTATTGCTCCAATGATACAACTGGCGAAGTTGCAGACAAAGATGCGGTATACATCTTGACATACGCCATCATCTTGTTGAACACCGACCAGCACAACCCTAACTTGGACGCGAAGAAACGCATGACGCTGGAGGACTTTGCTAGAAATTTGCGGGGAACCAATAACGGCCAGAACTTCGCGCCCGAGTATCTGCAAACCATCTACCAGTCGATCAAATCGAACGAAATCATTCTTCCTGACGAGCACGATAACAAGCATGCGTTCGACTATGCTTGGAGAGAACTACTCTTGAAGACCGAGTCAGCTGGCAATCTTGTTATCTGCAATACGAACATTTACGATGCTGACATGTTTGCAACAACGTGGAAACCTATTGTTTCCACGTTGTCCTATGTATTCATGTCCGCCACCGACGACGCTGTCTTCGCCCGAATCGTTACTGGCTTTCATGAGTGTGCTCGCATTGCCACGAAATACAAGAACTCAGAGGCGCTCGATCAGATTGTGTACTGTCTTAGCCACATGTCGACTTTGGCAGCTGATTCACAGTTCAACACTTCTCTGAACACCGAGGTCCAAGCGGGCGATGGCAGTGTCATGGTTAGCGAGCTTGCTGTCAAACTCGGGCGAGATCTAAGAGCCCAGCTAGCAACGCTTGTGCTCTTCCGTGTTGTCACTGACAGTGAAGAATTGATCCACAGAAGTTGGAAATATGTATGTTTTCTTGCTCGGTCATCCGACGCCCTACTAACACGAGTAGATGATTCGCATATGGCTTAATCTCTTCAATAACTCGCTCATCTCATCGTTTTCGCCAAGCAATCTACCGAGCTTACCAATACCTCCCATTCCTCTTCAGACGCCCTCGCAAATCATTGACCGCGGAGCACGAAGCGCAGACACTGGGTTCTTTTCGGCATTCACTTCGTACATCTCAAGTTACGCTGCGGACGACCCCCCTGAGCCATCCGACGAGGAACTCGAGAGCACGCTCTGCACTATCGATTGCATTAAGCAGTGCAAAATGGCTTCTGTATTTGAGAATATCGCGTGAGTCGTCTTTTGGACTTCTGTAAATTCGAGAAACTAACCTTCTGCAAGTGATTTGAAACCGTCCGCTGCAAAGATTGTCGTTGAACGACTTGTTGATCAATTGCCTGAGGACTCAAACGCAACAGTGATCAGTGTCAAGCACGAGAGTATGCCAGCATCCTCTACCAATGGGCACACTCGACCACCGGGGCACTTGGAGTACGATCCGAGTGTGGCGTACATCTTGGAGTTTTGCACACTCTTGGCATCGCGAGATGCCGAGTCAGTCGAAAGCATGGGTAAAATCGTCTTCGACACGCTTCAAGGCGTACTTCGCGATCCAGCACGCTACCACGCTGTTACCGTTTCCCGCGCCTCGTTCTACGCTTTGAAGCTGCTTAATATTGGCTATGTCAGTTCTGTAACAACCAAGATGGAAACCGGTGCTAACTTTGTCCAGGAACACGATTTCGTTAACGTTCCATTTTTACTTCACACGATTTCAACCCTGCCACAGGAGGCTCTGGGCAAGAACTCGGATCTAGTGCTGCAGGGTCTCTCACTTTGCATTGAAGAATCCGGCCCCCTACGACGCGAAATAATGACGTCTCCCGACTTTTGGGCCATTCTGCGTACTTTAGCCCACCGCCCTGAGGCGGCGGCATTGGTGTTCGAAATTTTGGAAAAAGGAACCACTGGAACACCTCCGGCCATCATGGCTGACAACTATGAAGCGGCGATTTCGCTCTTGAATGATTTCGCTTCTGCTGCTAGCCCACGGCAACCCAATGTGCAATCTCGGAGTCCACGGGCTCAAAAGACTAGTCCTCCCAAGCAAGATAAGAAGCGGTACGTACCAATAAGTGTGTCTTCCAGTCCTAATTTGGCTAAATGTTACTCGCAGCATGGCAGAGACGGTTAGCAGAGGGTCGAAAGCAGTCAACATGCTTTACAATATGACAGACAGAATTCCTCACCTCATGCAACAGTCTCAACTCGAAAGCAGCGAAGGTTTGTTTATTCCAAGAAAGACTATCAACGTAAAGGTCTAACCATTCTACAGCTTGGTCTGCCTACTGGCTGCCCATCTTTCAGGCCTTGACCACGCAATGCGCAAACCCCTGCAGGGATGTACGACAGCTTGCGTTCTCTGCCCTCCAACGGTCGCTCTTATCTCCAGAATTGACCTGCAGTGACCCCAAAGAGTGGACAGCCATTTTCGGAAAGGTGCTCTTTCCACTGATAATCCAGCTTCTCAAGCCCGAGGTGTTCCTGTCAGACCGAGATGGAATGAGCGAGATGAGAGTGCAGTCTGCATCTCTCCTTTGCAAGGTTTTCCTCCAGTATATGGTACTGCTATCTGAGTGGGACGGAATGCTGGATTTATGGATCAAGATCCTTGAAATCATGGATCGTCTTATGAACAGTGGCCAGGGCGATAGCCTCGTGAGTTACCCAACAAACAGCATTGATTGAGCAGATACTGACCAATGGCAGGAGGAGGCGGTTCGTGAGAACCTCAAAAATGTGCTGTTATTCATGTCCAGTAGTGGGTACCTTGTTTCACCGCACAAAGACCCCTCCAAGGAGAAACTCTGGTCAGAAACCTGGAAACGTATAGATCGGTTTCTACCTGAGCTCCGCAGCGAGCTCGCACTAGACGAGCCTCCAAGCAAGGAGAGTGCAATCGATCAGACCATGGGTGCGTCCGCACAATCCCAGGACACGGGCGAGAAGATGGATGAGAAAGCAGACGAGGGTACAGAAACAAAGGCACCAGAAGAGGTAGTCGAGGAAGACGAGGAAGACCAGCATTAGACTTTGATATGATAGAAGGAACATGAAAAGTGGTGTTCAACACCAAGGCTATATCAGCAATGTATCTTAGCCAGCGGCGGTCTGGATTGGGATTCAATGTGGAGTTTGATGCCACTTGACAAAGACCATTGCTTCCTAGTGGTTAATAGAAGAATTTCAGATCCATCAGTTTGGAGATCAGCAGAAAATATAGTTTGTAAAAGAACATGAAATTCAGCAGCAGTGGAAGGTCCTTACCCCACCTATCTTCTTTCCTCTGTTTCCTCACTAGGTAGATATGCATGTGATTGACTCCATACCTACTTCGCGACGTCATCTGCGGTGTGGGGTTTATTTGCTTGGGCAGCACGAGCAAGTATCTTGGAGCAACACAACGATAAGGGACTTTGAGTAACACTCCGACCATCGGCTCCTGGGGCTTACGTCGCGATCGAAGTTCATTACTTATTACTTAGCTGCACATGGTGTTCTGTACATATTTACGGGGCCTCGCTTTCTAACCCTGCAACAATCGAGCCTTTGACTTGCACATACAAAGAGACGCTCGGTTGGACTTTTCAAACGCATCCTTTAGCAGCTGCTCACCGACCGATCCTGTAGGACATGCTACACGCTTGCTAGAATGTCCGAGTACGGTGTTCCGGACGCGCTCAGCTCAGGGCCCGAAATAGACGCCTTACCCACTACCGACGACGCGAACGGCGATGCGCCTGTGTTTCCCCTACTGCAAAACAACGGCGCTGGGAGCCCATTATCATCTGAAGCCGCTGGAGGTCCCACAGTCGGGGAAGACGACAATGACGATGAGCCTGCCGTAGCGAAACCCTTTGTGCGAACAACGAGTCCTGATCCATCAACCAGGGCGCTTCCAGATAGCTTCGACGATCGCGTTCCGGATCGACTGATCTATAAAATGCACAAGTTCAGTCTATACGAGACGGCCAGTCGATATTATATTGTCGGTGTAGACGTCAGCGAGAAACGATATCGCATCCTCAAGATTGATCGCACTACCGAGGGTGCAGAGCTCAATGTCACAGACGACAAGATTGTTTACAGTCTTAAGGAGATGAATCAACTGCTCGATACCATAGACGACGGGAACCGGGGTACAGGCGGCATCAAGCTTCATTGCACCACCTGGGGCTTGCTTGGGTTTATCAAATTTACGGGACCTTACTACATGCTGCTCATCACCAAGAAGAGCACTGTCGCCATGGTAGGAGGACACTACATATATCAGATTGAAGGTACCGAGTTGGTTCCCCTTACGCCAGCAAAATTCAAGCCAGATGCTCGCAATACCGAGGAGCAGCGTTTTCTCGGCATTCTGAACAACCTTGACTTGACGCGCTCCTTCTATTACAGCTATTCTTACGATGTTACGCGTACGCTGCAGCACAATGTCATCCGGGAGCGTGATGCTTTAGCCAAAGGCATGTTGCCGCCAGACAGCGAGAACTTCAACTCGATGTTTGTGTGGAACGACTACTTACTACAGCCCGCTGTTGCTGCTTTACGGGATCCATACGATTGGTGCCGACCTATCATTCATGGGTATATCGACCAAGCAGGTGAGATGTAGCGACCTAGGCGTGTGTCGGGGGAAAGTCCTAACATCCAGTAGCCCTTTCAATATATGGACGTACTGCGCACATCACGGTTATTGCAAGGCGGTCTCGCTACTTTGCTGGCGCCCGTTTCTTGAAGAGAGGGGCCAACGACCTTGTATGTTGTTTGAACACCGAGATTAGTACCAGATATTTGTATTCTGACAACTCCCAGGGCTATGTCGCGAACGATGTTGAGACCGAACAGATAGTAGCCGAGTCTCTTACGACTTCGTTCCACGCTCCAGGACCCGAGCTCTATTGTAGCCCGCAATACACTTCCTATGTGCAACACCGAGGCAGTATCCCGCTTTACTGGACCCAAGACAGCACTGGCGTCACACCAAAACCCCCGATAGAGCTCAATTTGGTTGATCCCTTTTACGGAGCAGCTGCACTGCATTTTGACAACCTGTTTGAACGATATGGAGCGCCAATTTATGTTGTCAATCTGATCAAATCAAAGGAACGAACACCACGCGAATCGAAACTGTTGGAGGAGTATACGCACGCAATCAACTACCTCAATCAGTTCTTGCCAGAAGACAAGAAAATCATCCACAAAGCCTGGGACATGAGCCGCGCCTCCAAAGTGCGCGGTGGGGATGTTATTGGCAACCTCGAGCTTATTGCAGAATCAGTACTTGCTACTACCGGTTTCTTTCAGAATGGCGACGGGTTGACGAGTCCTATGACAGCGCAGAACGGAGTGGCCCGAACGAATTGCATCGATTGTTTGGATCGTACCAATGCAGCACAGTTTGTTATCGGGAAGAGGGCGCTAGGCCACCAGCTCCACGCTCTTGGTATCCTGGAAGATACATCGGTCGATTATGACACTGATGCCGTCAACCTCTTTACCCACATGTGGCATGATCATGGCGATACCATTGCCGTTCAATACGGCGGTTCACAGCTCGTCAACACTATGGAAACATACCGCAAGATTAATCAATGGACCAGCCATTCACGGGATATGATTGAAAGCTTCAAGCGGTACTACAATAACTCCTTTCTCGATAGTCAGCGCCAGGAGGCTTACAACTTATTTCTCGGTAACTACATCTTCACTCAAGGCCAGCCGATGCTATGGGATCTGGCCACTGATTATTACCTACATCACGCCGATCCACGAGATTGGTCCGTTAAAATGAAACATGACTATATCAACTGGTACGCCCCAGCTCACCTTCAAGAGCGAATCGTGCCGCCATACGTACCCAGCAAGAATATCGCTCGCGCTCATCCAGTCGAGTTTTTCGATGATTATTGGCTGGAGTACTACAGGCCGTCCACACTCTCTTCCTTCCCCAAAATGTTTGCCTACAAGATGAACTCGACTATTAAATACATCCCCTTAAAATCGACTCAGGATGGCCGCTATGACTTAAGCCCTTTCAGAGTTCGCACAGACAACGAGGTTGATCACAGCGACAAGAAAAAGGCCAAGAAAGATACCTCGCCGCACGGAAATGCGTCAGGTCCAGCAAGGGGTGTGGCATCGGGCGCAACTGCGGCACCGGACACAGTTTCTAGCCAGTCGCAGGCTAAAGGCATCTCCCTTCAACGTTGGCTGCAGCCTACACAAGATAAGTCTGTTCTCAACAAGTCTCTGCGTTCGGACGCGAATCAACCGCTACAAACGTCTGCAGAGAGCCCTAAGGCGAAACCCACCGCGTTGGAAAAGTCCAAAGCTGCTCAATGGACCTTTACCAAAGCTGTGCACGATTCCTTGAATCCATCTGTTGCTGAGCAAGAATCCGAAGATTATGAGCGGTACATCAAACATCCACAAAATCTTCCTTTGGTAATCTCAAGTGATACGCCTGTCGATGTGGATGCATCTGAGTATCAAGAGTATGTGGGTGGTGAATGGCAAGACGAGGGTCTGATGGTGAAAGGCACGGAAGAAGAGATTGATGTCTATGCCGAGCTACTCAAAGTCGGGGAGAATCCTCTGACAGTAACTGAGGAAGACGGTCCTAAGAAACGATACAAAGCCTATAGGAAATGGCTGCGTGGAAAATCCTTCTTCAAGCAGCAACCGTTGGACTAAGCTTTGACAGCGACAGCGCTGGCCTTCAGGCAGAGGCACTGGGGAAAAGTCCTGACAGTTTTGGTTCTTGCTTCAAGACCTCATCAAGCTTTAGCGGCCTTCTCGGTGTATCGTCAGCCCAGAGGGCTTTCAGAGCTTCGCCTTGGCTCATTAATTCCTGGGATAAAGCCTTAAGATCGTCCATCTGGTCTTGGCATGAACCATGTTCAAGCTCTTCCAATAGATTGAGCCAGCATAACGATAGGATCCGTATAACGCTGTCCATATGCTCAGGTTCTCTAACCCGAGGCCACGCATTTGCAATGATCGCACCAAGTAGCTGGGTTGTTGCTCGGAGCATTGGAGGATGCGCAACTGCAAAAGGGTCTGTCATGATAGACGATGACATTGATAAAAGTGGCTGATGCGGCTGATTTAGCAGGAGTTTGGGTGAACATCTTTTTTTTTTTTTGGAGTGCATAGCGACATACCGAAAGGTGTTTAACAGAATAGATACCTAGGCAATTGACCACCACTGCAGTTTTCTGCATGAGAACCTGCACTATACGTGTGTGCTGGGAAGCATGATGATGACCAGCAAAGATTCCATCTCTAAGAATCCTGTCAAAGACCCGTCGCCTTTCAGAGCTGGCAGGGTTTCCAGTATATTCTGCCAGCTTAATGAGCACGTCATATGCTGGACTAAGGATGGTTATAGACTGGTCCTCTGGTGTAACACTTGGAAGGTAGAGTAAAAGAGGAAAGGTGACATCTACGAAAACACGTCCAATGCCTGTGCTCTGCAACACTTGAGCTGGGCATCTTTCCACAAAGGCCGCCAAGATCTTGAGGCCTCTCGCTTTGACCTCGATCGACTCGTCCTCTACAAGCGCTAGCAGGACTGGCATGAACAGAGGCCAATGTTCTCTGATGAGTGGCGCCTACAGAGAGTCAGGTTAGCACTTGGAGACTTCTGCAGAAGGCAACTGACAGTTGATGCGCTGACAGTCCACTGTACCATGGCCTTGACCCATGAGGCTTGATCTCTCCACGTTTGAGCTGCTTGAAAGTCCCGCGATCCATCGTCTACGATGGTATACTGGGAAGGTCTTCCTGAAGCCGTGATCCTTGATGATGTAGATTTCATAAACAACGGTTTCAGAGTGCCCTGTAGTATTTTAACAGTGATAAATTCTGTCAACCTCGGAGTTGGAAGCTGCTCGGACAGAATTCTTGATGCAGCCGATGCAGCAACCGGGGTTGTCCATGGGTCTTGAGGATCAGTAACGGCCGTCAACTTCACCAAAATATCTTCATCGATAGTGTGTGAGTCTGTAATAGAAGCAATGGCAATGCCGGCAATTGCTGCCTCTATAATTAGGTCGGAGTGTTCTGGCGATTGTTAATCCTGCACAAAAACAGTAGCCACCTGAGAATGTGCCATGGCCTACCTCTGCTCGTCTCTATAACAACCGCCTTCCTACCAAGGGACCTTGTGAGCTCCTGTAATTGAGAGCTGCCTCGATTAGTCTGTGTATGTGAGGCGATGTAGGCAACCGTAAGAAGGGTGACTTCGTGGAGTTCCTGGGAGCAACAATGAAGGTTAGCTGCAACACGTTTGTGCAAGCTAGGCATTGCATAATTGGGAGCATGAAGCCGCACCTCATCACTGGCAGCAGTCAAAGAGGACAGGGCATCTGAGGCGCTTGTTTCAAGACAGTGCTTCGATTTATCTACGATGCAGGATACAATCAGCTTTGAACGCTCAATCAGAGGCCATTGCGCTAACCTGAGAGCTCAGAAAGCCTCGTGAGATTTAGAGAGCTGAGCAGATCGTTTAATGCACCCGGCGTGTGGCGAGTTGGAATATCATCCATTGTCACGAATGGATATGGATGTGAATATGCTGAAGAAGGGTACCTCTCCAGAAAGAGAAGAGGGCGGGAAGGAGATGCAGGTACCCGACAGCCACTGAGGTGACATTTTTGCACTGAGCAAGCGGGCAGGTACACAGTTAGGCAGTAGGTGCTACGGACCCACCTACTTACCTAAAGTTACTGCACGTGGTTATCAAGAGAAGACTCAATTGCTATGAGCTTCTATTACTACCTCCAGTTGTGGACCATTGGTCAGATAGCTGCATTTGATTAGGCAGGTTTTCAGAGATAAAGATCTTACAACCCCTGTTCTCTTTTCTCTACTTCGGATAAAGTCCAGACGCACCTGTGCTAGGCGCAATACTAGTATAGTACACATATTTACTCAAGTTTCCCACTGTAGTAACTAGTGCTCATCTCAGTTGAGACTAAAATAGAGTTTTACCTTCAAATGCAACCTCGGTTCTACCCTACGGGATACCGAGCTCTGTCCTGAGTCGCTTCACCTCCTCTATCGCCCCTGTTGGATCTGTCGCATCAGGATTACGGAGCTGCCACGCAATACACACTTCGAGAGCCTGACCAGTCCACTTTCCAGGTTTTGTTTCAAGTGCCTTGACAAGGCTTTTGCCATCTAGTAGCTTTTTGAGTGATGTGACTTCGTAGACATCTAGCTTAGCCAGATGCTTGAGGAAGGCCTCCCAGCTTGATAAGAACTTTCTTTGCTCTAGGAATATGTCAGTCCGAATGTTGTGGAGTAGTACAAGTGCCGAGTACTAACCTTCCGATTCTTCTCTGTGCCATGTGGGAAGGGTTTCGAAAGCTTCAACCAGCAAAGCATTGAGAACTTGCAGCCTCCAGGTACCAGCTGGAGTATCCCATTTACGGATAGCCATACCGAAGCGATCACGCTCATTTATATATGATTCCCCTTTACAGACAGCATCTTTCAGTGCCAAAATCTCTTCTCGGTGACGATGGGACGCAGCGATGATATCTGACAATCTGTTCGGGGCCCTGAAACCTTCGCGAGCTACAACAGCCACCAGCGGAGGAGCGTTTGCCTTCTTGCGTGGGTTTTGAGGTTCTTCGACAGTCATCCAGGGAGATAGAGCGGCAAGGTTCCATGCATAGTAAGAGGCATCTTCAGAAGTGACGAGTTGTCCGGCTACGGAAGTCAAGGACTTATCCTTCAAGAGCTCGTCGAGGCAGCTGTACACAACACTCCAGTGCGACATGTCTGGACCGGGCAGGCTCCCCTGAGCAGGATCGGTAAAGATAGCATGGAAGAGGTGCAGCCTGTCAATAGTTTCAAGGGCTTGACGAGGGTGTGCTCCTGGCTATATGTCAGTTTGTGTTGCAACATCGCTATCCGGCCACTGACCCTTTAACATCTTCTCCAACTCTACACCAACCCGCTCTCGGCTGATTTTGACACGCAACGCTTCCAGGACCCTTGGATCGGCCATGAACTTGCAGGTGTCGGGATCAATGGTGAAATCAAGTCGGCTGGCAAAACGGACCAGCCGCAGAACTCGCAGGGGGTCGTCCATAAAGGTCTGGAAAGGTTCCAAGGGCGTTCTGATGATTTTGGCATCCATGTCAGCAAGTCCTCCGGTAAGATCTTCAACACGATCATCATGAAGGTTGTAAAAGAGCGCGTTCACAGTGGCATCGCGGCGGCGGGCGTCTTCTTCTGCTGTGCCGAACTCCATCTGGGGGTTGCGGCTGTCCTCTGCATAGGTCTCTTTTCGAAGATTGACGAAGTCAAGATCCAACCCGAACATCTTGACCATGGCTGTCTCAAGGTGCTTTGACTTTTCCGGATTGCGAGCAACATTATGCAAATTACCGATATCGGCAGGACCAATGCTGTGCTTAGACATGGCTTCAGGTTTCTCACAATAGTCGCACATAGCTTGGGCGAATGGAACGCCCGTCATGGCGTTGATTGCCACGTCGATATCATGGCTCTGGATATTGAGAAGCTTATCGCGTACCCAGCCGCCAGCCCACCTGAGTACAATAGGCTCTGGAGACTGCCCAGAGTCGTTGATAGATTGTGCTACGTCAAGAAGAAGACGACGAAGCTGCTGTTCCTTGGGAGTGAGTTGGATTGTGGTTGTCACCATGGTCGTTCTTCGTTTGGTACGTGATGGTGTAGTAGGGGTCGAATTTTGGTTGGAAGTCAGTGAATATTGTTCCTTTAGGAAACGGTCAAGGTTTCTCTTCATGGCATATCCCGGATGGCCCAGGCGCTTAAACATGTGCTGGCGGACTGGGTCGCTGAACAAGTTGGTGCGATGTAATTAATTTCATAGGAGTTTTCGAGTAGGTGCCTTGGGCTAGGCGTAGGTTGTGTTTGGAGGTATCGAGTAGCAGGTGGGGCCCCTGTGCACAGAACCAAAGGGGAAATAGGTTTGCCTTGGTTTTTAAAGCAAAAGCTCCACTCAGAGCAGATTAGAAGGAACATAGTACCTATCTAGGCAGGCACATCTTGTCCATTCACCAGAGAGCTATCTATCGATTCGTTACTTGATGATATGCTACAATCGACTTTTGGTGTTTCTCCCAATCTTCCGCTCTACAGGGTAGGAGACTAAGTAAGACTAGTTAAGTGCTACATGTCAGGGTGTGGATTTGTCAAGTCTCGTTGATCCTTTGGGCTCTTTACCAAAAGCTGGGGTAAGGCCAATGCTAGCGAGAGGCTCTGGTCTGGACTTGGCTTGGCTTGACTTGGATCAGCTAGCGTCCTGCATTGTACCCGAATCTCATCAGCATACCTAGCCATCATTCAGATCGGGTTGCCAAGTAAAGCTACCGGTAGTCTACCATTGCTGTGTCTAATACTGTACTGTAAATGTGATTACTGAAGTTCACTCACTCACTCACTCTCCTCTTTCGGCCCACGGCGGTTCATCGTAGTCAACAACCAATTGGTGGCTCACAGCTACAGTATGATGAGGTAAGGTTCATGGGTATATTTTCAATACCATCTTGTACCGTAGTTCAGTATAGGCAATTGCCACTGTGGCTGCATGGCGAGTCTGTGTAACATCCATACTGTGACTGTCAGCTCTTTGCCGAGCTGAGGTATCAAACGGTGCATGCCTGTAGCTATATCCAATTGTTTTCGTCGCAGGGACACCACCACGGATCGAATGCGTCAGGCTTCTGCGGACGAGCTACCGGGAAGCTCTGATACATAACCCAAAGCTCTAGCAAATGGTTATCTGAGGCAATGAATGAGACTGGTCACGGTACCTTTGCCTAGCTTATCTGTTAGCTGTGCAGCATTATGACGACCGCCTCCATTCCCCTCCAAGTTATCGTCTTTGGCGTCTCCTCCCCAATCATTGCTCTTGATCTGGGCTAGGGGCTGGCTGATCCTACACTCTCTCGTCATTGTGGTCGTCTTCTGGCTCAGATAGCGGCAACCTCCTTTTGCTGACTCTTTGTATCGTGACCATCACACTGACGTCAATGGCCGTGGCGATCTAGAATCCAAGCCACGTTCATACATTTTGTGTGGTATTGGCACTGCCTTCGACAAACCAGTTACATACTGCAAGCGCCAAGACGTGCTGTGCAATCTGTACTGCACTGTACTGTACCGTACCGCACCTCACCTTCCCATAAAACCTCTAAGGTAAGTAGGTATGTAGGTATTCGTAGTCATTCAAGCTTTGCGGGGTAGATCGCCCATTAATACTTCCCTGGTAGTATATAAAGACCCCCATCATCGGTCAGCCTTTATTCACCTCTCCTTCTTTCTCAGCTTCCTGCATATCAACGAAGAGCTTTACAACTACCCGATACCCTTACCTCCTTACCATTTACCGATTTCCAACGCTCTAAAGCCTGATAGAATCACCATCGTATCCTAATCCAAGACAATGGAACAGCCTATCAACAACCGAGAGGGCAATGCGCAGCCTTTGAATGAAACCCCAGTCGTTGGTTCCCCTCCTCAGGATCGGAGGGCAAGTGATGCTGCGCAGGATCGAAGAATGAGTGATGAGTGGGGTAAGTACCACATATCAGACATCTACACAATACTCAACATGGCTGATCAATATCAAGATGCGTCAAAGGTCCCTCCAAGTCGTTTCCAGAAGCGCAAGGGGTCTATCTACGCCACGCCCGGTTCCCGTGATGGCCACGTTGACAGAAATTACCAAGACAAATACTGGAGCAAGATGACCGAGAAGAATTGGGGAAGTAAATGAAGTTTGAACATTCGAGGAGAATTGAACCTGACATGATTGACGGTTCAGATGTGTAAGATGGCGAAAGAAATCGAACTAAGGGAATAATGCATCGTGGATAAACGAGCTACAGACATGAGTTGAAACAATTGAATTAAATCAGAAATCCCACCTGAGTTATTAATTACTCGTTAATGTCATCAATATCGATGGCATCGGGATTTGATGGAACAGCGGCTGGCGCTAAATTTCCTCCAACTGGACCCGTGCTCGCCGCGACGAATCCTTGTGGTGCCCTTGACTGCCGTTCCAGGGCTGTCATTGCATCGGTTACATCCGCATCCTCAGTGCCCTCAGGTCGGCGTTGGCTACGTGCCAGAGCCTGGGAAGCAATAAAGTTGACATCGGTGTTGTACTGTGCTTGTACGCTTCGCTTGATGCGCAGCATTTCCTTGAAGGTGTCTTCGTTGCCATGCTGTACTTCGAACTGCTCCCACTTCGTCCAGAATTCAGGGCTGGTTCTGGGATCGCAGAACTGCGATGCGTGGCCATAGATGGCGCGAGCCCGGTCAATTTCGCCCAACCTCTTCTCCATATCAGCGAACTTCAGACACATGTCTTTAGCTTCAACGTCGGGAAGAGCAGCGATGGCTCTCTCATAAATTGGTCGAGTTGATGTGAGGCCAAAATTGGAAGCGGATTTGGTGATATAAAAGTTGAACATGTCGGCTCGATCTTCATCTGCAACAGCTCTTGTGGCGCGTTCGTAAATTCGCATGGCATGTCGCGCCAAGCCACGCTCCTCCTCCAAGTTACCGTACATCAGGTAAATAGTCTTTGCAAACTTAGGGGGACAGTCCTCTACGGCTTGCTCAAAAAGATCTCGGAGTCGTTCAATGCCAATCTTCCGATCAACAGCTTTAGTGAGATATAGATTCCAAAGCTCGAAGGCAACAGGATAGCTGAAGAGATCCAAGCCGCGTTCATAAATCTTGAACGACTCTTCATAGTATCTGTGCTCCTCAAGCAAGTTTGCGTAGTTGACGACTGTTTGAGGTGTAGCAATTCGAAGCTCGAATATTCGTTCATATACCTTCTTGGTCTCTTCCAAAGTTGATACGCTTTCGACCAGGTCGACGTAGAAACTCCAAAGTTTCCAGCTTTTGTGGACTCGCTGTTGCGGGGACAATGTCTCGTCAAAGTAGTCGACAGTAGATCGTTTAGGTGCTTGAACTGCTTTAGCCATGATCCGGACGGCGTCATCGAAATTTTCGTTGCGCAGCTCCATCTCTGCCCACTCAATCCACATGTCGGCGAGCTCTGCCACCGACTTGAAAGGGACTTTGATGGCCTTCTCCATGATGACACGAGCGTTTCTTAAGTCGCCTCCGCGTTCATAAAATTTGGCGTAATTGGCCCAGAGCTGATGGAAGGCTCCCACGGCACGTTTTGGCTGAATAGCTGCAATGGCGTCTGTGTATGTCTGAGCAACCTCTTTCTTGTTCTCGCCCCAAAGGACTACCCGCTTCTCCCATTCAGGTACGTTGTTTGGATTCTGGCGCAGCAAAACATCGTTCAAAAGAAATGGGCGTCTGTCCATTAGCTGCTCGAAACGCATCATTCTGATATCCAATTCGAAGTCCGCATTCTCATCATCAATGCCTTTCTCAGCACGCGCGGATGCGACTTCCATCAAAGCCCCAATGATAGACTCTTCGAATTCGGTATATGCCTCGAAGATGAGGGTAAAATCTCGGACAGTCATGACTGTAGTGATGCCTTCCTCGAACACATCACGCGCCCGTTCAAAGCTTCCCCTTCGGATCCAGTAGGTGGCAAGACCAGACCAGAGTTTCCCTCGTTGGTCAGCGAATCGTGTGATGCCACTTCGAATGATCCGGTCGGCGTCAATTCCAGTTTCGTGGCCAGTCTCGATATCGGCGGCGTGTTCAACAAGGAGGTCCACCATTTCACTCCAGAGTTCATAATGGCCCTTGCCGTGCTTGCTATTGAACCTCGTATTGTTGAGAACATCGATGAACTTGAGCGCAGCTTCAGTATATAAGCCATTCTGCACAAGAAGTTCGATAAAATCTTCGGCATCTTCGGGATGTACTTGCATATAGCGCCGCCAGATCTTCACAGCAGTCTCTCCAGCAGCAGAGTCCGCAAATGGTCTGTAGATAGCCCATATACGATTGTGCTGTGTTATTGGTAGAGCTCGCAAGGCTCGGTCAAATATTCGTCGGGTGGTGGTAACGAGTGGCTGTTTTACCAAGAATCTGAGGTACAATTCCCATATTCGTGGCATTTTGTGCAGTAAATTGAGAGCCTTTTCAAAAAGAGCGTTAACTTTGCGATACTCGGTGGCGAATAATCCCGAGTTCAACTTAGCGACATGCTTAACTCGAAACGAGAGATACTACTCAGTGTGTTAACTTGGCATTTCAGATTTAGAGAAAGAAGACTGTAAAGCCTTTTCACCTACCAATTTCCATAGCTTGTACGATCGAGGTAACTGCGTACAGGCTCGCTCCATCACGTATGCCTGCTCGATTACTGTGCCGTGTCGTGTTTTGAACTCGATGTATGCTAGCCATGGCTTAACACTACCGGGATCGCGGAGAATATCTTGTTCGTAGACAGAATCTTCATTGGACTAGTAGTTGTAGCTGTCAGATCGCCTGCTGTCCTTGAGAACACGCGTTGATTTGGAACACTTACCACAAGATGCAGTTGGGGCTGCCGGCGCGCCCTGTTCAGGGCCGGAACGATTGGTGCCATGGTTGTTGCGATAGTGGGGGGACAGGTAAAAGGTGAGAGTCCTGCAGAGACAGCGGCAAGAGCAGATCAACATGAATAGAACATCATCGAGGCCCATGTAGAATGTCCCAGTCGTCTCCAAAAGCACAATAATCTTGTCGGGAGCCACGGTGTGGCCGTGAGCGCAGGTTAGTTGTCTTATAGATAATCCGTGTCGTACGCGCCTCTGGGAACTTGAAAAAGGAAAGGCCGGCGTGTTGGACTTGGTGCTTACGACAGAGAAACGCGACTTATGATTTGTATTTTTCCAAGGCTGCGATATGACTGCCAGGGGAGTTTGGAATACGTATAATCCACTTTTCGAAATGGGCCCACGAAGCGGCTAGTGGCTTACGTTATACTATTCGTAGCTGCCCAGCAACTCTTGAATTCAGTACCCGCCGGGATGCTTATCAGCCAGGTCCGTACCTTTAGCCTTGGACGAGCCCGGCACGCATTGACGCAACAGAAGCTCATCCAACTTCATCCACCTCATCCACACCTAGCACAGAACAACACCTATCACCCGTCAAGATGTCGGGAGCTACAGTAGATCATACCCAGTCTATTTCTGATGGACGAAATGCTGATTCAGAGCTATCTTAGGATCGCGAGGCTGTCTTCCCGACCCGGCAGTCGCTGGGCATCATGAAGGCCAAGCTCAAGGGAGCAGAGACAGGCCATAGTCTGTTGAAAAGAAAGAGCGAGGCTCTTACGAAGTAAGCGATCAATTCACAACAAAGCACGTTCAATGCGCCCGATACTGACACGGTGATTGCAGACGATTTCGAGGTTCATAGCCCCATTCCCACTTCCTCCTGATAGCGACCCGGAAGCTGTTCAGCCGTGCTAATGGCTTTTCATACAGAGATTACGAGGCGAATAGATGAAGCGAAAAGAAAGATGGGAAGGGTGATGCAGATTGCAGCTTTCTCCCTGGCTGAGGTTACCTATGCGGTGGGTGGTGATATTGGGTATCAGGTACAAGAGTCTGCCAAATCTGCCCGCTTCAGGGTTCGCACAAAGCAAGACAACGTCTCCGGTGTTTTGCTTCCGGCTTTTGAAAGCTATCTCACCGAGGGTAACAACGACTTTGGCCTGACAGGCTTGGGCAAGGGAGGACAGCAGGTTCAACGATGCAGAGAAACATACGCCCGCGCTGTCGAAGCACTTGTTGAACTTGCCAGTCTGCAAACTGCATTCGTAATCCTCGACGAGGTTATTAAAGTAGTTAACCGGCGCGGTCAGTTCTCTCCACCTTGTCGAAGCTAAGATGAGAATACTAACGCTCAGGAAGTTAACGCCATCGAACATGTCATTATACCACGGACCGAAAACACCATCAAGTACATCAATTCGGAACTAGACGAGCTTGACCGCGAGGAATTCTACAGATTGAAGAAGGTATGACCGGATTACCCTCTACCTAAGATCCAGCTCTGATCGACTACAGGTTGCAAACAAAAAGCAGCGTGATACAGCTGCGGCGGATGCCGAGATGAAGGCGCGTCGTGAAGCAGAGGCGGCGGCGCAAAACGGACAAACATCTCAAAAGGACGATGCTACCCCAACAGATGTCCTTGGTGCGGGAGACGATGAAGATGTTATCTTTTAGACGGCCCCAACACGCTGGTTACTTAAACCAAATGATAATGTGACGTTTCTTCAGCATGGTTACTCAGTTCGGAAGCGCATTCGATGCAAGTCGCGTACATTAAATATGAAATTACCAGGCCTCAATTATGAATTCCACCATACTCTGTTGGGGATATTGTGCTACGACTAGCACATCCCAGTTCTACTGCCGCTGATACGTGACCTTGATAGGTTTGTCACCCAATTGCAATCCAGAAGTATTCTCCTTCGCAGTTATAGCTCCCTGTTCCGCTTCGTACTCTACAAATGCGATGCCACTACGACCAGGAACCAGTCGGACCTCTCGGAAACCATCGAAACGCCCGAATACGCTGGTTAAAGCCTCGATGTCGTACTCTTCGGGGAAGTTCTGAACGAATAGGATTTTGTTGGGAGGGAGGAATTCGTCGAGAACGCTGTTCGATGCCGCGGCACTGGTGGATTTGAGACCAGAGGATTTTGCAGCCTTCGCAGGCCGGCTATCAGTCGCAGCGCCAGACGATCGTTTGTTGATTTGCATCTGTTCCTCCGCGGCTTCGGCAGCCTTGCGTTTATCTATTAAACATAAATCAGCGGCATAGTACCACAGGGAGGCAGGAGACCACAAACCCTTCTCAGCTTGTCGGTGACGCTTATGGCTTTCAAGCTCTTCCTGACTGCCCGTGAGCTCCACAGTCTTATCACTTCGCGATCGTGCCAGAGCAAGTTTCATGGCCTTGTCGTAGAGTTCAAAACCGTCCATTTCTTCAATAGCATCTCGTGCGCTATCAGGATTGTCAAAAACGATGAATGCCTGACCTTTGGCTCGAATATTCTTCTTCGCGACGATGTCGACAATATTACCAAACTCGGAGAATATCGTTCTTAAAGCTTCTACCATCGATTCGAGCTTGACGCGCTCTTCGAGGTTTTGGACATAGACACTACAGAACGTCAGCCAGTGTTCCAAGCGTGGTGCCGAGTGTGCAATGACACGCACGTGGAAATGGGAGTATCGGAAGTCATGTTGCAGGTTTTGAGTTAAAAAGATAAAGGAACAGGAAGAAAGTAAAGACAGACAATAAGTGCAAGTGGACGTTAGGGGTTAGAACAAGGTTTAGTTTAGATAAGCATATTACAATAGGATAATAGAGTGTAATAGAGTGGGGCTATATAAAGG
>QGED01000069.1:0-357801 GCA_004367475.1 Fusarium camptoceras | reverse complement strand
TACCTAAGTACCTAGGTACCTGCTAACCTAGGTACTGGGTACTAGGTAGGTAAGTGCCAGATTCAAGGAAGCGAACTTTCTTTTATAATCAAGTCCGTAGTGCAACGATAATAGGTACCCGAGGGACCGAAATGGAGCGTCGTGATGATCTTCAAGTGTATCTAGGTGAGACCTAGGTAGTTTAGGACGTCAGGATTGACAACCAAACCTAGGAGATGAGATAAACGAGACATTTAATACTGATTTGGACCAACACACGGGCTACTCTGCTTGATATCCTAACCCTACATAAGAGGACAATTCTTCTGCTACCCAGTAGGTGAAGTAGATTGGTGATAACGCAAGTCATAATTCAGTACAAGACATTGCCTTCCCACATACGACCAAAGCTCTTAGAAAACACGGGGTCTCGTCTGCTCCCCCATAGGTAGTTAAACTGAGAAGCGCTGGATTAGTAGTTGGGTCGGTGACGACCAGCGAATTCCCTGTGTTGTATGTATGCGTTGCTTCTTTTTTTGGTCAATGAGAGATTAGGTAAGTAGGCATCGTTCTATTGCTTCCATGTGAATCTTGTAACAGGGAGGTACTCAAGTAGAGTAGAGGCAATTGTATTCCTGCCTGTTTGACATTAGCTACCTTAGTAACTATAGTTTGTGTCTTTTGGCACCACTTGCTAGCTTTGCAAACTCCTCTTGCGGCACTCCCGTCAAGAATCTCTCCAAGCCAGCAAAAACCTCATGTACGTTCTGCGTGTGCATGATATCCATCTCAGGTTTCCTCAGCAGCTTCTTGATCCCAATCAAACTGTCTCCATTAAGATGGTCTCCCAGCCTCTCGTCTACCTCATGCAACACTCTCGCCCTGAACTTGGCATCATCGCCTTCATCAAATATGGCATTTACAAACCCGCAGCGTTCGAGTTCTTGAGATCCGATGCGACGGCTCATCAGAAGTGCTTCATTCGCTCGTGCAGGTCCAAGGCGCGATGCCAGAGCTCGTGACGCACCGCCCTCAGCGACAAGACCGATGGATGAAAATGGTGTAAGGAGGAAAGTTGAAGGGGCGCAGTATATGAAGTCAGCGAAAGCGACCAGAGCAGCTGTGAGTCCGATAACAGGGCCATTGAGGCCTATGACGAGAATCTTGGGGTGAGTTGCAAAGGCGTGGGTGATGTTTAGGTTGTTGGCGACAAAGGTCTGCAATAGCTGTTTATGCGAATCATTGTCTTCTCCAGGTGATTTTCGAGTGATTCCCACATCAGCTCCTCTGATTTACATTAGCATGTTCCGTTTCTTAACTATGAGGTATGAGGTTGTGGCATATGGAGTGCCTTACGCTGAGAAAAATCGACCTTTGGCCAGAATCACTGTAGTGAAGACCTCATCGTGAGTAGCAATCTCTCGTAATTTCTGTGCAAGGTCGTAATACTGCGCGCCAGTAAACGCATTCAGCTTCCGCTCGTTATGAATGGTTAGAACGGCTGTACGACCACGATACTCAAGATCGAGAATTGATTCTTCTGCCATGTCGAAGAGCTTCGCAAAAGGATATATGGAAGATCAAATCTGAGAAAGATAATGAAGAAAGAAAAAAGAATTGTAAACATCAATAAATGGAAGAGCAGAGAACTGGGGTATAGAATAAGCAGTCGATACCGTTTTATTATAACTACCTACATAGGTACCTTCAGTACCTTAGGGTAACGACTTACATGGTCATTCATTACCCCAGACAGTGGCGGGGAGGATGGTCTCCACACCAGCCATCAAGATGCCTCGGCATGGACATGGGGATTAGCCGACAGCCAATCCTGCATCACCTTTAAGCTCGCTCATCTTAAAAGGTCAGTCCCAAGACACGTCAAGAAGGAGGGAGATTATCACCTAGGCATGGGATTGAGGTCGCGGTAACAAAGTCAGGCTCAGCCTAGCAAGCAACATGAATGTTTGGTTACGTATAGCACTTCAAAGATTTGATTGAATATTGAGCAAGCAATCAAGGGATTTCGTTTCTTATGCTGATCATACTGAAGCTCTTTGCAATAGAAGCTATGGCATTATATTTGTCAAGTGCGTCAATGGCACCTCCAAGTCCCGACTTTGAATGCTTTGATAAGAATGGACTAATAGTATATGTAATAACAAACTCCTTCGCCGAAAGCGACGCCTTCGCATTCCGACATGCAACTGGCTTTTTTTTATCATAATCAGAGTGCGTCGCATAAACCGCTATGTGACTCAACGTTCTTATTCACAGAGCCGCGCTCAACGTCCCCCCTAACGGCGCTTGGGAGCGATGTGCCTCTGCTTGGGGAAGTTCAGAGGCAACGTCAATCGTGCAAGAGATACTGTAGCCTTGGTGTCCTTGTTCGTCACAGGCTTGACACGGCCACCGATCTCATGGAAATAGGCATTCATTGTCTTCTGGTCAATCTTTAAATCATCGCGCAAGTTCTGCGTGTCCACCTCGAAGTTGTCGATGATGCTAGCAAATACACAGCAATGTGTCATCAGGAGATCGATATGAAACTTTCGCATTTCACCTCGATCGGAAAACTTGCGGCGAATGCTCTCGACAACAGCCTCAGGCGCGGGGGCAAGGATGTCCCTGAGCTTGTCGCGTGGAGGGATAGATCGAGTACCGCGAGCCTTTCCAGGCTTAGAGTGGAGGTAAAAGATTATAACAAAAGAGAGGTATCGTAGCACACGGAGTCTGTCGACAGCGTCTTCGTTGCCCGCTACTCGATTAACACGCGCAGCCACGAATCGTGAAGCCACCTGGATGCCCTCCTTGTGTTGAACCTTCTCCTGCCATTCTCGAATCGGCACCAACTTAAGGATGTCGGCTCCGATAATCCTCTTAGGATCATAGACATCTTGAATCTCGGTCGCTTCCAAGTTGGGAATGGGCACGGGTCTAGCTTCGTCCACAACCGCTTGTAACTCTTCTCTTGACGCCATGGTCGATGTGATTTCTCCAACGGAGCTGAGCATGGCACGGGCTGCAGCGTCAATCTTGGTAGGTGCATCCCCGGGCTTCTTCTGGGGCGCGATAGCATTCAAGACATTCTCCTGGATCGCCTTTCTCGCCTTCTTGGTACCGAACGTCTGGCCAAGGTCGGTCTTGAGCTGCATCATGGTCTGTGTCCTGTTAGCAAGATGAGCTCCCATGAAGTGTTGAGCCATGAGCATACCTGGTTGGAATCGCGTTCACCAGCAGCTGCTGCAGCGCTCTGCTTTGCCCGTACTGATGCCCGCATAGTCATCTTCTTTGCCTCAACCACCTCGAGCTTGCCGGTCTTGGGGTCATATATTCCAAGAAAGTGATTCAGAGCTGGCTTGACCCCTCTGACTCCATCCGCCTTGACTGTGTAGTCCATAGTTCGGTGCGCGTTCGAGTGCAACAATAAATCCTTCTCACCGGCTGACTTGGGTTGTTTGCTTTTTGACTTGGCGACATCTTTGGGCGCATATGAATAGAAGGGAATGTTTTTCGGTACGTCAAATCCAACGGCCGTAGCTAAAGTTGCAAGGTTAGTATTGCATTGGTCACAGCCATCTTAAAAAGGATTTTGGTCGTACCGATCACTGGAGGACAACACTTGGGTCTGAGGACGGAAGAGACGGTCGCTGAGGGAGATGCATCGATGGCCACTTTCTTCTTTGGCTTAGAGGTGGTGTCTCCGCTTCTCTTGCGTTTTTCTGAACCCATGGCGTGCTGTTTTTACTTGTCGATGAAGATATCCCATGCGCGCCGGATCTCAGAATTTTTTTTGAGTATCCCACCTCTAACCGGCAGAAAAAGAATATTCCGAAGTATAGCCGCTGGCGCAAAGAAGGCGGTCAAAAATGCTGGATGCTCCACTAATTTCTAGGTACCTACCTAGGCGTTAAGAGCATAAGAGACAAAATAGCTTAGTCATCTTATGCCAGCTCGGACCCGCTCTTAGGCTACTTCATTCTGACACTCTAAAGCCCTTCTGTTACCTACAGTACCTGGGAGGTATATCTCCTGCATGCAGGATACCTTAGTAGCTTAGCAGCTGAGAACAAAACGGATTGGAAGGACTCTCCCTAGTTTTGTAATTGTTCACTTGTCTCAATTGGAATCGCGAGATAAGCGTTGTACTTATCCGATCTCGCCCATGAACTGCGGATAACCATTGCTTGAGATTTACACCAAAACTTTGAGCTCCTCGATAACTGGAAGGTTGGTACCAATTGCGCTAGAGAACAGTGACGTCGTACCACTCGAGCTAGTGAACAAGGGTGTCGCGCACAATTGATGGCCTGTTTAATTATTCGATGATACGGAATAGTAAATCGAGCTTCGCGAAGACCCAGTGATTCAGGTAAATTGTTTTGATACGACTGAAGGAGAATGGAAGGGTGGGCGATGCAATGCGATAGCTGCAAGAGTTCGTTCGGCGCGATAGAGCAAGCTTCCCCTCATGCACGGGCCAACATCAACGTCACCAGGGCATAATCACAAAACGCACAAAAGTTGTCAGAGGCATTCTCTGTATTTCTTTGTCTTAGAATCATGTTCTGGATGCGTCGCATCGTCGAGCATTTGATAGTCTTCGATCCAACACCGTCTTTTGCCTGACTGTCCGATTGTCATAATCCCATTCATCAAAATGTCCATTGTGTGCCCTAACAGCCGCTCAAGTGCGGGGTTCAGCCACCCTGACGTAGTTCCCAAAGTCAAATCCCAGCTCAATGCGTCGCGGGAGGTCCCAGAGGCGCCAGATTGGCAAGTGCCCTGCTTCGGCCAAAGTATCGTTGAGGCGTGTGAAGTCGTAACATCATGAAAGATGAGTCAAGTCAGGTTGAGATGCGATGCGTTTATTTGCTTCATGTATGGTTAGCGACAATAATGGTACCAACGGTAACGGCACAACTTACGATCTAGCTCTCATCTTTCTTCTCTTGCGCTTAAGGCGGCGAACCCGCTTCTTTCTCCATTTGGCTCTCATCTTGATCGACGATGCTGTAGAAAGCTGTTAGCTGTGCGGACTCAAAAGAGTGCTGTGAGCAAGTAGCTTCGCAGTGGCAAAGAGCTCAGCTCATTGTCTCCAGAAGCTACTAGCCCATACATAGCCAGGGTAGGGTCGCGTAAACTTACTCTTTCGTGGATGAGAATCGTGTTGGGATAAAGAACAATTTCTGGAGCGGAGAGATTTCCGGAATTTATTTGGCAGGACCGACCGATGCCCTAAGCAGAACCACGTGACTGGGAAGCCGTGCGAAATGCACGCGCACTGTAATTCATACAGTGACGTAGGCACCAGGGGTGCCGTCTTGAATGGGAAGGAAGGTACGGGGGAGGCTATTGGCGATTAGGACAATAAACTGAGGTTCGAGTAAAATAGATCACCTACCACGATGAAGTCATATGAATGACCTCCTTACTATCAAAGGTCCAAATGAATTTTATATTTCATTAAACTCTTCGCTGTTACTGCATGCTCACTCAAGCTATACAGCAAAGCCTTTAGCTGAGCACATGTTCAATGAGCATCGAGATGGACCAAGACATAACACAACCACCGCAGGAAATTCCCGCCGCATATCTTCACCTGGTTGATACAAGAAGCAACAACCAATATCAGCGTACGTTCTTCATGAGAGCAAAAAGATCTTGCGACGTGATATGTTCTCCACCCCTTCGTCAATGGCAACTATTAACCTGACTCCTAGAACTATATCCCGTGTACGAACGGCAGATCTTCAAGATTGGGCGAGATGTTCGTTCCAAGTGAGTAAAAAATTGTACAATGATAGTCTGGATCTGACAAATAACCATAGCACGCTGGCGATCGATGATGATCTGGAGATGATGGTTTCACGAAACCACTGCGAGGTCTACGTTGTCGTATATGAACCAACTATCAATCACATCTACGTTCGAGATCGAAAATCCTCAAACGGCACCCTGGTTAACGGGAAGTCCATTGGGTCTGGACCAGATATCAGCCCCGGATACTTGTTGCAACATGGCGATTTGATCGAAATTCGACCCTACTAGAAGTTCACAGTCGTTCATTATCAACCATCTCCTCGCCATGAGTTGACAACACTGCAGCAAGAGGAGTGCAAGGTAGGCCCAGTTTCAGTTGACGTTTCACCCGAGTCGCCTTGGCTAAACTATTACCAGCTGTTTGCCAGTAAGTATCGGGTAACCGACCATTGTCTCGGTCAAGGGGCAGAGGCTGTCGTGTGCCTCGCCAATGACGTTGAAACCGGAAAGCAGTTAGTCTGCAAGTTGATCAACCTGGACAAGATACGTGGGAAGAACGCTCAAGACGACATCCGACGCAAGTTCCAAGAAACGGACATCTTGCGACAGCTGCAACATGTAAGTAATTTCATCTCAGGATAGCAGTCATTAGCACCTACCAGCACAGGAGTTCATACTATCGCTACTCTATCACATCTGAAATGCTTATCTTAGCACTCAGGAGTCGAAATTCCGCTACCCTTGTTGTCTAAGCATTCTAATATGTTCCAGCCCAACATTCTCTCTTATGTGGATGCAATATCCTCTCCCCACACACTGTGAGTGGATCCAATCTATGCAGAATAGCTCTCTGATGGCGTCAGTTACACTTTCACGGAACTTGCCGCAGGCGGCGACCTCATGTCATTCATTATGCGGCGTGGCACTGTCAAGGAGTCCGAGTCCAGAATCATCATTCGCCAAGTAGTTCAAGGTCTTGACTATATCCATCGGAAAGGAATTGTGCACCGCGACCTGAAACCAGAAAACATCCTACTAGCATGTTCTCCAAAGGTCACTCACCATCGAGTGATGCTCTCGGACTTTGGCACCTCCGCGGTCCCCCGACGCAGCAGAATGATTACAAATGCTGGAACTTCTGGCTACCAGGCACCGTATGTCACGCAAAGAGGAAAGGTGTAACAAGAACTGAGAAAACGCAGGGAATTTGTATTGAATAGTCAAGCTCATACATCAGCTGTTGATATCTGGTCTTTGGGCGTTGTTGCCTTCACCCTCCTAGTATCTGACCGCCATGATACAATGCTCGACAGATTGGATGAAGAGGAAATCCGCCAATACATCAAACGAATATTCAGCTACCTACCACGAAAGCCTTCTTCTGACGCAGTCAACTTTGTTCGGAGCTGCCTGAAGCCGAATCCTTTACACAGAATTAGCGCCCAAGAAGCGAAGAAACACAAGTGGCTACATGACAACAAGAAGAACGCAGAACTATTGAAGCGCCTTGAAAAAGTTGTATTGTCTTCTTGGAAGCCTCAAGGTGCACTCAGGCCGATGCCCTGGTCGTTACCTGATCTCGCCCCGATTTCACGGCATCAAAAGCTTGACTGCAATAGCCTAAGAGACGGGATGACCAGGTCAGTTCAAACCTTTCTTTTCTATGAGAACCTTCTGCTAATACCTCTTTCTAATAGTCTATCTACCTCTACAGTAAGCATGGGATCTCCTACCAGCCGGTACTTTATATCGACCTTGTAAGTTTGCCTTCCTGAAATATGAAGACATGAGAATTCGGAGTCGATTCCAAGGACATTTCTTGAACCCAGTGGAAAAGGAAAAAGACAAGGAGAATTTGCGGGAAACGTTCGGCCTAAGCTGTTGCGCAGGCGATCTATTTTTTTTTTTTTTTTTTAAATCTTTTGAGATCATCGTGGGAAAAGTCGACGTTGCAAATTGCACTCCAGTACGGAGTGCAATTGATTACACAATGGTGATTTCAGAGCATCCAGGTTTCTGGAGTGACGGGATTTCAAACCTCAGTGGGAACCTGACGAGCGCTCCGCGCAGCAGCTAAACTTTTCAGATCGATGGGTAATGGTATATTCAGATGATGGGAATGCATGGTGATATTTAAACATAGGCAAATCAAATCTTGTCTTCTTTGACCAGGATGCGTAACTTTTACTTATCCTTCCCCTTCGAAGCCGACTCGAAGTAATCCTGCCACCTTTTAGGTACGTTCTGCGTATCCAACTCACCGTCTGAGGTTTTTATATACCATACTGGCAAAGGTCTGATACCATCGCCCCCGTTCTTTCGCTGCTGTAGCTTTCCCATCCATTCCCAAATCTCATCCCCCAGACGATCATATCGGCACCTTTGAAGTGGAGCAAACTTCCAAGACCCTGGATAATCCTCCTCCCACTCATTGTGATGCTTGACTAGGCATCGTCTATTGTTTCGATAACAACGCTCACAGAAATATGTGTCGTCACTCCGGCGTCCGCAGCGTCTCCCTAGAGCCTTGCACTGAAGGCAAACAAAGTCAGCGAATGGAATCCGGCGAGAAGGACGAAAGTGGCGATGCACAACGACGAGATTGACTGGGAAACCTTCTATGTAACGAGTAGGATCATGTTGCGTGCGTTCTTGCTCAAAAAAGTCGAGATCATCAACACGATCCTCAAGGGCCCTCATTCGCTCTTCGTACTTCCTCTCCGTTTCGCCCCTGGCGGGCTGTAAACCACGGCCTTTCGCTTCTTTGGCAACTTCTTTTTCGATGAGATCCTCGATCTCCTTTCTGGAAGGGTTGATATCTTTGACTCGAGGGTGAGGGCGGCTGAGGGCTCTGTCATGTCTATACTTGTTTTCTGCGAGTGCCTCTCGTTCTGCCTGTTCTTTCTTACGCGCTACTGCTCGAGCAGTAGAAAATATAGCATCTGTCGCTGCGTCTTTCCGAGCGCGTCGTTCCTTGCGAAGCTTTTCCCGTCGTTGGACAAAAAGTGACGAGACAGTTGATATTAAATCGTGGGGAGCAGCGGGCAGTGCGTTGGGATCGAGCTCCTGGGCGATGTCAGCCAAAAAAGAGTCGTGAGAATAGTCAGTGGTCATGGCTGTTATGGATAGTAATGTGCGATTTCTTGGTCAACCAGACTTGATCAAAAGTGCGCCGCGACAGGTTATAACCCAAAGTCAAGGTATAAATACGCACAAAGAACACTGAAAGTAGACATCGTGCTCAGACCCCATGACCTGAACAAAGCATAGTAGGCATGCTCGTTGTCCGACCAAAATGAAAACAAACTTGTGCGGTTTTGACAATCGATGCTTGAACATGTAACTTTGACTGGCTTTAGTCACAAAGAACTCCGATCACGTAACGGTACATTGAGGTTACATTGTCTCGTAGAAGTCGTATCGAGGATTGCCAAACCAGAATGCCATATGGCAAATCTGGACATTGTCATTATTCTCATTCTTGTCCTTTTCTTTGGCTTCCGATACATCAAGTACCTGAGGTAGTAGAACAGCTGTGACTTTGTTCCCAACCGTCACAACTCTTTTGTAAGCCACAATCAATATACACAAGCCTGATACCGCCTGCTGTCTTTAAGTGAGACCTTAGTATGTCATATCCGAGATCATGGACAAAGTCAGGCCCTTTCCAAACTGCACGAGTGATCCCCCGAAACGAACAACAAACAATATCATCGAAGAAAGAAATTGAAATTGAAAACAAAACTGCCAAAAACGCCGGATGAGATGCTCTTTCGCCAACACGCAAATACACAAATCTTAACGCCCGCTCCACATAGATCCTTTAATCAATGACTGTTGACGTGCTCCTGTGAGTCGCAAGCCAAGCTCAGTAGCGCCCTAAATCCAAATGAGGCAGAGAAGACAGGAAATCCATCAAGATCTCAAAGTTGCATGGTAGGTATCGTTGTATCAGTCGCGATGCTTATGAAATTCATCTCCGACTCAGGAAGATGCATGCGAGGGGACACTTCGTGGTGTCATATCGCCGCTGCGACGACGCACCGCGTGCTGGAAAGCAAGTTGCTTCTTGCTGTTGGCCTCAGCAATCATTTGTTGCTTCTTGCGTACAGCAGCAAGTCGTCCCGTGATCATCTTGATCACTATGTACTTGTTAATACCTATTTCAAATCATCGTTTTCTCGTATAACTTACTCTTTCGGACGTGGGCCTCCTCGTCGCTGTCAAGTTCGCCGCCGCTTACTTCCTTGATGGCTTCTTGCTCAGCTTCTTTGCCCGTCGACAATCTCCTTGTTTCGGAACCGGATTCTTCGTCATTGTCCAATACGGCCTCGAGCATCCGAATAGCCGTGATGTACGATATCTCGCACCCTGACAGATTCTCATTCGTCACTTCATCGATTGCTGCAGCGCGACTCATCTCTAGAGCGCGATCGTACATAAGCTTTTCGGCATTGATACCTGGAGTAAGGTAAACTTGTTTTGTTGTACTTCCGGCAGAGGAGGCAATCGACTCGGTGCCGTGATTAGCTGGATGACCGGGGTGGTCTTCAGGTAGTTGCTTTTGTGCGTCTGTAAGTTTTAGACGGACGACTTCCGACTTCTCCAAGACCTCGTTGAAGCGTTGTCGAACCCACTGTACCACGGCGTTGATGCGTTGAACAACTGTCTGAGCTGCTGCTGCTGACAAACCGGTGCCTGTTTCTCCTCGGCTCTTCTTAGACCACCAGAGACTGGCTATGTCCATAGCTCGGGCGAGGAGAGTGAGTGACTTGACGTACAAAACAAGGGCTTCTTCTGACAAAGCTACAGTTGCTTCCACTGTCAACCCGTCTTCTTCGTTAGCTAGCCGTTCAGGCTCAAGACCGCCCAAAATATGATCCGCTGACGGTGCCAGTGGAACTAGTTGCTTATACTTGACTTCAGCGAATCCATAGACACAGTCACTTCGAGTTGCAAACTCCTCTATAGCTTGCGCAGCTTTGCCATCCTCGTCAGTGCCCTGTGTGTTCCGGCCATCCCCCAATAGCCCTGCAGGTGCTTGTGGTGTTGGATATGTTGGAAAAGCTTGATAAAGTGGCGGAGAAGGGCCCTTCGGTGAAGCTCGCAGAGGGGGGACTTTGAATCCGAAGAGTCTCAGACTAGCATCCTGGATAGCTTTAGAGATCGCACTTGATGCTGATCCAGGGCTTGCAGAAAGAGCCTTCTCGTAGGAAGATTTACGGTCATGACGGGTCACCAGTGCGTTGCGTGCAGAAGGGGTGGAGATGGCACCTGTCGTGGATGTAGGTGCCCCTTGCTGGGTGTATCGTCGGGTCATAGGTCCTGATCGCTGTGAGGCATCGCCGAGTTTCTCGTTCGCTGCAAGCTCATCCGCAAGAGCATTTACCTCGACATGCCGTCTCTCAACGACCACATATTCTCGTTCAAGTGCCACATCCTGAGCTGCCCTTTCCTCTTCTGTAATGAGTGGATTGCTCGACCTTCTGTTTCTATATTCCCGGTTCAGTAGAGAGGTGGGAGGCGAGACCCTATCGTGACCAGTTCCTCTATCGTGAATAGTTTGTTCGACGGGAGCAGTCATCGCGTGATGAGCTATAGGTCGGCGGATGCCTAAGCCCTCTCCACCATCACGGGGTGAGTTGCCAGTAGCACGCTGACTTTCGTTGGACCGCCGAGCATATCGACCATCGCCAGGACTTCCCAACTGTGGTGATTTAGGGTGCCTCTCTCTAGGGGATCTTGACGCAAGAGCGTCTGTCGGGGACTCGTGACCAGTCTGGCGTGGGCTACGGGACGATAAGGACGGCGAACCCGCTTGGAAAGCTGACCTTGGCTCCCGAGGCTCTTGCCTGGCAGGCTTGGGAAGGTCGTCCTCTACTAAACCAGGAATTTCGTTGGTGACCACCTGATGTGTGAAGAAGTTTTCAAAGCTGAGTCGTTCGACAGGACTTCTCTTGAGCAGGCTTCGGATCAGAGCCTTCAGGTCAGGAGTGATATTCACCTCTCTTGGAAACTTGATTACATCCTCGGCCGCTTCAATCTTTCTTAATAACTCGACATGGTTTCTGGCCCGGAACGGAGGGCGACCTGTGCTCATCTCATAGAGCACAGTTCCCACTGACCAGAGATCGGCTTTCGCATCATATCGTTCATATCGGAGAATTTCTGGGGCCATGTACAGGGGGGACCCACAGAGGGTGTCGGCCAGGGAAGTGGAGGGAAGCACTCGGGCGAAGCCGAAGTCGGCAAGTTTGAGCATAGGTAAAGATGTCAAACCAGCAATCGGGATTAATGAATCTTGACTGGCTTGCATAACCGGGCGACTCCTTTGATCTCTGAAGGGTCGTGATGGCAGCAGTAATAAATTTTGGGGCTTGACGTCTCGGTGTACATAGTTCTTGCTACGCAGAAACTCGAGGGCACTAGTCAGCTGCTTCAAGAAATGTCGGATGACTACCTCGTGCAAACCGGAGTTCGGCGCGCTGGGATACTTGCGTGCCATATCATGCGTGGCAGGATGTGTGGCGAGCTTCTCTCGCTTCTTAATGAACAGAGATAGATCACCAAGCTCGCAATATTCCATGATCAAGTTGATATGACTGGTCGATTCGAGGCAGTCATGAAGGGCAACGATATGCGGGTGGCGTAACGTCTTGAGTATTTGGATTTCGCTGTAAAGATTCTCTCTGAGCTTTTTGTTCAAGCGCTCAAGCTCGACAGACTTGATTGCGACAGCGGCTTTGGTCTCCTGTCATCATACTTGTCAGCGATCGATCTATACAGGACGAGTTATGCGTCTTTGTATGCAGCCTGTGATACTCAAGGTAACAGTTCGATAGGCTGCCCAGGTGATGCAGAGGCAACAAACTGACAGCACGGGTTCGTGCGATTATGGGAAAGCAACGCAAAGTCGGAACAAGAGCTATGTCGTACCTTATGCCAACCCAGATATACTTGGGCAAAACTGCCTTTACCAATCTCGGAACCGATGTTGAACTGTCCTACAGCCCGACTGCTCGACTTCCTGGACCCTGAGGAGGCCGAGGACTCCTGTGGGCCCGCCATAGCCTCCTGTCTGTTGTTGTCGATGGCAGGAAGAGAGTCGGATGTCCTGAAGCCCCGTGGCTTATGAAGATCGGAGAGCGATCGCAAAGGAAACCGTCATGTAAATGATGTACGAAAAGCTGTCGCAAATGCCAAAAGGCGAGATAGAAGGGACGAAACAAGTTCGAGAGGCCGAGGTGATGCTTATCAACCAGATGGAAGGCGATAAAGCCCGGACCAGAGGCAAGGACCTGCGCTGGCAAGTTGACAAACCAGCAAACGGTTGGTGAAGAGGGAAGGACCCCTATGGATGGGAGACAGCCGAAGACGGATGAGGCGAGACAAGACGACACAAGAAGGCTACCTTAGCTCAGAGGCGAAGGTAGTGGTGAGGTAGCAGTAGGAGTAGGTATCCGGAAGGGTGCGTATAGACGGGGTTTGACTCGATGCGCGCCTGCACTGCAGTATCGAGACAAACGCAAGTTAGCAGTGATCGGGTTTGGGCAGAACAAACGCCAGGATTCGAGGCCGAGGGCTCGTATCAAACGAAGTGAAAAGAAGAGAGGAGGACAAGCTTGACAAGTGAAAACAGAAAAGAAAATGAAAAAGGATAAACAAGAAGCTAACTACCTGGGTACAATACAGTGTCGTGTAGTGTAGGTAGGTAGTGCAGTGCAGTACGGGGGGATGCGTGTGACAACGATGGTGACGGCACGAGCAATGGCGATCGGAGGCCTAGGTCGTATGTAGGATGGGATTGGATTGGTAGGCCGGTATGATCAATCCAGATTTTACTGGGTCCGACTGTACTGTACCTTCTCCGTAGTGAGCGCTACAGGTAAAGACACAGCGCCAGAGACAAACGGGCAGGGGTGCTATATGTGCTGGTGCGACAGGGCAGGATAAGGATACGACGGGATAGGCATAGCTAGATACGGTACGTACTGCTACCCAGGGACAGGCTGCATGCTGGGGGGCGGCAGGACAAGGGCAGGTGACTAACACGGTACCGAGTAGACTACGCACCAGAGTGAAAGACCCTTTGGATCCAATCTAAGACGTTATACGAGCAGCAACCGTCGACCTGAGTCGTCGTTGGGTAGGTAGGTACTGCTGAGCGTGATCGGAGCCTTTACTCCCAGGACCAAAGATGCGGAAAGGGCGGTTGGGAAGACGATAGCGGTGACTAGATGGGTTGATGTTATCGTCCAGCAGTCTAGAGTCTGGGATTATGCAGGTCGATTATTCGTACGTGTTGCTGAAAAGGGCGTAGCGTAGGCACAGTACAGTACAAACGGGAATAGAAAGCTTGCAGAAACAGACTCGACTCAGGTCGCAGACAGACAGAAAGCTAACGTAGTAGAAGGTTGCGTCACACAACTTAAAAAAGCACCTTCAGGAGCGATAACCGATTGGTCGATTGATTTGTAAATCAGAGGGAGCACGGGCAGAAGAAGGGCAGTCAGATATGTGCAGTACAGAACCTGCTGATGATGAACAACGATTAAGAATAAATGGAATGATCGAGATAGGTAAGCGTTGAACAGAGCAGAGCAGTAGGTAGGTAAAGTCTGAATGATAAAGTGGAAGAAGGCTGTGAAAAAGACGAATGACTGGACTTAACCATGCCAAAAACAGTAAAGTCTGATTTCTAGAAGGAGAAAACGGGGGAATCATGGATGGCTAAGTGGCTGCGTACAGTTGAAGGGTGCCTACGAAGTATCCCCCGAGTACCCTCTTTAGTGTGTGAACTGCCGCAGGCGTCAGAAGGACCAGGATCTTTGTGATTTGGGATGCTGGGGGGTACATGGAATTTGTGCGAGAGTCAGCCTCAAGATACAAGTATTTTCTTGAATGACAGCCTCAGATATGGGTGTGAAGAACTGAGACATACGCAGGGGATAGTGAATTGGGTGACTCTGACTGTCGACCCTCTGTGACTCTGACTCTAAATCTGACTCTGGAGTCTGGATAGATAAAGCCTTCCCAGAACAAAGACAAGAAAGGGACATTTTTGCGGGGAATGACCTGCTGGCTAATTGATCCCTCTTGGTCGACCCCGTGATACAACCAGGACCAAGCCAGGGGGGGTTGAGGGAGGAGAGGGAGGAGAGGGAGAGAGAGGGAGAGAGAGAAGATTGGAACCTGGAAGAGCCAAGCAACGATCGGGTGAATCAGTCGGTCAGTCATTTATTCTTTATGGGATAGAAGAGCCGACAACCGCCACAGCCTGCCTCTCACTTTCATCCAGTAATGTCCAGCTTTGATACGGGAAAAACACAAGAACCTGTGTATGATAAGTTAACGATAACCAAAATTCCAATCCCGATACCTGTTGAGCTAAGCTGCCTTTGGGCAAGTTCCAGCTGCCTAACTGAAAAGATGGATGTCTTGTAGGTACAGTACAGTATGCCTCGTGAGGTGTCGTTGCCTGACTCCAGTGATGTGATGGATGGGATCTGACTACAGTAATGAACTCTACAGTACGGTGGAGTTGTGATCAAGTTTAGTAAAAGCCTCTTTGTTTAAACTCAATTTAGTCCAGGTACTTTGTTCTGGGCTATCATTGTCATTGCATAGGTAGCCTTGTTTGTTGACTCGAGAGAGATACAGATGCTGTACTTTGCCTCCATGCATTGGTTTGTTCGCCGAGGTCGCCCGGCCCCATATCTTGCATATGCCGCCCACTTTCTCCGGGGCATACAGGGAGTTTAGTTTAGGCAAGTTACAGGGCAGGGACAAGACAGAACAGGCCGGGGAGCTTGATGGATATGAAACATCCAAGTTATAAACAAAGAAATCCATGATCATGTTTATGCCAGGTTTAGTATATATGTATGTAGTATGTACAGTAAAGATGTTGGAATAAAAAGTCCTCCACACCCCCCGACTGGCCATGTTTCTCCTCCTACGCCATGGCCTGCTGTAGCGTCCCCCTGCCACGAGGTGCAACATGCAACGTGCAACAGAGACAGCCCCAGAGAAACAGAGTCTGGGCTGGTAGGGAAGCAGAAACATTCAGTGATCGCCGCTCATAGTCCAGTAGGCAATGATAGGATAAATTCCGCCATAACATTCGGTGCGCACACAATAATGAAAGCATGGTGACAGTAACTTAACTCAGATGGCGAAATAATATGTATCTCTTATTGATATTGGAAACCATCACCAAGTACTTACCTCATTGCACGGATACTGTACGCAACCTGTATGGCGTCAGCAAACGCTTACTCATTCGTTCGCCCACAATTCGGGACGCGTTTTTCTATCATCATCATCATCATCATCATCATCATCATTATCATTATTATTATTATCATTATTATTTTACCACCGTTCCATCGCAGTCCACATTGAACTTGGATACTGTACTGCACAGCGAGGCAGACAGACAATCTCGCCCAGATAAGCAAGCCACAGAGAGCGGCCTTCAGTTGTTATCATATCTGAACTGTCTGTGCATAAAGAGGTACCCTGTAAGTTCCTGTTCCCCCTTTAGGAAACTACCTAGACAGTCAAGGGCCCTTTTCCCGACTTTTTGGACTGACGAGGAAAGAAAGGGGTGGGCATGGCTGGCATTACATTTCTCCTTGCTTGCCCAGTACCAATTGGTTGGTCATAAATACAATGGTTCCTAATACTGACAATGGCATTCAGAGTAACTCCCACTGTGCTGTAGCATCGAGAAGTTAGGAACAGGAGTAGCTAGGTACCTAAAGTTAGATCCCCGAGCATGTAAGATAAATGAAGAAGAAGAAGAAGAAGAAGAGAAAAGAAAAGAGGTTACCACAAAGTGCTGTATGTATTGTAACTTGTCCTAAAATCCCGTCATCATTCACATCCAGATCGGCAAAGTCACTCCCTGCTTGTAGGTTGACTGGCCCTTGAAAGGCCTCTACAATAGACGAGCATGTTTCCCCGTTAACTTTAAATGAAATGAAATGAAACGAAGAAGAAAAGGTACATCCGTAGAAAATAGTGACGCTGACATACCTAGTTAGACATGGGGAGGAAGCATAGGTAGTTAGTTGCGGCTAGACTTGCCAGTTGCCTCGACTCCTACTGGCAGACTACCCAGCAAGCAAGACAAGCTGGCAGTAGAGTCAAGTTTTTGATACAGGTCGATTACCTATCTCTTGGCATTCCCGATGCATCTCAATCGAGTTAGTGAAAACCTGGAGAAAGCTACAGATACCCATGACTGGATACAGATGGTACTGTATCTTTATCTTTACCTTTATCTCTCTGCAATATCCGAGTTTCGTTTCTTATCAACCATCTAGTTTGACATGTGCTTTCTGTCTTTGGCATACCGAGAAACCCACAAAACTAGAAATACCCCGCGATAACTGACCTCTACAGTACTGGCAGTGTCAATGTGCCAACCAACCACACTTTAAACACGTGGATCTACTGAGCGGTATCTCTTCGCATCCTCCCAAACGTTAAAGCAGCCACTCACGACTTTGTATATCTGCCTGTGCCTCTTGTCTACTGTTTGTGATGTTTGATGCAGTTTGCTCGTCTCAACTTATTCTCTATCAGCCAACCATAAAGTTAACTCGCCATATTCCGATAATGCAAAAGACCCTCTTTGTCTCGTCTAGCTCTCGCGAAACTTGCCACGGATGGCCTCATTACCCACCACTCTATCATCCAACTTAGACTACTGTACCGTCGTATTGTATCTCTAACAAAGTAACACGACAAGATATGTCTATTTGATTGACCAGACTATCCCCGCATCTAATACAGGATGCTATGCCACGCGTTCAACAAATACGGTGCATAATTCCCAAAGTCTGCTGCGTTACGCCATGACTGTACACCTGTAGACGTGCGCTTTAGGTGTTGTTGGCCAACCCATCAATCCGTCGAATCGGGGGCTTTCTTCTTTCTTCCGGTCCTTCTGCCGTGGACCGGGCTTCTGTTGCGCCGTGTTTCAGGATCCACCGGACGGTAAACACGGCTCCGATGGATGCGGGCTTGTTGTTGCAGACGCAGCACTTACAGTAAGAGTTAAAAATAAAACTTGCTCATTCTATAAAGAACAGTGTGAGCCATAGATGACACTCATATGCGTAAAGACGTAATCTGCCTGTCTCATGGTGAAATTCCTTGCACCGAGTCAAGGAGATGCGGTGTGTCTTCATAGGTAGGTACTTACCCAGAGCAGCACATCATAGAACCAGGGCAAGAGTCAGTACTGTACAGTACAGGCGACAATAGCACAGTCAGCTGATACCCACAAAACTTTGTAGAGATGCCGAGTCTACAGTACTGTAGCAATATGCTGTCCTCTGTCTGATATCACATTTTGGTGATCATGTATCCGCTTGAATCTGACTTGTCTCATGATGCGAGGATCATCCCATGTGGCTCATCTATTCTCTATGCTATATCCGTATTGTATCCTGCTACTTCCATAAGTCAGCTTCAGACAGATCACAATGTAATGTTGCTCTTCTGATAAACAAGCCATTCATGTACTGAATAGCCTTTCGAGGTAACAAAGGATTTCATGATTGGAACTAACGGTTGGTCGTACCCGGGTGTATCATGTCATGATGGAATCGCGGCATATCTACATACTCTGGATTTCTCGATATCATTCATATGCACCTCAAACACAAGAAAAGGAAAAAGACAGGCAGAGTGGTTCAACAATTAATTCATCAGGGCTTTCAACTAGTTCAGCTACCTAACCGGTATGGAATTCCACAAACGCCTACAAGAGTACTGGCCTCTTGCTATGCAGCTCGAACTTAGATTATTTCGCTATGCTTTCCGAACATAATACTCGGTGCTTGACCAGAACCACAAACGCCGTTTTCCCAATTTCTGTCATGAGGGCTTGCGCTCAGAACCCATAATTCTTTTTCGACGTCCTAATTAGTGGTGCTTGGCGGGCTCGACAGTAGGGAGCTCCTTGATGGCCTCGGCAATAATATCGAGACCCTTTTGGAGCTCATCCTCGCTGATGACTAGAGGAGGGGCGAAACGGATGATATCGCCATGCGTGGGTTTGGCCAAGAGACCCTTACCCTTGAGGAGCAAGCAGAGATCCCAGGCAGTTCGACCGTTGGCAGCAGACTCGTCGATGACCACGGCGTTGAGTAGACCCTTTCCTCGAATAACCTTGAGAATAGGAGTATTGAGAGCCTTGAGCCCATCACGGAACATGTTGCCTAGCTTCTCAGCCTTGGCAGTAAGGTCCTCCTCTTCCATAATCTCGAGAGCACGAATAGAAACAGCTGATCCCAGAGGGTTACCACCATAGGTAGATCCGTGGGTACCAGGCTCGACAACCAGCATGACCTCCTTGCTGCTGAGAACGCAGCTCACGGGGTACATACCACCAGAGATGGCCTTTCCAAGAGTAACAAGGTCGGGCTTGATGTTGGCCCATTGAGAACAGAGCATACGTCCAGTTCGGCCAATACCAGTCTGAATCTCGTCGCAGATGAAAAGAACGTTGTGCTTGGTGCAGAGAGCCTGGACCTTGGCAAGGTAATCATCGTCAGGAACGACGACACCGGCTTCACCTTGAATGGGTTCGCAGATGAAAGCAGCGGTCTCCTTGCCATGAGCCTCAAGAACCTCCTCGAGATCGGCAATGTTGTTGTATCGAATGGGCTTACCGGTACTGGGGTTGAAGGCACCGACGTTGGGGACATAGGGACCGTAGTTTTCTCTTGACTCGGGATCAACTGATAGGGTAATGGCGGTCATCTAGAATATATGGTTAGTTTGTGGTGTCTTGCTACTGTTGTTGGGAGTAGTTGGACTTACAGTTCGGCCGTGGAAGTTCTCCGAAACACCAAAAATCCAGGCCTTCTCCTGGGGAACGCCCTTGACTTTGTAAGCCCACTTGCGAGCGATCTTAATGGCAGTCTCAACAGCCTCGGCGCCAGTGCACATGGGCAGAACCATGTCGTAGCCAAAGACGGTGCGGACCTTCTCGGCCCACTTTGGGAAGACATCGTTGTAGAAAGCTCGGGAGCTAAGTGTCAATCGGCTGGCCTGTTCAGTGAGGGTCTTGATGAGCTCGGGATGGCAGTGGCCTTGGTTGACAGCGCTGTAGGCGGAGAGGAAGTCGTAGTAGTGGTTGCCCTCAGGGTCCCAGACATTGACACCCTCGGCGCGTGCAAAGACTACAGGAAGAGGATGATAGTTGTGGGCGGCGTACTCCTCCTCAATGGCGATGGCCTTTTCGGTTGAGGTGGCATGGAACCGAGAGACGGTCTTCTCAGCGTGAGGAGACATGATGTGACGTCAGAGGATGTTATTGCTGTTATGATTCAGGTAGTCAATTGTTCAAGTAGGGAGTGAGGATGTTGATTCGAGTACTGGTTTCTTGTTCTTGTTGACGGAGTGAATACAGAGAAGAGGAAAGGAAAGGCACAGCTGGACGTTGAGGAGGCCATGGTTGCTCTTTAAGGTCCGGAGACGGCAAGAGCGTTGTCGGCAAACGGAGGCTTGGAGCGGAAGGAAACAGAGATAGATTCGGAGTTTTAGGTAATTGTTACAGTTGTTTGAGTGTTGGTTCTGGTTGTTTGCTTTACACTATACCCCTAAGTGCAAGTGTGAGCGACAAAGCGTGGGAGTGTGCGGGCGTGAAGTTGCGAAGTTGAACAAGTGAGGACTCTGATTGGATAGGAGGAGAGGCGGAATTGGGCGGGTGACTTGCCGCCATCGGCCGAAGTGTCCGTCTATAGGAAATAACTGTCTTTCTCGTCTCGTCTCGTCTTGTCATGACATGATAAGAGGTACGGAGTGGTAACCACAGAAGAGGGGTTCGCTTACGGTATGTACGGTACCTGTACCGAAGAGTTAGGTACCTACCTAGGTAGTAGTTGATAGAAGAGGAGTACGTATTCCTTCCGTTTCCATACCTGAGACTCATTTCTATTCGCGGTACTGCAACTAAAAACTACCTAGGTAGTTTATATTGTCTACGCCGTATTTCTAAATGTCCGATACCGTCTTATTGGAGACGAGTTGCATCCATCATGATGAGGGGGATCAAGATAAAGAGGCTCTAACAACCTCCCCAGCTTTAACTTGCCTATTCTAGGTAGTGACCGCAAAATCCGGGGTGAGGGGCTAGGTATCTGCGCCTGGGGACAGACCATCTGACAAGGGTCCAATGCAGATGAGTTTATGTTTTTGGGAGTGACCAATCACGATTTCCCTATTATCATGATCAACTGCTCTTGACAAGAATATAAGAGATTGCTACGGATACATTGATTGCAACCAGAGACTCAAATTCTATTGTGGGCGTTAGTTACTAAGCACAGAATTTGTCTTAAATGTTACCGTCTGCAGCAGTGGAACTCCCCTTATCATCTCTCGGTACTACTTGTTTGCTATTGAGTAAAAATTACTGTACTGAATCTCATATAACCCCCAACCCAACTCTTGGTCTTATGGTTATCACCAAGAATCTGGTTCCTGGCCTTTTACCGCCAGATGCCGCTTCTTCCGCCTGCCCCGCCTTCTCGTGTGTAAGCTGGCGGAAGTCGTCTTAACTCCGCCTGAGCCGCCAGAAGTGTCACATCAGGTATCATGATCAGTGAATTTACTACAGTAATAGATAATGTGGCTTTCCTATGATGATGATCGAACATTTACTTGTTTTCGGTGGATGTTGTACCGAGATTGAGGTTTGAAGTTGTAATCAATGTTGCATCTCTGTGAGGTTGTGGCTGTGGCTGTGTCCACGGCACAGCCACTCAATTGATAACTAAGCCACACTCACCCAAGAGCAAGCTGTCCCTGAGTTTAGATATCAAATCAACCAACCCCAAGATGTCGTCTGCAACAGTTTCGAGAAAAGTCCTCGACGAGGCTCGAAACAAAAGGAATCGGTCGGTTTTTATACGCGACATTATCATCATTCGCCTCATCAATGCTTGGTGGACGACCACCTTTTTCCAGCCTGATGAGTTCTTCCAGTCTCTTGAGCCAGCCTGGAATCTGGCTTTTGGCTCTCAGAGCGGTGCATGGTTGACATGGGTATGTTGGTCTCCGTTACATTGATCAAAATTACCTAGAAGTTGAAGTCATCATAATATATATTCTTGTCTGGAATTGGGCTGTTGATGTGCCAGTCGTCAACATCACCTAGACTTACTTATACTGTCAACTCAGCCAGTTCATACACCCAGCCCATTTTCACATTTGCTTCTCTGCCTCTGTCATGTCTTATATATCTAACTTGGCGTAATCCAGGAATGGAAACATCAACTTCGTACCTCTCTTCATCCAGCTATCTTCGCAGGCGTCTATCTCATCGCCGACTTCATCTCCAGCCATATTCTCCCAATAGGCATCCTCCGCGCAGCCATCCTCGTCGCTGCTCCTCGGGCTCTTCAGGCTGTGATTGCTGGTCTTGGTGACTGGTACACTTGGCAACTAGCCGTACGCATCTTTGGTGCCAACAGCAACATCTCTTTCTTCGCTGTAAATAATCCCTCCTCAGGCTTCCAAGACCGTAAACTAACGTGAATCGAAACACCAGCTCTTTCTGCAACTCTTCAACCCCTGGCAATGGTACTGTTCCACTCGTACCTTTTCCAACTCTCTTGAGATGACCCTCACCGTCATGGCGTTGTACTACTGGCCGTGGGAACTCGTCGGTGCTGCGCAGACAACCAAGGAGAACCCTAAATCTACCCCCATGCTCAAGAGTCTCTGGTCCCTTCGTGCATCTCTTTGTCTCGCTGCCTTGGCCGTGGTTCTTCGTCCCACTAACGTCTTGATATGGGCGACCATTGTCTTCTTCACTCTCACTCGACTCTCATTCCAGGGGCCATCGCCTTTGTCCATTCCGATGGTCCTGACTCTGGTCCGTGAGGCTGTCATGTGTGGTTCTCTGGTCCTGGCCTTATCCGCTGCCTCGGATCGTCTTTACTTTGGGTTCTGGACATTTCCCGCCTATAACTTTCTGAACTTCAACCTGTCCAAGTCCCTCGCGGTCTTCTACGGTCGTAATCCCTGGCACTATTATATCCTCCAAGGGCTGCCACTGATTTGCACTACAAGTCTTCCATTCGCTGTTGCTGCTCTTTACAAGCCAACTGAACATGCTACATCGACACAGCAGTTCAACGTGCTCAGAACATTGGCCTATACTGTTTTCACCACTGTCGGTGCCTTGTCGCTCATCTCTCACAAAGAAGTTCGGTTTATCTACCCTCTTCTCCCAGCGCTCAGTGTCCTCGCCGCTCCCTACGCTGCTTCGTTCTTCACGTCTCAGCCGAAGCCTAATACTAACAACCCCCTCCCGCGACCCCAGGTCCGTAACAAGCACTACCTTTTTGTTGCCCTTGGTGTCAATGTTTTTCTCGCAGGATACCTGTCTTTCTTCCACCAGCCAGCTCCTCTCAATGTCCTTACATACCTGCGTCGTGAGTACGAGCGCATCCATCCACATTCTGTCCAGCTCGCCCAGACCTCTCACTTCTCTACTACCCCTGAAAAAGAGAATGAGTTATTTGCTCTCTTCCTCATGCCTTGCCACTCTACCCCCTGGCGTTCGCACCTAATCTATCCCGGTCTGCGAGCTTATGCTCTCACTTGTGAACCCCCTCTTCATACTGAACCAAACACTCCTGAAAGAGAAAACTATCGTGATGAGGCTGATCGATTCTACGACAACCCTGTTCCTTTCCTCGCCTCGGAGCTGTTCAGTCCGGCAAAGTCCCTCGCCATTCCTCGCTATATCGTCGGTTTCGAAGGTATTGAGCCCTGGTTAGAGGAATTTGTCCAGACTCCTGAAGCACAGTCTCTAGGTATGACCAAGGTGCGCCCTGTTTGGAAAGGTTTCAATGGTCTTTTCAATGAAGATTGGCGACGTTCGGGCAAAATGATTGTTTGGGATACTGGCGTCTATGACAACGCGCCCCCTAACAAGAAACTATAGAAGGATCTCCTGTCTATATTAAAAAATGTATACTTCTTCCAATGTATTATGAAAGTGGCAGGCTGTGGTTTCTTGTATATTTCCTGTCAATCAGACATACCGACGGGCCATGACACATGGTTGGGTGTCATATTCCTTTTGATAATGACCTGTACTCCATGACTATAATTCCTCCACCCGCTTGAACGAAACAAAGCTCACTAGCACACTTTGCTATATTACATGCATAATTGACTATAAGGGTGGCCGAGGGTTTAGAAACGTCTCGCCGTCAAACCCACCTCCCAGATATCCATGATGATTTCCATCTCATTCTTCCCACGAAATAAACTAAAGATACCATCGTAGGTGATCCTTTCGTGAAGTGCCCATCTCCCTCCTATTGAGCCTCGACCTGATTTTGTTCCTCTTCTCCACCTCTTATTTTGGTGTCTCTGTTTCAGCCTCCGGTTTTGATTGCTGTTGCTCAGTTTGTGGCTGTTCAAGCTGCACTGGTGCTGTTGCAGATGTTTGCTCCGTGGCCTCGACAGATATGTTCTCCGGTTGTGACTCTGGCGGCAAATTGGATTCTTGTTGTGCCTGTAAATGCGTGTTCGTAGGGGCAGAGGCCGATGGCGAAGTTGGAGATTGTAACGGTGATGATACTGGAGGAGTGTCTACATCAAGCATTGATCTGATCTTTTGAGCCTGTGGCTTCGGGGATTCCATCGACGCTGGAGCTGGAGTTTGTGGCTGAGTAGAAGATCGAGGTTGATCTTGAACTGGTGTCGTTTGATCATGTATTTGAGCTGTGGATTGAGCTGGAGGCGATGTTTGGCCTTCCACATGAGGTTCATGAACGGGGGATGTAATCTCGGGTTGTACCATTGTCACTGTAGCCGTCTGGAGAGCTGGTACTCCTGCAGGTGTCGGCACCATGGTAGGGCCTGCCGCCGCAGTGTTGGTAGAAGCAACAGCTGGGGCACCAGCTATAGCTGCAAGTGAGCCATGGTGATCATCTCTCTTGATCTCCAAGCTTTTCCCTCGGGGCGAGAAGCTTGAAGCGCCTAAACCAGGACGATCCGCGGGAGGAGGAGATTTAGCCCTCCTTTGTTCCGCACTCTCCTTTGCTTCGCGATACTTATTCCTGATCCATCCGATAGGGCCCTTGGAATCACTCTCTCTACCTTGGTCAAAACTGCCTTGTGCTTCAGCAAGCATATAGGGTCGATCTGAGCTCTCGCTTTTTCGAGGCCTATGACTAGAACTCGAAATCGACAGGTTGCTGACATCTCCGTTATCGTTCTGTCCAATAGCCAGGCGCGGTGAGGTGAGACCCGCGGATGAACCGCTGTCAGCGTTCCTACTTCTTGATAACCGCCAGCGCCTCTTCTTTTCCCTCTCTGCTTGATCAACAGTGCTGATTGACTGCTCATCGAGAATCTGATCCAAGTCCGATCCTTCGTTAAAAGACGAGTGCAAGGATGTTGGTGGCGACTTTTTCGATTTTAGCGTGTTGTCTGGATGGAGACTCTGGTTTGACGACGCTTGAGAAGCTCTTGGGGTATGCTCAGATGACACATTGCTCTTTTGCTGTGTCAAGGGAATGGGTGCAAGTTGAGCATCATGAACAGTTTGCACTTGTGGTCCCTCATGGAGCTGCTGCTGATGTTGACGTTCCTCCAATGCTTCCTGATGTCTCTCTTCTAGTACGGGAGCGGGATGCTGTTGCAGTGCCTGTGGCTCTGTATCGTAATGCTGCGGGTGGTCTATGGGGTTAGGGAGCTCTAGCCCCGGAGATGTTGATGTTCCATGTGTGTATGTCAACGACGCAGCAGAGCTCTGTGCACTTGGGTTCAAGCTACCAGGTATTCTTTTCTTCTTTAGCTTGTTCGGCTGTCTTTTGTCCCCGCCATCTGTGTTGGGAATTGAACGGAAAATATTCGCAAGATCCCGCCCCTTCGCAGTAGTTGGAGACTCCTGCGGCACTTCAAGAAGCTTTTCGTGACTTCGTCCTGTCACTGGGGCCTTGCTTGGAGTGAGATAGCCACCAGCAGCAAATTCTGACGAACGCGTTGATTGGGGAGACTCTTCCATATTCTCCGTTGCATTGACTTGCGTCAAGGGCTCAAGGTGTATGCCGGAACGAGGACTTGAACCATCAGGTCTTTGAAAACGGCCAGCGCCAATAGCAGGCGATTTCTTGGACGGCACAGTGTTGCTCCTCGCCAGACCACCTGTTGTCGGCGTTGCTGTCAAGGCTGGGCTATTGGGTGTCGAGCTTCCGTCATTCCTGGAGTTTCGTGACGATACGGACCGGTTCCTGCGAAGCTTGCCGTCTCGTCGCACGCTGTTGGCACCTGCGCTTGCGTTGGATGCTGATCGGCCCAGACTCGTCTGTCTAGCGGGTTGCGGGGTGAGAGGACCTCTGGGAGTGCCGGACTCCACTTCCTTCTTGGTCTTCTCGTCAGCAGCAGTGCCTTGCATGCCGATAAGGAAATGGTCTTGGTTTTCAATCAGAAAGATGATAACGCATTGGTTCAGTCGGTATTCCTCGGGAGCCATAGCGTGTGCTGGATGGGAAAGCATGCCTGGCTGGAAAATAGCTGCCAAGTTCTGTGAGTTCATTCTGTTCTCATCTGCTTTAGCAGCAAAGACCGCTAGAAGGTCAAGAATGTAAAGCAGTAGCTGTCGGTTCAGAGGAGGCAGCTCAGTGATGAGTTGCTGGTACTGCACAATAGCTGCCTTCTCATTGAAGTTCTCTACGAACTGAGGACCTTCTGCGTCGCCTACAGCTTGCTTGGTCGCACCTCGAAGGGGATCGCGGAATTTTTCATATAGATCGAGGGGGACGACGGGTTCGGGGAGATCGTTGAGATATCGTCGCAAAACGTTGGCAGCATCGTGTACTGTGTATCCCTCCCAGACGAGACCCTTTCCGTATCTATCGGGCGAGTCGAATATAGTTTTTAGCTCCTTTATCCTCTTTTCCGAACCGCTAAGACGGAAAATTCCTTCGATATGGGTAGCTTAGACAAAACGTTAGCACGATTACCTTGTCAGCCATTCCAACCAAACCAACCTTTTTCTTTGAGAAAGACGCCACATTTTGCGACGACAATGGGAACGTAGCCGTAGATGTAGCTCTGTCCCTTTTCATCGATGAGTGAGATTGCAACATTGGCGTATGTTATGCTCTGCCGTAGAGGCACTCCAAAGATGCCTTGTGGTCGGGTTTCTAGAAGTTCTCGAATTAGAGATTTGATGTAGGAAGAGGGGGTTGACCATTTTCGCGGCGGATTTGTGACTGTAGGCATTGCACATGCCGTATTTTTGGGCAGGAGAAGTGTTCTTTAGAATACATGGTTTCGGCACTGAAGCGCATTGCCAGAGGTATTCAGTAGCGAAACTACATCGTTTTGTTGAACAGATTCAAGACACAGGTCCGGCAGTGTTGCGCACTAGGTAGTGGGGGAGGAGAAAACCATACCCTGGGGTTCTTGGTGCTTTGAAGGTAATTTGAAGCCCTTCCACCATGATTTGAGATCGCGCTTGCTGGGCGGGGAGGCTGCGTTGTTGATTTGAAGAGTCGGCTGGTTGGCCTGGTTAGGGTTCGAGGCGGCGGACGTCATGGCGAACGGATGCGTATACCGGCGGCGAACGCGACGGTTTCGAGGAGAAAGAGGATGACGTGACGAGGGATGCTACAGCTGGGCCGGCCCAGTTGCCAGAGTCACGATGGCTGAACCTCAACCTCGATCCAGGTCGGGGTCGGGGTCAAGAATGCGGCGGCGAAGTGCACTGAGCGGTGACCCGGGGATCGTGTTGTGGAAGAACACCGGGATTAGAGAAGCGGGCGGGAGGGTGAGAAGATCGAAAACCGATAGGCGACGGCAGGTGAAGGGTACGTTGCGAGACTAAAGATCAGAAGCTAGAAACCGAGACCTAGAGCTGGGGGAGCTCAAGCGAGCGAGCGAGCGATGGAGTCGAGGGCAACAGCGTGCGCGCCAGTGTAGGATGAGACAGATCGGTCGATGATTGGTAGCGTCAAGGGCGTCACGGCGGTAGGGCGTCAAGGCGTTAGGCGTTGGTTTGGTCTGGTCTGGTCTGGTTTGGTACAGTATCCAATCCTTGGCTTGAGGCACAGGCTGGCGTAAGCAAGACTCGAAAAGACAAAAGAGCGCTATGGTGATAGTGGTTTGCGAGGAGAGGCGACAGAGTAGAAGTGTGTCTTCAGGAAGGGTTGTGCCGGAGATTATTGCTCAAGACAATGATTGTCGCGTCGCAGCAGTATGGTAGACGGCTGTAGCAATAGAGGAACAGTTGGTGGCATCAAGAACGAACGGAAGGGAGTAAGATTAAGAAATCTAACCTATCCAAATTAATTGATGTCAGGCGGGGGTAGACTTGGTCTAGTACCGTACCTTGTACTGGACCTCTCTACCTGGACCAGGTAAGGTACTAATTGAAGGTACCCGTACCTAGCGTAGCGTAGAGTACCTACTCAAGGTAACCTAGCGTAGCGGATCCAGCACAGGCGATAGGTGCAGTGTACTGAGCTGAGTGCTGACCGTGGGTTGGTCTGTGTTGTGTTATGGATGTTGTGTTGTGTTGTGTTGTGGTTTGGGCTAGGATGATGATTTGGTCTGGATCTGGGTCTTGGGCTTGGTTTGGGGGTCAGTACTAAGGCACCCCCGTTGGAAAAGCGAAGGAAGAAAGCCCAGAGATAGTGGAGGTTGAAAGTGTAGGTACATACAGTAACCCACCCAGGGTACGGATACTGGTAGCTACTATATGGGGGGGAGAAAGTCAGGTACTAATAGAGCCCTGCCCTGTCAGGCAAGGTACGAGAGTGTAAATGACTCCCAAAAGCAAGAATTTAAGATCGGTCTTTAATTAGAACTGGGTTGACGATTGACAATTGAAGATGCAGGTTGGTGGTGGTGTCCGTAACGGTAAGGGTATCCCTAAGGGGCAGCTTCTTGTTTCGTGTAAAGTTGACGTAGGTATTAAGGCTGCTTAATCCAATAGCATGGGTTGATTGTCTAATCTCTTCTGTATCTTTTTCTCTTTTCTTGCCTCTCAAGTGTCGGATTTTCTTGAACGAGTGAAGGAGACGTGTCTAGCGCACAAGTGAAGATGGAGCTGTAGGTGCGTTGAATTGAGTTGAGATGAAAGTGAGTGGTTAAACGAATGAATGAGTGAGAGAGTCAGAGTGAGAATTGGCGTAAGAGCAGAAGGATGGTTGAGGTTGAGGTTGAGATCAAGATTAAGACTGAGGCTGAGAGAGAGGAGGAATACGAGGATGGGGTCATGCAAAGAGACATAGATTAACTTAACTTAAAGTATCCAATCTCAGCCACGATACGTATGATACGGTCGTAAACTCTGACTCTAGCTACTAAGGTACATTTAAAAACTCAGTTGTTACAGCAATGCAGCCTTCCGTTGTTGGTATTGACTGATGGTAGCCGCAAGGGGCATGAATACTATATAGTACTGTACGGATACCTACAATTAGACTTATCACTATCAATATTGGTAAGTTTCCGCGCCCGTTAAACAATTCGATATCTTCCATAATTATCAATTGACTCATTATTGAAAAATAAACACTGCAAGCGGCTGGATGTCCAGTGTTCAGACTAAGGTACCTAGAGTATCCACCTCTGGCGCAATTGCGTCGTGGACGTGGACATGGACATGGAGATTTACCAGGGTCTAAGCTTGGAACTCGATCAATTTGATCACTCAATCTGTACTGTCCTGCCCTACGACGGCCGGCAAGGGACTGGACTCTCCACAGTGACGAGACACAACCGACGATCACAGCTCAACTCAGATGTCTTGAAGGTAATTCTTGATTCAACAACAGTTCAGTACAATACAATACAACAATAGTTGCTGTCGAGTCATATAGAGTCGGAATTTGCACACTCAGCTGAAATCACTAACTACTACAACCCAACTGTACCATAGACCTACCATGATGATGGAGCCTGGCACCAGAAGCACACACACACACACACACACACGCACACACACACATCAGAAACTGGATCAAGGCAGTCAGTCAGGCATAGACTCTGCACAGTCACTGCGCAAGCACCACTGTAGTTGCCCTACCTATCCTTCAGCAAACTAAGGCAAGCAATTCAGTTGGCTGCCTCCACCAAAGCGTGCTCTCGATTTACAGGGCTCTCAAGCTTCACTGTCCGAATCGAGAACCTTTCAACTTCGACCCTGGGCTAAGAAGCTAGGTGCATATCCCAATCTCAACCTTGTGCAATGCCAATTGAGATTATGCCTTACATCAAAGTTGTGTACATACATACATATATGCAGAACCTGGGCAATAAAGCGGATCAAGTTGACGACGCCACAGAGTAGGTTGGTCAGAAGATTTGCAACCGTCTATTGATAAACACATGGCTTGGTGATGTAGGTAGTAAATCATCAACAATCAGGAACCAGCCACTACAGTACAGTACGTATGTTTCCATATTTGGCCCTGTCCGTTTGTACTTGCATGTATCTCCGAGAACGTCAAAGAGTTGCAGCATCAGACGTCAGGCCTTGTCTTCAGTTGTTGCAAGTTGCCTTCATCACCAGCTGCTGCGCCTCACCCAGTCTGGCCAGTCCAGTCCCTACAAGGTCGAAAGACTGAACCTCTCAGACGAGATGCCGTGTCGATCAGTGTTTCATGTTTTTTCGCCATCTATAAGTGAAAGTGCACATACAAGAATAGCAATATGTCTTTCTTAGCTGGTCAGCAATTGGGTCAGATAATAATACTCGCACATAAAGCCGCTGACAGAAAGATCTAGTGACTTAGCTGGCAGTTAGTGACCCGCCTGTTTCTGTCACCATCCTGCTTTCACTATGGTGAGAGAGCTTTGGTGTGCGTATTATTATCTGACCCACCTGGTCAGCTAAGATTGGAGATGACAACAGCCAGAGTACATGGTGAGCTGTAAGCGAGTTGGCTCTTTGGATCTACAGGATATGTTATACTCAGGGAAGGGGAGCTAAGCGAGGAGCTTCTTGCATGAACTATATCCTGATAACCGCCTGTGCTATACAGATATTACGTGTGAAGCTCATACGTAGCAAGAGACAAAAATAGACCCAATGTGAAGTGAAGTGTTGGAGAGAAGAACTCCACTCTCATGGATTCCTGACTACGTCAGACCTTAACCGAGCAGATAAGGCAGAAGAAAACAATATTCTCAAGCGTCAGAAACACGACATCTGCGGTTCAAAAGAGAATAATGCATTGTATGAATAGCTCTACCAGAGTCAAAGCCTCTTCAACTAGAAAATAACCGTAAATTTGAAGCTCAAAAGTTGTAGTACTTGGATTGAGCTCAGCCAATCCGGGGTAAAACGATAATGCGATCCCGCCGATAAGCCACCTTCTAAGCTCTATGTTGCTTATCTCAATCCTGGGTACTACTCTGTACAGTCTCAAAATTTCAATCCCCATACACAACCACCAACGTCGACGTCAACCCACCACGATAGCCTTGTAACATCTAATTCACCAACTACATCACCCCCCTCAACCTGCCAAAATGGATATGTGCGTTAGGGTCCCTCGAATCCCTCCAGCTGATTACGACACTAACCAAAGGTTTTTCCAATTGTAGGCTTTCAGCCGCCGAGCAGCGCACTCTTGAGCAGCGCATGCAGAAGCGCCAGGTCAAGGAGTTTATGGGTGTATGTTTCGCCAAATTATCTCTCCTGCCTGTTCTGTACAATACTAACTTGCATCACACAGGCTTTCGGCGGTCTTGTCGAGCATTGCTTCATGTCCTGCGTCGATGACTTTACCTCCAAGTCTATTTCCAACCGGGAAAGTGGCTGCATCAACCGCTGCGTCCAGAAGTGGATGGCTTCCCAGCAGCGCATCAGCGACCGCTTCCAGGAGCACAACGCCCAGCTCACTGCTCAGATGAACAAATAAGCGCGACATATTCGGAATCGCGGCGTGTATGAATAGGAAGGAACAAGAGAAATATCAAGAGAAAACTCTACACGAGGTCTATTTTCGGGCGTCGGTTGTATACCGAAAGGCTGTTTCCCATGATACTGATGACAATGATATCAGGCGCGGCTGGTTTTTGTAGCGCCAAGCTGTACTTATACATTATAATGGGTTATAGACGTGAAGCAAATGGGCTTAGATCTAGCCCCATGAAATGAAACCATGACCCATCTCTTGTTCAGTAATAAAACTGCTAGGAAAACTTTCGAGTCTTTGAGCCACTTGTGCTGGGACATGACAGCCGTGGAGGAAAGAAGATGCTCTTCTGAATTGGCGCTGTTGGCATCCTTTACTAAATTAATCAGTTTATATAATACTATCTGGTGCCCTCAATGCACAGGACCCAATTTCCAACGCCCATAACCTATACTACTCATACTATACATCTCGGTAATCATTGCTCTTCTCTTCTCTAAAAACCTGTTCGTATTCAATTCTCGGCTTCTTCGCTCAGCACATCCCGAATGGCATCTAATTGAGCCACAGCCTTCTCCTCCAAAAGACTATCATATGTTCCTGCGGCGGGCTTCATGCCCCGCCAATCCATCTCTCGTTGTCCCAAAGGCATGAGTCGCTCCTTCAATAGCTTCTTTGTGCTCAGCCAAAAGTCAACATTCTCAAGAAGATTTGTCGAATCCCACTCGACGTCCTGAATGTCTCGATTATTGTTTACGCGAAGAGCAGCAAGTACCCTTGTGAGGAGAGCCAGGGAGTGGACTTCGGATATAGCCACAAGCGTCAAGTAGTGCGGTGACGCCCGAGACTGTGTACGGCTTGCTCCGGGTGCTTCAAAACGGTCCACACTTGCCTCTAGTAGATGTGGGAACTGGTTCAGTACGTAGGCAACCTCTGGGGCAATGGTGGCGCCCAGAGCTGTAAGCAGGTTCAACATTAAAGGCAGTAGTCCCTTGGCCCATATACCATAGCAGCGTTGCACAACAGGAGAATCTGAGTAGGGAGAGATGTTGGACTTGAGCATGAACTTTGTCAGATTTGCCGACAAGATATTGCTCAGAATTCCATCGCAGGCCATCTGCTCAGCAATCAAAGGCAGAGTAGAGAGCTCGAGTAGGAACAGCATACTGAGTTCGCCATAAATAGGATCACCCTGATCAGACAGCCTATCTGCCCAAGAGTAAAGAGACGAAACGGCGTGCAGGACCTGGTGCTCTGCCATAATGTTAAGAACTTGGGATTGCGATTGATCCATGTTGGGTAAGCTGAGACATGCTTGGAGAATGGCTGTCAGCAATCCAAGGTCCTCCGGCGAGACGTTGGTTTCGTTGTCGTGCACCAGGCTAACCAGTGCGCGGAAGCCTCTGCCGACAACGCGATCGAGGATGTTAAGCACGGTTTGTGTAACTGTAACTGTGGTTCCCTCAAAGGCATCTTGGGTTTCGCCCGTCTTCTTGCCACTGGTGTGATAAGCACGCAACGTGACGAATAGGGCCTTCAATAGTGTACGATAGTATGAGATCGATTCGGGTCCCCAAGGCTCTTCAACGCCATTCATTGTGCCAACAAGAGTTGAGAGCAGTTGATTGATGTCCTTCACTGGCACAGAAGATTTGACCAAGCGTTGAATCAACACGAGGGCAAGGTTGGCACGGGATTCAACCAGCTTGAGGAAGATGTGTTCAGGTCCAGGAATGCCTTGGTTTGCATTCAAGCATTGTTGAGCAACCTGCAGCATTTGCTTTTCAACAGTATCGTTCTTAGGCAGACATGTAGAAAGCTCAACAAGCAGGAACTCCCAAGCATGGAAAAGGGCCTATTTTTTTTTTAATTAGATAAAATTGCCAAAAGCAAAGAATCATGAACTTACAAGCTGAGCGTCAACAAGAGAGAGGTTCGTATTTGCGCGTTCCATCTCTGTTTTGAAGCCGTCGTCCTTCCGGCCCTTCCAGCCGGGATCGAATCGAAGCATTTCATCGGCACGTTCGAGGTCATAGTAGTAGCTTTTCCCTAGTTCTCGTGGCTCGAGGGCAGTTCGTTTGAAGTAATCCACAGGACAGTCGGAGTACTTTTTTGAAAAGTTCCTTGCAAAGTTGTTATGCAAAGATTTGTTATAGCCTGCAACCTCGACTCCGTCGCGCAGATAATAGTCGAGATCGCTGACAAGATTCTTTGCCAGGGTGTCGGAGTTGCCTAGATGTCGTGAATGGTATAGTTGCATGGCGAACGTCTCAGCAATGTAGGCGGCCAGTCTAGCTTCGAAACCGGCACGAACAGCATCACTCTTGACGGTAAGGTTGGATGGCTTGAGTTCTCGGACATATGCTCTGAGACCATCAAGGTACGCCGTGTCTTTCTGCAGCGTGAAAACGGTCCAGGGCCAGAAGTTCTGGGCTGAGGCAACGAAGTCGAGTATGACCGACGCTTCGCTGACTTCGAGATCTTTCAGCTTTCCGAGCTTGGCAAGTCCTGTGGCAAACACCGAGTTGGAAGAAACATCTGTCTTCTTCTTGTCTTTCTTCATTGCCTCTCTCGGGGTTTGCCCTGTGAGAAGACAGTTGGACATCCACTGCTGTCTGTTCCTCAAGATAGCCGAGAAGAACTTCCATGTCGCCTTGACCTCGCCTCTTAATTCGAAAGGTTTGCCTAGAGTTGACAAAAGCTGTAAGAAAGATTTGGAAATTTGAGGCCCAAGATAACCAAGTAGTGAAGGAGGCTCGCTTGAAGACTTGCCGGCATTCACTACCAGAGACTCTAGCAGCCACATTGTAGGTCTTCGGAAGTGGTCAGATGCTGCACAAAGACGCGCAAGGAGGGTAGAGCTCTTGAAAAGGTAGGTCTCAATCATGCTAGAGGATTGCTCAAGATAATTTGCAACCCGCAAGAGTGTGGCTGATAATTCCAGCACGGCACTCAGTTGTGACTGAATCATCTCCGCGCGCCTAGGATAAAGTGTGCTATTGGTGGTTGTGAACGCAGTAATTAGAGAAGATAAGAGAGGCTGGAATCGAAGAGACCCAGTTGAGGGCGACACAAAGCAGTCGATGACATAGGATGCGGCAGGTCGGAGGCAAGAAGTCAGGTTCTCGGAGGTGGAAGAATCGCCAAGGCTGTAGCTGTACAGGATAACTTTGTGCAGGATAGGCACAACGTCTCGAAGGATTGATGAACGGCATGTGTCTGAGGCAAACCTCCAAGTGGATGTGTTTTCGAAAATATCCACTCCCGCTTGAGCAATTGCGTAACTGACCTTTGCCAACACCTTATCAGCTGTACCGAGCCAAGGATTTAGATCCGACTTGTTCCTGCCGGTAGCTTGGATGCCGGCTCGACGTTGAACGGCGGAGGTCATCGCAGTATCAATCAGATTACCAAACAGACGTAAGCAAGAAGACAGGAACTCGAGCCTTTCTTGTACTAAATCAAGGCTGCCAACAACCTTGGTAAGTTTGCCAGCTCTAGAATCGGAACTCAACAGCTCGCATCGAGAGAGGTAAGACCAAACTCTGCTAGGGTAAATTGGTAAGACCGCGTCCAAGAACTGTATGCAAGAAGTGAGAATCGTCACCACGACATCCTCGCTCTCTGCAAGGTCAACCTGCATATAGTAGTCCATCGTGTCGCAGACCACTGTCAAAAGGTCCCTTCCACTGCCTGCATCAATATGCTTCTTTGCTTCCAGAAGAATATCATCATCTGAGAGCACCAGAGCCCCTGTTGAGTCTTCTTGAGCAGCGTTCAAGTAGTCCATTCGGATAAGTATTGCGAAAAGGGAGATAACTTCGGCTGTTTCTTCGGGTTGGAGCATGCCAAGCTCAGACTGGTAGCCCTCTTTCATCAAGTTGATTTCCAGCCGCCGGCCGAGGAGGGAGATCGTTGAGTGTGGGTACTCCATTGAGACAACTCTACCAGTATCTGTGACGAAACGGCCGTATGTGCCGGTGGGTATCCGGTAAGAATCATCTTCCACGCGTCTACCTCGCCATGAAGGAGATAATGAAATGATAGGAATGTCCTGCAACAGGCAGAAAGTATTGGTATTTTCATCTTCTTGTGCAAGTTCGTATTCTTGAAAGTGGTCGGGGAGGACGAAGGTCAGCGTAGGTGTGACACGGAGGAGATTCAAAATCATCTGAGACCGCTCGCTGTCGTGAAGGCTTGTTGCGCTCGCCAGTGTTCGGCAGAGAGTGATGAACGGCATGAACTCGTAAGGATATCTGTCAAGGGCTTGCTGAAAGAAGAATTCTAAAGCAAGGTCATCGTTGACCATAGAGGCAAGGATATCTTGCTTTTCTGAAAGATTCTCTTTCTTTGAAAGATCCCAATAATTTCGCCCGGCGCTCAAAACAGAAAGCAACGCGCTGACGGGTTCTGATTGGTAACCAACAATGGGGTATGAAACCTTGAGGAGCTCCAAGAAGACGTTGCGAAGGCGAGAGCTGAGTAAAGGGGTCATACTGCCTTCATCGGAGGGGCCAAGACTTGATGCCATGTTAGAAATGACATCAAAAACACGCCCTTGAGCCGTGACCGCCGATGCAAGCTGCTCAACCACGACAAGATCTTTAGATGCAGTTGCATTCTCCAGAAATCCGTCGAATTTTGAGGATTCGATGGAGAAGATGCTGCCCGCTGAATTGCGCCTTGCAACCGGACGAATTACGCCTCCCGCCTCGAAAGTCTCTCGCGCGTTCTGTTGTAATAGGTTGTCTCGTTTTTCAGTCCTGCTCTGATAGGACACGTTCATACGATGAAGGAGTAGGGTCCATGCGAATATGACAGGTGAAGCATTCTCACAATCGGCCTCTGCGGCATTGAGCACACTCTTGTGGACTTGCTCGAGAACGTCGGATGAAAGGAGGTATGTATCATAGGTGGTATCAGCTTGAGTTGCGTCCTCCTCCCTCTCGGAGAGATATGTTAATGAACGGGCTGGCTTGAGTAAGATCAGAGACACGGCTACTGAGAGTGTCTTCAGAGGCATGACTAATGGAGCAATGCTTTCGTGAATCTGATTGATTGTTAGTATAAATCAGACATAAAGCCAATCTGGACGTACCGGCTGAACAGCATCAAAGAACCTGTAGACTTCCATCAATGAAAACCACTGATGAACAGCATTTGAAGGTGCAAAGTCGTCGCCAAAGCTATCCACTATCTGGAATACGACAGACAAGGCATGCACGGCTTCGGTCAGATGAGTTTGTATCCAGTCTAATTCGACCTCTTCTGTCACCCATTTTTCATCCGTTACAGCTTTGAGTCCGGATTCGATCTGGCTCATGGAATCGGTCAGAACTTGTAGATAGGTAGGTAGTAAAGGTTCTGCATCGTCTCGCGCAGGCAGCGTTAGTCGGTAAGTCTTGGTAAGATCGAGATCGACGTTGGCGAAAGTAGGCAATCTTTCGTATAACTTGATAGAGTTGGCATAATCCGCTGACATCATGAAGAAACGACGCTCGGTAAGATATGTATCGAATAGGCGTCGCTGTCTCGTCTCAGGCTTCTCAAACTCGGTCCAGATCTCCTCAGCATCCAATGCAGCCGCCGAACCCAGATCCAACAAGAATCCCGATCCTTGACCATTATTGAGGCCAGCAGCCTCCTGCAAGTTCTTTGCATCCTGCGATGATAAGGGGCCACTGAGATGGCGAGCAGGGCGAGAGTGATATTCAATAACGACGATACGGAGAGCAGCGACTAGGTTGATTTTGGCATTTTTGCTGAGCCATTCGGCATCTTTCTTAATTGACTCGATATCAGGTCGTCCATCTGAGCTTGTAGGCACATTGATCGGTGCTGTCTTTGTCTGAAAATCTTTTTTGGTAGCTTCGTCTGCGGGTGCGAAGGTGCTGGCAGGATCCTCGAGAAGACGGTGAACATAGTCGTCGCTCAAAAATTCGATAACAGCAGAGCTCGCAGTCCTCTGACCAGAGCTATCGGAGAGCGCAGTTGCGATAAGCTTCCACGAACTAGGTTGTTAGTTAGAAAACATGTTGTTTACATATAGATAGCTGCCAAGAGGGACAGAGTAATAGAACTTACAGCAGTACCCTCTCCCCAGTTAGGCATCGTTCCAGGGAGGGAAAATATATGCGATCGGCCACCGGCGCCATTGCAAAGAGCGTCAGAAAGGCGACAGTGGCATGCGATGCATTACCTTTAGGCTAGGGTAAATGCGAAGTTTTGATGCTTGTTGACGCGCCTGGTCGCGATGAGCTTTGGCTGGACCAGGTCAACTTTTTGGAAGCTAGAAAGCTCCGGTTTAGCCGACCTTCAGCCGCCAACTCACTTTCAACCGCTAATCGGACCTTGTGGCATTTCTAAGTTGAGCTTGGACCGCACTGTACAGGGCATTATTCTTATGCTTGAATAGACAGTGCGATAGCAACTACCGTGCACGGTTGGGCTTGACAAAGGCGACTTCACTTTCTTTGTTGGAAGGTATATTAACCTAAGTGAGTCACTCTTTTTCAACACCATCGATTGATCTCGCAAGATTCACTCGAAAACGGAAGCAGGAAATATTTCAAAGAAAGAAGAAAAAAACTGTCTTTTCTTGTGTGTGTTCAAAAATGGGTTCCTCAGATATCATTGATCACTCGCCTCACCAAGCTGATCCCTCGCCTCCAATCCCAACCGCTTCCAACCTTATTCTCATTGACAACTACGATTCTTTCACTTGGAACATCTATCAGTACCTTGTTCTTGCTGGCGCTACAGTTACTGTCTACCGAAATGACAAGGTTACTGTGGAGGAAGTGATTGCCAAGAAACCTACCCAAATCATTATCAGTCCCGGCCCCGGTCATCCCGAGACCGACTCTGGGGTGAGCCGCGATATTATCAGGCATTTTGCTGGTAAAGTCCCAATCTTTGGCGTTTGTATGGGCCTGTAAGTCTTCAAGGGTCCCTGGAACGTAATTCTTCTGACCTTACTACAGCCAATGCATCTTCAATGTCTATGGCGGAGAAGTCAGCTCTGCTGGCGAGTGGCTTCATGGCAAAACTTCACCTTTAACTCACGATTCTAAGGGTGTCTTCTCCGGCCTGAGTCAGGGCGTCCCAGTTACACGTTACCACTCTCTTGCTGGCACCCATGTCACTCTGCCTGAGGATCTTGAGGTCTCCTCATGGGTCGCCAGGCCTGATGGCTCTCCCGGTGTCATTCAGGGTGTGCGCCACAAGAAGTACACCATTGAGGGTGTTCAATTCCATCCTGAGAGCATTTTGACTGAAGGCGGGCGGGCAATGATTACAAACTTCCTTCGTATGCAAGGAGGTACCTGGGACGAAAACACACAGTTCCAGAAGTCTGGCACCGTAGCAAGCGACGACTCGACAGCGCCCAAGTCTAAGAAGACAAACAACATTCTACAGCGAATCTACGCAAACCGAAAGGCTGCTGTAGATGCTCAGAAACAGATTCCTTCTCAGAGATTCGAGGACTTGCAGGTCGCATACGACCTGAACGCCGCCCCTCCCCAGATCCCCTTCGTTAACCGACTACGAGAGTCCCCTTTCGATGTTGCCCTCATGGCTGAGATCAAGCGCGGTTCCCCTTCGAAGGGAATCTTTGCTCTTGAAATCTCTGCTCCTGCGCAGGCTCGAAAGTACGCCTTGGCTGGTGCAAGTGTCATTTCCGTTCTTACCGAGCCCGAGTGGTTCAAGGGCAGCATTGAGGATTTGAGGGCAGTCAGGCAAGTTTTGGACGGCATGCCTAACCGGCCTGCAATCCTCCGAAAGGAATTCATCTTTGATGAGTATCAGATTCTCGAGGCTCGGTTGGCTGGTGCTGATACTGTTCTTCTCATTGTCAAGATGCTTGACACCGAACTTTTGCATCGCCTATACAACTACTCTCTCCAACTGGGTATGGAACCTCTTGTCGAGGTTCAGAATGCCGAAGAGATGACAACAGCGGTTAAGTTGGGTGCCAAGGTCGTCGGTGTCAACAACCGTAACTTGGAAAGCTTTGAGGTTGACCTCAACACAACCGGCCGCCTACGCAGCATGGTGCCTGAATCGACAGTCATCTGCGCTCTTAGTGGCATTAACACTCATGACGATGTTCTGATGAACAAAAGGGACGGTGTCAATGCTGTTCTTGTTGGCGAGGCCATCATGAAGGCCCCTGACGCCAGTGTTTTCATCAGCCAGCTGTGCTCTGGAACTGAGCCACCAGCCAAGTCTGACATCGCATCATCTTTGTACGTCAAGATCTGCGGCACTCGGAGTGCTGAGGCTGCGCGCCAGGCTGCCGAGTCGGGGGCCGACTTTGTGGGCATCTGTCTTGTTCCCAGTGCAAAGCGATGCGTCTCGCATGAAACCGCCCTCGCTATCTCGCAAGCAGTGCACACACACCCCAGCCCTCGCAAGTACGAAACACAAGTGGCAGCAGTAGACAACAAAGCTAAGGATTTCTTCGAGGCTGCAACTGAAAGACTCCGCAGCCCGCGACCTCAGCTCGTTGGTATCTTTCAGAATCAGCCCCTAAGCGAGGTCCTCGAGAAACAGAAGCAATACGGCCTAGATCTCGTACAACTTCATGGTGACGAGCCTCTCGAGTGGGCAAGCCTCATTCCTGTACCTGTTGTCCGATGCTTCAAGCCAGGCCAAGTTGGTATTGGCCGCCGGGGCTATCACACAGTCCCTCTCCTTGACTCTGGCGCTGGCTCTGGCAAGCTACTTAATGTTGCTAATGTCCAAGCTGTTTTGGAGAGTGATCCTGAACTGCGAGTCTTCTTGGCAGGTGGCCTAAACCCTGATAACGTTGCAGAGTCTGTCAAGGCCTTGGGTCCTCTGGCTGACCGAGTGATCGGTGTTGATGTGAGCAGTGGCGTAGAGGAGGACGGAAAGCAAAGTCTTGACAAGATTACAGCATTCATCAAGGCTGCTAAAGAAATTCGATAGAAGGTTGAATAAACTTCATGATTCCTGGCTTCCAATTACAAGGACATTTTCTCGTGTGGTTATCGATATTATGGAGCTCGTCGTTCACTTTACAGTTGGGTCGGCTTACAGGCGTGCTCCTGATACTGACAATTGATTGAAACCCTTCCGGCACTATAGCTCTGATTCATCGCCTAAACTACTTCGTCACCTTTGAAACTACCTATCTACCTCAGTATTTAAGTTGCATAGGTAGGCAGCAGTTCTCTTGGTCTCTTTATCTCTTCTCCTCTTCGCCCCATCCTCTTCTCACTTCCCCCTTTCTTCTAACTTTCAGACTCCGTCATCTCTTCAGTACTTGACCTTTGATCAGATTGAAATATTTAAACCCAACATTCCGTTCCTTCTCAACCTTTTACCTCACCTCCTTTCGCCACATCATCAACAGTTTTGTCTCCTTGCAATACAGCCGTATTTTATTTTATACTTCCAGTATCGTCAGACTTTTCCTGATACCCACACAAGAATGCACTTTACATGACAAGATCGCCGCTCCTATCATTACATTGGCATTCAGAGAAGTATCAAATTCATCCGAATGCCCAGTCAGATCTTCAAAGGAAAGGTCTTCGCAGCTGCGGGACCTCTTCCTGGCCAGTTCACTGTCGATAATCTAAAACGGTGGACGTCTTTACGAAAAGGCATCTTCCTTGACGATTTTGACGAGAGTGTCACACATCTTCTTTGCACTAGAGAGCAATGGGATAACAGAGTCCCCAGAAGTAAGTGGTATTCTTGACCTATTTGCACTTGCTCACAATTCAACAGTCAGGCAGGCTTTGAAGCGTCACAAGAACTTTCCAATCATTCACTGCGATTGGTATGAATTCTCTACGGTCCAGAATAAGAGACTTCCTGAGAAGGAGTATTCCATGAGAAGCCTTCAGGCGAAACTAAACGCCAAGAGAAGAGAGAAAGAACGCTGGGAGAAGGGAATCCAACAAGGCAAGAAATTTGTCAACACAAGTACGACGTCCTTGCACGATTCTGTTAAGTCAAGGCTAATACTCCAGTAGACTTTTACCATCTCTATCGAGATCGTCTCAACTTTGTTTATGAAATTGACATCACTCGAGATGACGAAATGACTGGTGACGTCGGCCAGAAATACACCCTCTACGTAAGTAACATCGTCTCATCCGTAACTCATGACTCTATATTAACAATCTCAACCAGCTGTGGGAGTCTAACGCCAAGCCTCACCTTTACTTGTTTGGAGCCCGATTTCTCAAGAAGAAAGGCAGCACTCAGCCATCCTATCACCGTCCTAGTCCTTACGAAGGACCATGGCGACAGGAAATGGATCTCTTCATGGATTTCTTTAAGAAGAAAACCGGCATTGACTGGCAAGATCGTGTGACTCTGGCCAATACCCAGCCAAGAGCCTATTTCCAGTATACTCCACCAGTATGTCGATTACCATTATCACAATCAGTGGAGGTAAGGAAGGTACTGACAGTCTATAGGCCAGAGGAAAGCCCATTGGACGACGTCTGCGCCACGACATCGACTACTGTCGAGAAATCAACGCTGAAATCCTGGGACTGACATGGCCTCCTGTCGAAAACCCCGAGTCTTCAAATGATTCCAAGGAGAACGATTCTGACGCTGGCCCAAGAGCTTTTGAAGACGAAGATGAAGTGATGGATTCGCCGCCAGATTCTACTGTCGCTTCAGAGCCAGAGGTCCATGGTCAGAAGCCAGAAGAATACCACAGCCGAAACCATGGCCAAGACCAAGACCAAGAGCAGGACCCCGGCACTGATCCCAAAAACCCTGAAGTTGATGCTGAGATAATGGCTTCACCTCCCAAGTCCAACCACGTACTGGTAGACTAAAGTAACCCTGCTACCGCCTCACAATTCACAAGAAGTGAAGCCTACAGTGCACACCCCGAACAGAGACTCAAAACTCCTCCACAGGACATGGAAGCCGAGACCGAATGTGCTCCTGGCCATCCAACCTCGTTAGTCACTGAGAGTGCTCAACCCTTGCAGCCAAACCTGCTACCCCAGCTCCATCCATTGATGAGAGTGAGATCTTAAAAATACCCAACAGCCCTCTCGTGCATCATGACGAGGAAACGGGCATAGAATTGTCACTGAAATTCGAGGCATGAGCACCATTAACCAGGTAATCCATCTGGACGCTATGAGATTTTATAAAATTGCTTACTGTCCGATTTAGGGTTAGAGAGATGGGATGTCTATGGCATCAAGCACAAGACCAGATATTAATCGAAATACCAAGCAGGTAGTATGCTCATACAGGTCCCGGTTTATGTTATGTGGATGCAACGAGACCATAGCTAAGATATGATACAAAGACCGGCCAATTTGAAGGCACTCTTTGTCCCGGGCTATCTTGAAAAAATCGTAGACTGTTATCTTTGTTGCTCTTTGAACGTGATTCGAATATGATTGACCCAAGCTTCCATGTTGCTGTGTGATGTGAGGCTATGGGCACTGATTTCATATAGTACAAGATAGGTTTCTCGCATCCCTCGGTTTCATATGGGGTTTGCAGCCCTGAACCTAGAAGTTGGATGATCTTCAACAATGAAGATCGGTGCCACATACTTCTAGGACCCAACGCCCTCCTAGAATCTCAACTTTGGCATAAAGAATACAACCAGGAAACAAACAAGCATGAGGCCGTACACCATAGCGTACAGCTTCAGCCTCCCAATGTAACCTTTACCTTCTGTCATCCTCTTCAAAGTGCCCATTCGACCCCTTGCTGCCTCCATACTTTGCTCCGTCTTGTCCATCCCTTCACTCGCACGACCTACTACATCTTTGTCTGCCTCAAGAGTATCGGAGAAACGTTGTGAGCTTGACTTAAGAGCGCCCGCCATCTGTAAGATCGATTCAGAGAGTGCCTCCTGCTCGGAGCGCTGACGATCCAGCAAGGCTTCGGCTGTTGCTGTCGAGGTTTGGGGTGTGGGGGGGTTACTACGGTTGGCAAAGAGGGCAGCGCGTGCTGTCGAGTGGGAGGAAGGCGATGGTGACGCAGGCCCGCATCGTGGTCTAAGTGTCTGTGATGTCTGTGTGGGTTCTTGGTTTTGTTGTACTGGCTGGGTATTCTGAGGGGCTGCTGTTGACGCGGGCGCCGAGGCCGACGCTGTACTTGGAGCTGGAGTCGGAGCTGTGGTAACTGGTATTGTTGTTGTATCTGGGAATTCTGATTCGGCATCATCGTCTTGCCCTGAACTTTCGGTGGGCTGGCCTGTCGACATTGAGTCCACCATACTATCGCTCGGCGTAGGTATTATCTCTGAAAGGATGTCTTCCCCGTCGGTACTTGCATCGTCGTCGTCGTCGTCTTCATTGAGTGCCACCTGCCAATGTGTTAGACCACCTCCACCTCCACCTCCACCTCCTTTCAACGGCCATATCTCACTTGTTTCAAATCTTCCAATCGATCTAGGAGTACCTCCAACATCTCTCGTTTTCCGTTCAAATCCCCTTGTACTTCAGCTCGTCGACTTGGAGCTTTAATCGCCAAGGCATCATGCTCCAATTTTGACAACACATTCCGTGCGTATTCAAGGTTCTGTAGCCTAAATTAGATCTTTTTTCGCATTGAAATGGTCATGTGCACTCTCACAGATGCCACTCTTGCTCTTTCAAATTCGCTTGACCGTAGCCTTCGTTCGCGGTCGCTATCTGTATGTAAAACGGTCCTTTGTAATCGTGAGAGCAGGTTTCCAAGCTCTGTCGAAGCAATATCTATTGCACTTCTATTTAGCGACGGGCTTGTCTGTTGCAAAAGTCGCGCCATGATGTTTTGGTGGGTGATGGATCTTAGATTTGCGCTGTCGATGCGGCTGTCTTTGGTGTTTCAGTGACGTGTGAGGTTTTGGGAAGCTCGAGCTACAGCGGGTCTTTGTGGCTCGACCAAGCCCGTGGTAAGCCACGTCGCAACTTACACGACCAAATTAAAATGAGGTGCTACATACACAGATGACCAAAACAGAAGATATTCGATTCTACAGATGTCGATTACATTACTCTTCAGGGAGAGAAACACTAGCATGTTGTAGTCCTTAGAAACCTACCAAGTTGTTCACAGAAGAACCTATACAGTATTGAATCTCTGGTTGCCACCCTAACACACACTTTAACCATGTAGCAAGGTGTTTAGATTCAACCATTGCGATCCAAACACGAATAGAATGTGAAAACAGACAACAAACTTCCTGAACATGATGCAGAACTAGAAGTAACCTCACAAATCTATCGTGGTATCGAGTAAGAAGTATATTAGTTAGGGAGTAAACAGTCTCATCAGATTACCCTATACCATGAAAACCAGGAGGAAGTGTATCGTAACCTCGAACGCCTTGCACCACATGTATGAAAACAAACAAACAAAGTCCCTAAACATACCTCCAGGGTCTATGCACAAAAACTTAAACCTCGTCACCGTTTATCCACCCAAAATCTGCCATAGCGCACATGGAATACATATATGGCTGATGCCAAATTCCTCAGAGCTTAACCAGCTTGAGAAGACAACATACCCTGGAAGCCAATCGCACTCTTTCGAGTAAATTAGTCCCTAGGCTCGCTTTTTCTCTCATCCTCCTGATTCTTGTCTTCTTGCTCCAAAGCGCTACGCAGCCTTTCTTCTTGTCGCTTCCAATGGCCACCCTCTTCGTAGTCAGCGCTGATCTTGAGTGCTTTCCGTAGTCGCTCGCTCTCCTTGATCTTGGCGTCGGCCATCTCATGCACCTGGTGCTGCTTGAATGACTTCTTGGGACCGCCTCCTCTTCTCCCCGAGTTCATCTCAGCTAGCAATTTCTGCCGAAGCTCATCGCATCGCCTGTCAATCTCATCTTCATCAATCCTACAGATTGTTAGCGAAAGAAAAGGCATGACATCAGGGCACATACTCTTCCTCTTCTAGCTTGTCTCTGAGATCAAAGACCTTAACCTCGACCTCACGCTTGCGGTCATGCTCCAAAATTCCCTTATCTGGTTGTCTTTGCTTGTGTCGCAAGCTGTCAAGGTCCTTAGGATAAGGGGCGCCATAGTCTCGGGGCTTAATGTGAGCGAGGTTGCGCTGGACGTAGCCAGAGGTGCCACTGCCACGAGGAGTGTTCAGACCAACGTTGTCAGACATGGTTGATAAAGATAATTTTACTTGGCTTGGAGGAGTATGGAACGCCCTCAAAGAAGTAATTGATGCGGGGTGATAATGTTATATGCAATAAGTTTTGTTATGTTTGCGACAGTGACAGGTGGATCTTGGTGATGTAGAAGGACCCTTTTCTGCCGGAATCGCATCACTTTAAGTCTCACCGCCTGCTACTTTCAGCTGATAAGATAAGTACTATCGCCCCTCAATATTGGAGGGGCATGGAATATTTCGAAGGAATTTGTAAGTGAGTTTAACACTGCAATATTGTCAGGACAACTCAATATTTGGTCTTTTCTTGATATCAAAATTAATTATTGAAAGCCAGGACACAAGAACATATACTACCGGCATTGTATATCTACCCTCTTGCTCGCAATGCCTCACGTTCCTCCCTCAGCTGAGGCCGACAACCAAGGCGATGCGCCTGAACTTGTCTTCCCCCCAGTCACCAAAGATCACATCCAAAACTGCTCCTATGACTCTTGGTTTCCCAAGTATAAAAGCTCGTGTCTCAAGTCTCGCATAGTCCCTCTCCCGCTAGCCTTTGTCGAATACCTCCATGAAGATGGTATAGTCCTGGCGGATGACGACAAGCATCAAGATGAACCCGAGGAAGAGTGGCATGCATCATCCAACACATCTGCAAGACCACAGGATCCCGAATCATCAGATGAAGAAGAAGAGGAGCCAGAGAGATTACCACCAAACCAGAGATTCCCAGAGACACACAATCTCATTAAGACGACTATCGAAGAACTGGGCGGCTCGGTGGCCCCCAAGTTGAACTGGTCTTCACCAAAAGATGCAAAGTGGATATCGCCTCACCAGAACACACTCAAATGCACGACTCCAAACGACATCTATCTTCTTCTGAAGTCGTCTTCTTTCGTGTCCCATGATCTTGATCATGCCTTCGATGACTGCACTTCAGCACCACCTTCCCGCCCATATGCACCCATTCTTGTCCTCAGACCATTCTTCACTCCCCACGTTGCCCTTGAATTTCGGTGTTTCGTTAAACACAGGGCGCTCATTGGAATCACGCAAAGAGACCTCAATCATTACGCTTTCCTTGAGCAGATCCGACCACAGTTATGGCGCAAGATTAATGATTTCTTCCATGATAGACTGCGGCTCACTTTCCCCGATGCCAGTTTTGTCTTTGATGTTTACGTTCCGGAGAACTCGTTCGAGAAGGATGGACTTGGAAAAGTCAGACTGATGGATATCAACCCATGGGCCACTCGTACAGACAGTCTCCTTTTCGGCTGGCAAGAGCTTTTGGAAATGGATGTTCCAAAGCCTCTATACGGCACATCTTCTAGTGAGGCTGGTCCGGATGTCAGCGGCGACGACACAGTTACTGAAGGCGAGGACAATGACGAAGATACCGAATGGCGGCCAGACATGAGCCCTGAGTTTCGTATTATAGAGAAGGATGATCCAGCTGCGTATAACTTCAGCAGCCCACAATATTCGGCTCACAAGCTGCCAAAGGAGGTTGTAGATGCAAGTATGGCTGGTCAGGGCGGTCTAATGGAGTTCGCGACGCAGTGGAAGAAAATCACTGAGGGAAGAGGAGATGGCATTTGGGAAAAGGCTGCTGGTGCCCGCACATAGAACTCCTATGCCAAATACAAGCTGTTAAAGCAACATGAACGCGTCTAATCGTATTGCGTGCAAATGACCAATGAGTTGGTCAATGAACGCTGAGGATATGTCAAGAAGGTCGATGTTCAATGTACGGCGAACATGCAGAGAGATGGGCCATAAAGTTGGAACATTTGTAGTACATATGTTTATTCCTTTCACCATGTCACGTCAAGTCAAGATAAAAACCAGAACATCCATTGCTGAATTGTTCATCTCAGCTTACAACAGCAGCGTTAGTTATGACTTTTCTTCTTCTGGAACCAGTCAAGACTATCACTCTCAACGACCTCGGTGCTCACCTAGTACCTACAACCGAGCAGCCGACCGAGCCCTAAAAAGTAGGCAGACGCGTTATTGTTTATATTCAATTTCTAAACGCGAAAAATGATGCCAACACGTAGATGATTACACGACCAAACACCGTGCCGATACGCGAGCCGTACACGGTCTGGTCTGTTTACTGTGGGTCCCCCTTGGTCTCCCAGCTCCCACTCCCTTCCCCTCCTGCACCCCCCTTCTTGTGTTCTCTCTTCTCCTGCATCCCACTTTATCCCTTGTCTTTCACCGCAAGTAACCACTCATTTACCTTGTTGCTGTTGGCGTCCTTTCTAAAGACACTCCGTACCGTTCATCTTCTAACAGCTTTTGTATAAGCCAACCTTTCTATATCTTCAACCTCAAGATCTCTGAAGGGAGAGGAAAACAATCTACTTTCTCTACTTCTTTCTTCGACAAAATCATTGCGATGCCTAAGACTAAGGCTAAGGCTAAGTCTGAGCCCGCTCGGAAGAATCCTATGGGAACTCGCTCTTCCCAACGCATCAAGAACTCCGAGCCAGCTCGTCGAGTTAAAGAGGAGCAGGCTCAGGATGTTGAGGACCCTAATGATGATCATCCCCAAGACTCTCAGCCAGTCACTGGCAGTCAGCCCTCCAGCGTCTCTGGGGACAGCCCATCTACGATGAGCAGCCAATCCTCCAATGGTTCCGCTAACAGCGAGAGCCCCATTCTTGAGCCTGCTGGAACGAGCTCATTGACCCCAGCTTCTCATGCGGTTGCTGGAGAAGCACCACCGGGCTGGACCTATCAACTCGTACCGGGCGGCGACCAGTATGAAACAGCTGGCGAAGTTGCCAACAGCATGTATGGCGACGAACTCAACAACGATAGCGCTCTTTCTAGAAGACTCTCCAATGAGCGTGCCCTTCGACCCGTCCGACAGCGTCGTCCCGAGATGCATCTTAACATGGACCGACGCAGCAACGTTGAGGCTTTCCTTGCCCATCTCACTGGTGTCCCTGTCCATCGACCTTGCAAGAGCTGCGCAAAAGGTCATGGACCATGGCATGAATGTATCATCTATGATGGTCAGATGTGCGGCAGCTGCACCAACTGTTGGTACAATGCCAGCGGCTCTCGCTGTACTTTTCATGGTAAGTTCACTTTTCCAGTGGAGTCCTACTGACTTCCTGCCCCCTGGTGTCATAATCAAAATATAACGAAGAGTAACACTGACAAGCAACGCAGAGGTCAACCAGAATGCCGTATTCGCCCCATCCCCTGTCTTCATGGCGGAGTCTGCGGGAATGCCTTCACTTTACACGCAAACTCCTCGCGTGCTTCCCTCGCCACAGGGCGGTTCAGGGGTCAACACCTCTGCCTACATCGACGGCTCTGCCCACGTCAACCAAATTTCGTTTGCTCAGCAGCGTGCACCTCTCACGAACCTGCAGGGTTTCGGCCTGAGAACGGACAACTAGCAATTGCCCAGCTTAACTCGCAGCCTGCTCAACTCGTCCATGATCGATGGTATTTCTGGGAATCATCTGGACAGACTTCTCTGTCGAATCGAGAGTAGCGCTATCGAGCTCGGAGTCTGTATTGGAGAATTCCAGACCTTTGTCCAAACCTCTACGGGACAAGCTATGATGGCCCAACGCGCCGAATTGTACACCCGGGCTACTCCCTCCGAGGCTACTCCCCCCGAAGGAACCGACGGCGAGACTGACTTCAACAGAAGCCAGGACAACTGATCTATCTTACCACGTTGCTGCTACCTTGGCTGAGCGGGCGTCCTTTCTTAGAGTTGTCGCATGGAGTACCGGTCAGATATTGATTTACGCTCAATGCTTGACCCTTGGTCGAATTCAAACAAAGGTTAAATGCAGCAATCCGGTGGTAGAGAACAGAGGATTCAGAAAAGGTCAGAGAAGCCGAAGAGGTAAGTCTCACCATGGAGTCCTGTTTTATAATAGCCCACTTACGGAGCCTAATCTGTTAGCTCATTTATATACCAACTCAATGCTTGGACATCCAGAACCTGCATATTTCAGTATCAGACCTCCGATGGGCATTGCTGCTCCTTTCTTTTTTCCCGAATCACATCCTGAGTTTATGATTTAGAAACATAGCTCGTCAACAACTGGATGAGAAAATTGTACAGCATACATTCGTAATCACTGGTCTCAAACAGTGTATCAGTATCAGCAGGCCCTGCCTTTTCTTTTCTTTTTGCGAGATTTTTTCTCTTTTCTTTGTCACGCCACATTGGTTCTATCCGAAAATCGTATATAGCCATTATCATTTCTGTCTGCACCGATGACTCATCTCTTTGCGAGTACTGTTATGTACAGTTGTGCATAGCGAGAAGAGTAACGACACATCATGCTGTATTTGACAGCCCCGCGGTACTTTGAAAGAACGGGAAGTCGCAACATATTCTCTTGCATCAACATGCATCTATACCAAGAGTGGCAGCATTGATGGATGTCATCAAACAGTACTATCTTTCTCTGAAGAATGGAGAGATTGAGACAAGCTCTTTTGGAATTGTGGTGCCCGACTTTTGAGTTAGGCTGGGCTATTGCGGTTGACTTGTTCGTTCTTATGATAGCTACAGTGAAGCTCTGGAATATCCTACCAATAGAGCAAAGTCTGGAGACAAAGTACCGCCATGTCAAAAAGGTAGTTCAGACAGAATCAGGGCATGTATAGAAGTATGAATCGAGAGATATAACGACATTGGGAACGTGAACTAGCGTGACTGAAACTGCGGTGATGTCGACGTAACTGATAACCAGGACTACCTATTTTAGAGATGTCTCAAATCACCATCCCTTCCAACTCCTCGAGTAAATCAAGGTCACATGACTGTACTTAATGGAAGACATCATGATTTACGTTGCTCAACATGTCTAACAGAGATCAGATGCATGCATGCATGTCTCATCTCCAGAGACAACGGATCCCGTCGATCCACCAGGATCCGTCCCCGTTGAGAAACGTGCTGGAGTGGCGCGCGATGACAATTCCTGGATCTTTACAAAAACGGGCGTATGGCAACGCTAAGAGCTGACACCAGAAAAAAGAGAAGAGAAATATGAGCCGAAGTAAGAGCGACCAAGGCAACAGGCTCGACATATACAAGGCAGTACAAAGTTCCTACTGAGGCGGCGAGGCTTTTTGAAAGATCAGAGGCGCGCAAATCCGACAGGTGCATTACGGTTGATATGGATACTTGATTGTCTGAGAATTAAGCGTAAAAACACCATGAGTGGACGTGTAAACAATGCATAGCGGGCAGAGAGGAACGAACAATGAACGCATGATAGGAAAAGAGTTTCGTAATTAAACAAAATAGATAACCACCTTCCATCCTCCTGTCGCCCGTACTGTTTAGATGCAAATAATGAACCTTTCCTTCAGCCTCATCCATCACGCTCTTGGACGGGCAAATCATATCTCCCCGGCGTCGCGGGTGGCCGTGACCACTGGCCTTCGCGGCCCATCATCTGGTTCACTGGTCTTCAAAATCTTCTCCCTTTAAAAAGACGTTTTGTGATACAAGGCAACTCCCATCCATCAGCCGGCAAAATCCTTACAAAGAAACGGAACCAAGGTCGACCTGGGCGCAGCCAAAACTATCAGTATATCTGGCGAATTGGATAAACCGAACCATCGGTAGCCGACGTCGACCAAAGGAGTCGCGCAGTTAACACCGTGCCTTCGCTCCCTTGGTATGACGAGTACAAGAAAAAATCGTGAGCCATTTCTCCGTGGCCCATCTAAGCAGTGTCGTAATTAAGATCGAGGGTATTCGTGTTTTAGTGACAGCAAGAAAATTAAATCATTTAGATAAGACCACAGAGACGAAGGTTCTCTTGGATGATAATGTCTGGAGGATGTTAGAAATGGATGCATCGTCAATTCAAGGAATACTTACCGTTGACAGCCGCCATAACGAAGCGGATCTGAGTGGTGTCGGTTGCGCAGGTGAAATGGGTGTAGATCTGCTTAGTCTCGTGTTGGTTCAAACTGACGAAGCGGTTAAGGATGTAATCGCAAGCTGCGGCGTAGTCGTCACCACCCTCGTAGTCGGGGAAGTAGTTCTTCATGGGGCTAACAGGCAGCTTCTCCTTGAATCGATCGATCTTGTTAAGGAACAGAATGATCGATGTCTTGATGAACCACCTTGAATTGCAGATGGAGTCGAAGAGAGTAAGAGCCTCCTGCATTCGGTTGACGGTCTCATCTTCAAAAAGGAGCTGATCGTATTCGGAGATGGCGACCAAGAAGAGGATGGTGGTGACGTTCTCGAAACAGTGAATCCACTTCTTTCGCTCAGATCTTTGACCACCGACGTCGAACATTCGATATGTGAGGTCGCCGATAATGAAAGTGGTCTCGGTGATGCCAGTAGTCTTGACACGAGATCGGAGGACGTCCTGGTCGTTGGGCATGTAATCAGGAGCAGCGATACGTGCAATGTTGTCGAAGTAGCTAGTCATTGTCAGTTATAGGAAAACCAAATCTGTCAGTTGGACGTACTATCGAGCGGAGTCGTTAAGCTGGTATTCACGGGATCGCTTGAAACACTCTTGCACACCACGGTCCTTCCACAAAGCCTCAATGGCACTACCGACTTCGGGAGGAAGGACATCGCCTTCAATCTGAGCTGGTTGCATGAAGATGGTCTGGACATGGTACTCCATGCGCTGATCCTCGAGAGGAAGCTCAAGAGACTCCATAGCCTCAAGGATCACGCGCATTGACTGAACAGTGTTGCTGAAGATGATTTCCTTGAAGGATTCCCGCTCATCGCGTGAGTAACCACCCTCGTGGATCAGCTTCATCTGCTTGAGAATAGTCGACTTTCCGGATTCACCGGCACCTAAGAGAATGCGTTAGAAGACCGTCGCGACATCGTTCGTTGGCTAGTCGCGCGACCGCCCCGAGCTGGGTCGAACGTACCGAGCAGCAGCATCTTGATCTCATTTCGCTGCATCATCTTGTCGCGCTTGAGCTGGTTCTCAATCTCCTCGTTGCGGGCCTTGCCCTCCTTCTCCTCTGTGCTCATTCCGCAGCCCATTGTGACGGTAGTTTGCCTTTACTTCGAAAAGACGAAAAAGAAATGTTAAAACCGATTAAGTAGGGCGGACGACGCGATGTTTACAGTGTCGTCGTAGGCGCAATATGAATAGTCTGGGCTAAAGCCGTCGACGTTAGTTATTAACAACGCTCGCAGGTCGTGACAAGAACGAATGACTGATTCTGGCGGAGCGAAAACACTTCCGACTTGTCAAGGTATAGAGAAGAGAAAAGAGATGAGATGGAAAAAGAAGCGAGACAAAGCGAAGGCGATGTAAGGTTGAGGTAAGGTGGAGTGAAGAAGAGAAAAGGAGATGCAGATGCAGGTTTGGGCGTAGCGTGGTAACTGGGGGGAGGAGGCTGCAATTTGGGGCACGACACACGAGTCGTGCCAACAAAGACCAGAGCAGAGTAAAGCAGAGCATCCAGCGCCAGCGCCAGGCCAAAAAGGCCCAGCCCAGGGCGGAATCTCTCGCGCCTCCCCTGGCCCAGGGGGTGAGGGGCCCTAGACTAGAGACATTTTAGGTCGTCCGGGGGTTGGTGGAGACTGGGGGGCGTGTCTGAGAGCCCCAGCAGGGCATCATCCTCTGATGTTCTGGGACTGATTGATGAACTGATGGATTGTGAAGGGTAGATCAAGAAGATCAAGAAGCTCAGACGATTTGGATTTGGTTCAACGAGAGAACTAAAATGTAGACATAAACTCACCAATGACAGCCGGTGTCGCGATAGGTGATAATTATCGGGAGAGATAGTGGCGGCGACGTTTATCAATTGTCGACAAGAAATAACCGTGTCAGATTAACCTTCTACTGGTGACGACGATGCGCGGGTGGGAGAGGCAAAAAGCAACAGAAGGCGACGGTCAAGGCGGATATTTGGATGAATCAGGATATCATAGGCGTTGATGGTAGAATAGTAGTAATTAGACCCTAGACTCAAAAGCCGGAGGGGAGTGGATGAATAGACACAGTCCAGTACAGCAGAGCAAGCAGAGGGAATTGAGAGAGAGAAGGAGAGAGAGAGAAAAAGAAGAAAAAAAGGAGAGAGAAGGAAGCAGTAGTTACGTTAGAAGAAAGATGAGACAAGGCGGGTTGAGTAGGGTTCGATGCAAATGGGCAATGGGAATGAGAATCACAGTGGGTGGTCGGAGACACCGTCACCAGAAGACAATCGTTGATTGGTTAGGCGTGCATGAGCCAGCCAGATGGGAACTGGAACTAGAACTGGAACTGGAACTGCTAGAAGCCAAAGAACGAAGAGAAAAAGAAAAAGAGATGAAATGAAATGAAATGAATGATGGATACTAGCCAAGAAAAAGGTACCGCTTGGTCTGGTGCAGATCACGGCGTTTGATCATGTATCTCTGATAAACCTTACCCACCAGAGTTGGTTAGCAGGGTCTTTTCTGCTGCTACCGCATTAGCCCCGGACGCTTTCATTTATTTGCATTGGGACGGGATCCATGAATCTTGTTCATTCATTACCTGAACAGATACCTGCTGTACCTGAGCATACAGCACTATAGGAGGTAGGTAGAGATCTACCTCTTTCAAGTCTGACTACTGCGGACGGGATGGATCTCGTTCTTGCCAATTGATTTCCTTTACATTGAGTTGACCTTCTGAAGCTCAGCGCATCTGTGACTTCCCTAAAAAGCAGACAGCCGTCGCGCCTTCCAAAAGAGCAGAAGCTGCCCGGTCGGTACTTCCCCTGCGTTGTACCTGAGCTAGAGGTCATGTTAGTTACCCAGGTACCTAGGTAGTTAGTAGGTATCTACCTAGTTTGGGGACCCCGGCCTGCAGCCGATCCATCCTTACCTTCGGAATCATCCTGGCGAGTATCAAAGCGGGCTTAAGGGACGGACCCTCTCTTTTCTTCTCTTCTCTTTTGTACATTTCGGAGTACTGTTCAATTCCCATCCATAGCAGCGCAACTCGGCGGCAGGGCAACTGAAGATGGGAACAACAATCCTCTAAAAGGCCTGATCTGGGCTGCACAGCATGGTACCTGGTTCCAGTGACTCGGTGCTCAGTCAAGTACACCAACCGCTGGTCGCATCTAAGTATACAGTGTGCGATTCCCCAGCGCAGCCTTGAGCTCGGAGCGTCCCCCACTTCAGTACTGTATCAATCGCTTAAAAGAGAAAAAGACTCTCCCCATGTCGATAGGTTGTCGATCCATTGGTTGCCCAGCGGATCTCTTACACGCTGGTTGCTGTTTCGAAAGCCCTACGCTGCGACTGCGCTGCGCTTGAATGCACAGTGATCATCCTTGCATCCGCCGTGACAGCGCTGCAGGGCGGGTAGCAGGAAGCTGCAGAGACCCGCGCTTTTTCAAATCCATCTCTCAAGACTCAAATCAAAGGAAACTCGTTGTCTCTGCAAGCAGCCATGTCTACGCAAACACAAGCGAACCTTCTTGGGACTAACTCAAAACCAAATCAACAAGACTAGGTCCAGGTCCAGCCAGATCCAGGCCAGGTGAGGTCAAGTGGAGAAATGGTGCCATTTGCTTGGCTGTGGATAACATTAACACCCATGAGGGCATCCATGGCAATGCTACTGTATGGTACCGTAACATGGCTTCAGACGACGAGCGGGCATTAACGAAGGCGTCTCAAAAGGTTACCCAGTTGTAGACGCGCTGTTGCGCAATTGGAAAAGCATCCGCTAATTAATCAAACAAGAAACTAGACCTGCCCCGATACTTGATGTTTCGTCCCATCCGCTTGCAGAACGAACGACTTGATTAGCCTTTCGGAGCCTGATGGGTCATGGTTGGCGTTCCCATTTGGATCAGATATGGCCTGGCTTTCTTCTGGGGTATAGCGTCCCTGCCGGACGGGATGATCATGAAAGCCAAACCACAGGCAGTCGAACGATCCAAAAAGAGAAGAGAAGAGAGATACCTTCAGCCAATGTCTTGTAAATGCCAACATCTTACTTGCAAAAAAGCAAAGCAGAAACACAAGTCGACTTGTGGACGACGAAATGATAATAGCCTATGCTGCTGCCAGGTAGCAGACAATTGGGTGACTGGACACAGGATACATGGCAGATGTTTATTGAGAGAGTTACCTGTGGAACTGTACCCTACGGAGAAGGACCCGGTCTACAAATAGGGGGCGGTTTAAGAACTGTGGAGTTGCATTTGTTACAGCTCTTTGATGCACGAGACGATTACCCAATGACGCTGCGCTCCGATGGCTGTTTGTTGGTTGGTTTGAAAGAGAGATGCGCCGCTGCATGGCATTAATGAAGCATCGCTCTGTTGCGCAGTCAGCTTGAAACATCTTTCATACAGAACCACGACCTGGTTAATAGCGGGACTCTGACTCTGACTCTGAAATGGATGCCCACTAGTGAAGTCAACTCAAACTTCTTCGGTCATTTCGGCTCGGATCCGAGTTTCATTTAACCTGCAGCATCAATGGCCAATCACTCAGCTCAACTCATCGCAAGAACTTGATTCGAAACGACGACTCACCTTCACGAGTTCACCGGTTGTTCCCAGGCACCGCATCACTCACTGTAAGTGCACTGAAGCTACAACTATGCTCTTACAACTGTCCTACTGTCAGGAGTTTGATGTTGATTTGCGATTGGCCCACCGTCGATACAATATCTGGAACACTGTACCAGGTCAACATCAATGGATGGTTGGGTCAATCGACTTACAACAGCTGTATCGACAAACATCGATCATGTGAGACCAAAGAAATAGATGTTTCATCCTCGCTGCTTGCTATACTCTAATTGCCTGCTTATAGCATTGATACACACTCCACTTATTATCTCAATTATTATGCTCCATTATTACTCCTCGAGTTCAATTTTGAACGCAGCAGATAAGGGTCGGCTCACTGCATGGAGGCGCTTACCGTCCCGCTCAGATGAATTGAATCGGCCTTCTTCTATTATCGTCCGCCTCCGATTTTCTGTCTGCCGTGTCCTACGGTAACTGAGTATCCATGCTCTCCGTACTGCAGTGCTGTTCTGCTCTCTGTGCACGCACTCTCCGAAGTCAACCGAACTCAAATCATCCTGTTCGCTCATGATCGTTTTGATAATGTGCAGAATCGCTAGCTTGAAGCCGTTGTTATTATCTTCTCCACCTGGACCACTTAATACCGTCGACCTCCTTGTCTCCTGACTGGGATCTTCTTAGTCTCTGCGTCTCTGGTCAGGGTCGTTGCAGACACTACGAAAGGGGGATCGCCCGAGAAGTACCAGGGGTCTTTATAGTCACCAACCCAGCACTGTAGCCGTTCGGTGCGGAAGAGAAGATTATGGCGCGGTTGTAGAAGCCATCTAGAAAGAGTTGCTTGTGCCGTAATCCCTGTTCCGTTGCTTTTTCCCCTTCCACTGGAACGGTTCGACACGGACGAACTGCAGTCTTGTTCTGTTCAAGACTGCCCGCGCTGACACTTGCTAGCGTCCCCAGAAGTCTAACTACACGCAGTGCAGATACCGTCGGGAACGACTCGTTACTCCAACTGGTAACAGGAACAAGAACATGCTACACCCGCATAGCATTGTACCACGCACTTTATTTGCGGCACAGCCTGCGTCCCTGTGTTTTCGGACTTGATTCTTTTCTCCATGTCATAGTTACCTTGATCACACTATAAATCGGTTCAACGGTCGAACAATTGTTGGTGACGTACATTACATTGTGCTCGAAGACATTCGCATACAATGCTTTTCGGCTCCATCATCAGATCTACCACTAGTCTCGTGTCAATTCTTGAGTTTTGACTACGCAGTATTGTCGATCATCAACGAAGCGCTCAAGATCCAGAAGTTAGACGCAAAGCACATGTCATTGCCGTTACCATCCTGGATCTTGAAGAGGCCTGGGCGTGCGTGTGCTGTGGCTTGTCTTTAATTTAGAAGCTTCCTCCCTGCTTCCATGGCTTCCGTCGCTTGCGGTTTTGGCCGACCTAGACTAGCTATCACGATCAGCAAGCCGAAACACAATCTCAGAGTCTCTGCTCTGCTGTATGTGCTATACCCAGAATGCGGATAGCCAATCGCTCGGTTAAGCTTTACCGTTCATGTTGACCCCTACCTTACCTTACGGATACAGTACCGTTCAGAGCATTACTGTACTCATCAGAAGCTTGTCAGTAACCTCGTCGTGACTGAGTCAAGGACGGAGGACCAAGTGCTCATTGGCCCCTTGACGACCAGAACGAGTCGCAAACCCAGCAAATCAACGCCACAACCATCTGCCCTACTAAAGTTAACATCGTAATTGGCAGGTGGTGGGCCTTTTGATTACGCCATTGGATTTCGATTTATTTTGGTGTTCTGGATGGACGCATGGATGGATGATGGCGATCCAGGCCTCTCCAGCACATACTGTACATAACTGTACAGTAATTCTGCGATCACATGTGATTGCAACCAAGATGTCGGTCAATTAGATATCCGGGCCTTTGCTGGCCAATGTTGATTGACATTCATCTCCATCTGTTTCGTCTCCAATGCATCTACGGATATCCGTATGAACTACGGATACGGACAGATATCTGCTTCCTACATCCAAGCAGCAGCTCTTTCGCTAAGATCCTGGCCTCAGATCTTCACTGCTCTACGGATACCTATCTTGTTCCAAGCTCCCGGGTTCTCAGTTTTGGTAGTTCGAAAACTGCAAACCATTTAAGTGACGATCATCATCTACTTTCTGGGCAGTTTTCTGCGTTCAATATGGCCAATACACATATGATATCCGTACATCGATCAAGTATCATAGTTGCTGCGGGTATCCGCAAACCGTTTGCTAGAGGTATCCATATAATACTACAAATAGTCCATTCGGTCTCACATCAAACAGAAGCGTACCCATTCCAACCCTTGCTAGCAAAGGAAGCCCTCGGACCCCAAATTTCACGATAAATAAACTAATTTCACGGCGACCAAAGCCACTCAATCTTGAGGGTGAACAAAAGTCATCTGATTGAGTGGAGTCAATGATTTGTTTTCTAGGTACGTACGGATAGACTCTACAGATACCTTTTCTCGAATGAAACATGCCCAGGGTGACCACATGGCGAGCTCGTTCCGCTTTCGATCTTTCGATCTGTTGCTGATGTGCATATCATCTGCGGAGGCACCATGGTACTCTATACTGATGACATCATTACTCGACGGACATTTTACATTCATAGGATGTAGAGTTACTGTTCTTCTCTTGCAATATACTTAGACTATTGCAATGGTGATGTTCTCCCAGCAAATCCATTGTCATGTTCACAAGTGTGATACTCGTTCAAGACAGGTCTATCAAGCGATCACGTCATAATACAGTTTCTCGACAATCTAATCAGGTGGTATTTCCTGGGACATGTTGGTCGTCACGTCCAAACTTGTCGAAGGCTTTCCGCTGGAGACTCCCAGCCTCTTCTACAACAGTCCGGTCAGGCTTCACATATTGAAGGGTTGGAAAATGCCTACTCTCTTTTCCCGAAGGCATTCCGAGTCCTTACCCTGGCCCTTGATTGCCCTATCAACTCCGGAACCTAAACTCAACAATCTGGCGGATAGCGACGAGGGCTTGCATCCAGTGCTATCCACGTATCTCCCATTATGGCAAACGCAATCGGAAGCAGCTCTCTGCCTACCGGAATACAAGGTTACGCCATTGGAGACGGCTGGGGCAGTTGAGTTGTCTGTTTAATCTCAGGCTTAGAGAGGACAAAGCTGTGAATATCCTAACGAACCGCAATACTTGGTTATAAGCAAACAATACGCCAAGCATTGAACATCACGAATAGGATCCCAGTCCCAAGGCTTCGACTGGCCTGTACCGAACATATCTTCTTCCACCACCTACAATACTTTTGTCAGTTTCGCAAACATGATCCAAACCAACACAACTACCGACTCTTCGGGAATAGCGATCCTGTGCAAAGCCTAAAGTTCTGTTTTCGAGGTGAATGCCGCCAAACGAACGTGCCCCAACCTTAGAGGCAGTGTAAAAAATGAAAGCTTGTTCTGTAAACGACAATAGAAGTCAATTGGTGACAGACTTGGAGTCTTTGTTAGCTGGAGGGAATTCACTTCTACGTATGGTGGGTTTGTTCCGGTGGCCAAGCCTCGGATCGAGTGGCTTGGAGCTTGAATCAATATGTTTGCGGTAGTATTTGGAGGCTTCCCATGGTTTGCACGAATATAGCCTACGGTTTAGGGCATGGAAGTTGAGGACAGTTTCAGCCCGAGCTACAGTACTATACATATTGTACGAGACTGGTATGATTGGAGCAAAAGTCCAGCTGTCTTACCTATCCATCCGTACCTGCATGTGCCTCGGTCCTTGGTATTCATCGTACGCCAGCTGAACTGCCTACTATCCTGAGCAACTCCTGTCAACCTCTTCTCCCATTTGGAATGGAATCCTTTTCAGCATTCGTCTTGTCTTTAATTTCTGAATGTCAAGTGGCAGAATTCTTGATTAGAATCTGAATCCGATGTGGCTGGGTAAACGCATAGAAGTGTTGGTCTAGGTTGTTCCAGAGTTCCAGTACGTACTGTTCTGTAGTAGAGAGGCCTCGCATTGATCAAATAAGTATCCGTAAAAGTAGTACTATACCTATACCTACCTAGGTAGGTAGTCTACGGATAGAGTGAAGAAAAAATCATCTGTAGCTTGATCTGCTCTGCTTTGCCTTGGCACAAGTACCTGTCCTGTCTCGTCCTGACTGACTGTACCTTGGCGGCGCCCACTATTGCCAACACATGCAGATCGCCAACACAACATCATTCAGTCAAAGCTTCAATCCTGATTTGAGACATCGACAAAGCCCAAAAACCACTGGCAACTGCCAGGAAATACACTTCTTTTTTGACGTAAAGCAAACATCACCAGTTGGAATTCAATCAATACCCCTAAAAATGTCTATTCCTATGCAACGTCTGGGCGGTCGCGGTACGTCAATACTCTAACCTGTGGCACCGAGCTGGTCGTTTGCGCCGGAAGCGGGAACGCGATAATTCTGTCTGCAACAAACTTTTCAGCGACGTTGAACGCTGACAACGGGTTTCTCTTAGCCTTTGCTCATGATGACGACAGTATCGAGCAAGAGTACGATCGATTGAGAGACTTGGCGCGGGCCGAGGCAGAGAAGCGCAATGATTGCTTCTCACGCGTACGTCACATTCTATCAACACCTTCACTGTTAAGGACACAACTGATCTCTCCTGCAGTCGCGCCAGGCCTATGAAGATGGAGATGGTGCTGGAGCAAAAGAGCTCTCCAACGAGGGCAAAGCGCACGCCGCGCGCATGGACGACTATAACCAGCAAGCCGCCGATTTTATCTTCCGCGAGAACAACGCCGCTGGACGCGTAGGGGAAGACTCAATTGATCTCCACGGCCTTTTCGTCGAGGAGGCCGAAAGAATCCTTGAGGAGCGTATTCGTTCCGATCAGGCCAACGGTCAGACACACCTGTACGCCATTGTCGGCAAGGGTAACCACTCCGCTGGTGGTGTGCAGAAGCTCAAGCCCAAGGTTGAGGAGCTATGCCAGGAACTCGGACTGCGATACGAGACTGATGAAGACAATACCGGAAGGATAATCATTAACCTTCAGGGAGGACAGCCTGTACCCCCCTCGCACTCTGGAGGCCATGGGGGTTACCCTGGCGGACACCAGCACCACGGTGGACACCAGCATCACCAGCCTCAACAGGAAGAGCAGAGCGACGATCTCATTACCATCATCTTCAAGAAGCTGGAGAAGGCTTGTTGTACCGTCATGTAAGGCTGGGAATCCCCTACTGGTTGCTGTTTTGGAACACTATCTTGGATTGCTTATTTGATGCGTTTTTATACCCTGCCTGATTGGGTGGGCTTGGAGAACCAATAGTTTTCACAGTCTGTTGTATACGGCTGCTATATTTGGTCAGGTATCCTCGATAAGATAGACGATTTAGATGATATATGCGAGATGCTGTATTTTGGTAGAGACGAAAGCGTTTGGAATAGCATATCATTATTGTTTCTAATTGCCGAAAGGCTCCCATACATCCTCAACCATTCATAGATATGCTTCATAGTTGTACATGTGTGTCATGAGTCTGCCCCTTTATGCCTCGGTTGTGGCCTTGTTTCCTGCCTCTGCACGCACGATGGCAGGCTTTGAGGCCTTGTTGAGGGTTAACCCAACAGCCTCACAGATGATAGCCGCAATCATCTCCATGAGGATACCAGCACCGAGATAGATCCAGACGTCCTGCTTGTGACCTCCCAAAATAAGAGTGCAGGTGTAGGCGAGTCGGACGATAACAAACGGCAAAGAAGCGCCAACTGCAATGAGAATTCGGTGCTCACCATCAACAATATAGGATTGGTTGCGAAGAGCGAGGAGGAACTGGCCAACAACCAGTACAAGAACGACGATCATAAGGCTAACACCAACTTTGCTCTCGGTGCTGTACTTGATAGTGGGTGAAGCACCGTCAAGAGTATAGTTGGAGCTGGCACCGCCGACAGAGATGAGGATTATGGCCACAAGCATCAGCAGGTGGACGGCACGCTGATAAAGAGCATTAACACCAGTGCCACCCTGGCTCTTGATAGTGTTGAAGAGGCGATCAAGCAGACCCAGGAGAATGAGAATCAACGGACCAAGACCGAGACCATTGAGGACGATCCAGCCAATGTAGAGGTTTGTGTTGTCAGGATCGTGAATAGTAGCGAGAAGCATGGAAGAGCCAATGAGACGGGCGAGTGAGAGGATGCAGATGTAGAACCATCCAGCGTTGCGAGAGAAGCCATGAGTTCTGCAGAGGAAGAGGGCGCCGAAAAGGAGGAATGTGTATATAACGATCTCGGCGATGGCGATCTCATCGTGGGTGTCGATAGGGCGAGCCATGGTGTATGTATAAGTGGTGAGCAAAAGGTTGTCGATAGTTTTAGAGTAGTAGAGGTGAGAGATGAGAGATATTCTTCTATTGATATCGATAGATGATCTGATTTTAATACAACTTCAACTCGGGAGATACGAGCGTCTTTATACATTTCAATACCAACTCACATCTTCAGCTTAACCAAGGGAATACCGTTCAGTCCGCAGAGCGGCATCATCATAGCCTCAAGCCATATCCACAAGGGTATGGATGGGAAGCTCGAGTGGCTTTCCCAAAAGAGATGCAAATATTCAGTTAACTAGGAAGTGTAACATAACATCAGAATCAACCTTGACGCCTGGTGCATCCTCTTAGTATGCGAGATGAGAGAATGCGAGTCTTCAGAGTCGAATGATATGCCAAACCTGGCTTAGCGTAGGGTCTACTCCAAGTGGCTGTAACCTTACTTTCCCTTGCAGGGCTGTTGATTCGAGTGCCGTTGTTCCGTCCAGAGCGAAGCTCAGCCTCTAATGACTTGAACGAGAGCGAACTCTCCCATGACGATGGTTTATGATGCAGGTGAGATTATGGCTCCTAACTACCTAAATTGATTGAAACTACCTGCCTAGGTATCCTTTCGAGACGTATTCCATCCAAACGTGTGGATAATGACTTTCAATCTAGTTCGGCTCTCCCGTCTCTATTCTCAGTACATGATTACAATCATTCGGACTGGACTGAATCCGGTCTTTTTTGACAAGTGATTCGATGTAGTGACTTGAATCAATTTACCTCATACTCAAGCTTTGCTCTGTTGATCAGATCCAAGGGTCTTGCAGATACTGTGCTGTGCAGTACAGTACTGTACTTGAGAGGCCCCCCACATAAAAAACTCCAGTGACGTTGAGTCGAGTCGAGTCTTTCCCAAAAATTCTCCAATCGATAACTTTAACTCCAACCCCTCTATCGGCTTAAAATCCCATACTTTGACAATACCGCAAAAAGACTCCAAAATCACATGCCCGTCACTTGTTACTAGACGCTGTTTCTTTTCTCGGTGCTTGAGTCACCATTTTAAACCAAGACGATGCCTGTATGTCCACGTCATACGACCACTTACATGCTGCCCCTCAGCTAACAGCCATATTCCACAAGCTCATCATCGTCTCTGGACTGCCCACTTCTGGCAAGTCAACTCGTGCAAAGCAACTACATGACTATCTCTCCAAGCGGATAGTTGACACGAAATACCGTTTGCATTTCATTTCCGATGAATCTCTCTCCATATCCCGCACCGTTTACGACCTGTCTCCCGACAAAGTCCGCGCACATACCCGATCTGCGAATGCCTCAGAGAAGGATGCCCGCGCTGCCATCTACGGCGCTGTTAAGCGCGTGCTCAGCGACAGGGATATCGTGATCCTGGACGGTTTGAATTACATCAAGGGCTGGAGATATCAACTACACTGCGAATCTAAAGCTGTGCGCACGCCTAGCTGCATATTGCAGATCGGCTGCTCAGTAGATAAGGCACGAGAAGCCAACGAGGAGAGAATACGAAAGAAGGAGACCGATTCAACCAAAGTCATTAGGGGCGAGACGACACCCGATACGAATAACACCGACGATACGATTGTCGATTCCAAAGAGCCATATGAGCCGGATAACTGGGACAACTTGGTATTCCGATACGAGGAGCCCAACCCGATGACCCGATGGGATAGCCCACTCTTCACACTCATTTGGGAAGACGACGAAGCACAAACAACAAAAGTCTTTTCCGACCTCTGGGACGCAATAGCAGGCGATGCCCGCAAGGTTGTGCGCCCGAACCAAGCAACAATACAACGCGGGAGAGAAGAAAGCGGCGACTATCTATACCTTCTAGACAGGGAGACATCGGATGTCGTGAAGCGCATAGTGGAGGCGCAGCGTGAGGGTGACAACGTTGATGAGGTGCGGATACCATCTGGTACCAATGAGCTTACGATATGTTTACCAGCAGGGAAAAAAGTCGGGCTACCACAATTGCAGCGGTTGAGGAGGGCATTCATGGGGTTGAACCGAGGTGGTATCGGATTAGAGGCTGTGGGCGACATGAAGTCGTCTAGGTTGAGGGATACTTTTGTAACGTATCTGAATGATGCGTTTGAGAAGGACGAGTGAAGCTACTGTCTAAGAATAACGACAGTTCCTGTTCGCTTTTTGAGCCATTTAAATTTTAACAGCAAAGCTTCGAGAGCAAAGGCAAGACCTGTTCTACAAGTACTTGCTTGCATCATGAGTTTTCAAACCCACCAGAGCTTGTCATTGGTCAAAGCGTTAGACCATTCAGGGTAGCTTTACTCTATGGATGCTTTGACAGTAATGCAAAAGACATGACTTGCTCATTGAAGTATGTCATGACCTGAGTAAAGATGCAGTTACCTTCCATGCGATTATAGTAAAGCTTGCCATGTTTGAGCACATTATGCATAGCCAGCAACATTTCTTAGCCACGACTTGTGTACTGCGTTGCACCCATCAACTGACTCGCAAGCTTGAGACAAGCATAGGCGCACATCAGTCGGTCAATGTCACAGATGAGTGGAAGACAAAATATACTTATTCGTATAGCTTGTATTGACCCGCGCATGTATGAAAGCATAGCCTGGTCCAGATCGAGACCTTTCGTACCATGCACCTTGCCGAGATCTCTCAGTTACACAGATGGGCCAGCTGTGTTTATAAGCTGTTTGCCTCTCTTTCTCTCGAAGCATCCAGTAGCTTGTTGCAAAGGGGCCAGTGGTTAACAAGATATGACAAAAAACGACAATGAGGAGCAGAAAAGAAGACCGAACGGCGAGTGAGTCAAGACTGGCCTGGCCTATTGATACCCGTCGCCGTCATCTGAGACGCTACCGGTCGAGGAGCAGCAGTAGGCAACTGGGGCCGCGCAACAATTGGATCTACCCGATTTTTGATCCGCCATGGATGACCGTCAGATGCTACCTACAGTACAATACAGTTTAGAGTGTGACATGCAGGAACTAAAGGTAGGTACCTACTGAACATACACCCCATCCATAGGTACTTTTGTCCCTGAGTAAAAGGACGGATATAAAAGTGGCGGGTGAGAGAGAAATCATATTGAGTAACTACCTACCTATGGCATTGACTCTGATAAATCGTCCAATGGAAGCTTCTGCTGGCTTCCACCCGCCTAGGTAGGTTGTCTCTGTACCTTATGTAGTCGTCACTCTCTGTGTGCCTGTTGCTACTACCTTGCAACCGTGCTGCATCATAGTGCCAGCCTAGAGCCCCACCATCAACCCGGCTGAGCTAAGCTGTCTCAATATCATTGTTCCGCCCCGATTTCAGGGCATCTGGTGATATCATTGGCCCACAGCTGTGGCGGTCGGCCAGTGAATCGCCGTCAACAGCCGTTTCGGAGGGAAGGTGCCCTGTGGCCTTTGAACAGCTTAAACCTTCGTTGCCTCCGACCTTTAGGTAAACCTTTGACCTCAACTCTGCTTCTACTCTGCAACTCACAACTCCAACACTCTTCTTTACACCTTCTCTTCTCCCCCTCCCCATCTCCCCAATTTCTATTTAAACACCAAATACGACACCCAAAAGTCATCACTTGGCTTTTCCGCAACTCTTACAGCCCCCGCTCCTTTCGTCATCACCAAGCCAGTATCAGCTTCGCTTGAAGCATTCAGATAACCACCATGGCTTCCCAGCCTGATGAGCACCCCCACAAGAAGGTCAACCTGACGTACGTGATTCTCAGTTCTTGAAATTAGCCAAAATTGTTTTGCTCTTCTAGGTGAACAGACTGGTTAACATAATTGCAGCGACCCCTCCGGCGCCGAGGTCAAGAACGTTCGTGGCATTCGATCCCATACGACTTTCCAACACATAGCTAATCTTACTGTAGGAGGATGATGTGGCGACCGCGATTCTCAAGAAGAAGAAGAAGCCCAACCAGTTGATGTAGGTAATCTGCGCTGTGCAAAGATTAGGCAAATAACTGACATCACCAAGGGTTACCGATGCCGTCAACGATGACAACAGTATCATTGCCCTCTCCGAGGCCACCATGGACCAGCTCCAGCTCTTCCGCGGCGACACCGTTCTGGTCCGAGGCAAGAAGAGAAAGGACACTGTCCTCATCGTCCTCGCTGACGAGGAGCTCGATGACGGTAGCGCTCGCATCAACCGAGTTGTTCGTCACAACCTGCGAGTCAAGCACGGTGACATGATCACCATCCACCCCTGCCCCGACATCAAATATGTCAGTATTATCGCGAGATTACTCAATAGCAAATCATCTAACATATATCCAGGCCAAGCGCATTGCTGTTCTCCCTATCGCTGATACCGTCGAGGGTATCACCGGTTCTCTATTTGACGTTTTCCTCGCCCCCTACTTCCGAGAAGCTTACCGACCTGTCCGCCAAGGAGATCTATTCATTGTTCGTGGTGGTATGAGGCAAGTAGAGTTCAAGGTTGTCGAGGTTGACCCCCCAGAGTACGGTATTGTCGCACAGGACACCGTCATTCACTGCGAGGGGGAGCCTATTCAGCGTGACGAGGAGGAGAACAACCTCAACGAGGTTGGTTACGACGATATCGGTGGATGCCGGAAGCAGATGGCCCAGATCCGAGAGATGGTCGAGCTTCCTCTCCGACATCCCCAACTTTTCAAGTCCATCGGTATCAAGCCTCCTCGAGGTGTTCTGCTCTATGGACCCCCTGGTACCGGTAAGACTTTGATGGCTCGAGCTGTCGCCAACGAGACCGGTGCTTTCTTCTTCCTTATCAACGGTCCCGAAATCATGTCGAAGATGGCTGGTGAGTCCGAGTCGAATCTGCGAAAGGCTTTCGAGGAGGCTGAGAAGAACTCCCCCGCCATTATCTTTATCGACGAGATCGACTCTATTGCTCCTAAGCGTGAGAAGACAAACGGTGAGGTCGAGCGACGAGTTGTTTCTCAGCTTCTTACCCTCATGGACGGCATGAAGGCTCGCTCCAACGTCGTTGTCATGGCCGCCACCAACAGACCTAACTCCATCGACCCTGCTCTTCGACGTTTCGGCCGTTTCGATCGCGAAGTTGACATCGGTATTCCTGACCCTACCGGCCGTCTCGAGATCCTCCAGATTCACACCAAGAACATGAAGCTTGGTGACGATGTTGACCTGGAGCAGATTGCTTCTGAGACCCACGGTTACGTTGGTTCCGATGTTGCTGCCCTCTGCTCCGAAGCCGCTATGCAGCAGATTCGTGAGAAGATGGATCTCATCGATCTCGATGAGGATACCATCGACGCTGAGGTTCTTGACTCCCTCGGTGTTACAATGGAGAACTTCCGCTTTGCCCTCGGCGTCTCCAATCCCTCCGCTCTTCGCGAGGTCGCTGTTGTTGAGGTTCCCAACGTTCGCTGGGAGGATATTGGTGGTCTCGAGGAGGTCAAGCAAGATCTCAAGGAGAACGTTCAGTACCCCGTGGACCACCCCGAGAAGTACCTCAAGTTCGGCATGTCTCCTTCTCGAGGTGTGCTGTTCTTTGGTCCTCCTGGTACTGGTAAAACTATGTTGGCCAAGGCCGTCGCCAATGAGTGTGCCGCCAACTTCATCTCTGTCAAGGGACCTGAACTTCTCAGCATGTGGTTTGGCGAGTCTGAGAGCAACATCCGAGACATCTTCGACAAGGCACGTGCCGCTGCTCCTTGCGTTGTCTTTCTTGACGAGCTTGACTCTATTGCTAAGGCCCGTGGTGGATCCATGGGTGATGCCGGTGGTGCTTCCGACCGTGTTGTTAACCAGCTCCTGACTGAGATGGACGGCATGACTTCCAAGAAGAACGTCTTTGTCATTGGTGCCACCAATCGACCTGAGCAGCTTGACCCTGCTCTGTGCCGACCTGGCCGTCTCGACTCGCTCATCTACGTGCCCCTTCCCGACGAGCCTGGCCGTCTCAGCATCATCAAGGCTCAGCTCCGCAAGACCCCTATCGCTTCGGACATCGACTTCGGCTATATCGCCTCCAAGACACACGGTTTCTCTGGTGCCGATATTGGTTTCATCACACAGCGTGCCGTCAAGATTGCCATCAAGGAGTCTATTGCTCTGGACATCGAGCGCCAGAAGGCTCGCGAGGCCGCTGGTGATGAGATGGACACAGATGAGGATGCTGAGGACCCCGTGCCCGAGCTGACCAAGGCCCACTTCGAGGAGGCCATGCAGATGGCTCGCCGATCAGTATCAGATGTTGAGATTCGCCGATACGAGGCTTTCGCTCAACAGATGAAGAACGCTGGCCCCGGCGCTTTCTTCAAGTTCCCCGAGGCCGGTGCCGAAGCCGCTGGTGGCGACGGCGGCAACTCTTTCGGTGACGCTGGCAATGATGATGATCTCTATGACTGAAGGACAGCAATGACTGTATGGACATGAGTCCCCTGTATTCTAATAATTTCTCTCGTACATCTCTGCGCTAGCTTACGGTCAATCAGTGTAGGCTGGATTCGTCCAAAACACCTTTGGCCGTTATCGAAATAGGAGTTGGTAGAATGATAGAGAGAAGGAATGGTAACCTGATCACGAGGGTTTTATTTTTGAAGATTGGGAGGATACGACTGTTGTCACGACGTGTGACTCGAGACAGATTTGCGTTTTGATAGATGATGAAATTGATTCCCTTAGCCTTAAGCACAACATGCACGGTGACTCCACGACTTAAAGACGTGTTGTCGGCGGCCTGAACATGATGAAGTCGTACTACAGTGCATATTCACAACAGTAAGTGCTTTATTGCCTTGCTATGGAATTACATAACGACTTCGGCCATGCCAAGTAAATGCCACTTAACCCTAGCTATACTTTTGGCCACCGAGTCAGATATCATTCAGTCTCAAGGTACACCAGAGCTCAAACTCATTATCAAAAGAATAGTCTATTGTTGGTTCGTGCGTGATCTCGTTTCATAGCCGTGCTTGCTTTCGGGTTTGGTATCATTCGTCCTGCGCCCCATTTGTGAATGAATATGGTTATATGCATTACGTTTAGCTTCTTGTTCAAGAGAGGCACTAATTAGCCCATCTTCGTGGGCTTATCCTAGGTCATATCCAGGACTGCTTGCTGTCGGTATCGGTTGTAGGCTGGGTAGTATAATAATGGTTTAGTTCGAGTTGTGGTTATCCGCCTTGCCACCTGCCGACCGCCTCAGTAGAGGACGGGCTTGGTGGTGTTGGGATTGAATATGACCCCGCGCATCGTTTGAACGGCATAAACGTCCTTCTCTTTACTCCTTCTCTGATTCATCGGTATCGTTGTATTGTCACCTTTTCTAGGCGGATCCGTCCTCCTCGATCTCGCAAACCGCTTCTAAACTCTCTCTAGTGACGCGAAGAGCTTCCTCGACCACGGAATCTGGAACAGCAAGACTGGGTTTAGCATCCGTGGCGCCGTTGGTCTTAGGAGCATCGCCGTTGGTCGCAGTCTTAGCGCTAGTGCCGTTGGAGTTCGAGGATACAGGGTTCAGGGCTGAGTCGTGGCGGACATCTTCGAGGACGCGACTGAGAAGGGCTGGAAAAGTGACGACCTCACCGGAGCGTAGAAGAGAGAGCGCATGCGATTGGATTGTGGTGGGCCAGTTTGTAGAGTGCGAGTTCAGAGCGTGCAGGAGGGCATCTTGTATTCTTAGAGAGGGTGTTAGTGGAACATTCGTGGTGCATGCAGATTTGTAAAAGGAGGTACATACTTGGAAACGTGGCCGTCGCGTAGAAGAACAGTATTGATCTGTGAGCGTAGATCCTGGTCCAAAGTAGCCTGTGTGTGATTTGCGGCGCTGGAGGGCACCTTGACGGGTGTTGAGGGCGAGTTGTTCGACATGATGGCAGCAAAGAGTGAGGGTGAGCCCCTTTATAAGAGCGCCTACGAGCAGCGACCGGCAAACAGAGTGCAGGAAAGTTCCAACCGGATTGTATACTCAAAGAAGATGTTGTGAAAGCTATTGCGAAAAGCTCCAGTGGACGATCTCGAAGTTCAACAGTCGCAGCGCGTCGTTCTCGTTCGTACAATATAGCAATGGGACTGCACTCTATCAATTAGCAGTAGTCCTTGGAGGTGGTATGGGCTTCGACCATGGGACATATACTGACCCAAATCGTATCGACAGAGCTCAACTCACTGGCACGGAAGATAGCAGTTGATCGTCAGAATGCAGTATAGCAAGGCTGAGGCTGGGGGCAAAAAGGTTCAGGGCGCGCAAGGCTGAAAGATTTGTGGATGATCTAGCCTCCGAACTCCACTTCCGACTGTGGCTGTGCCGGGGGTATCATTCTCCTACCTAGGTATCGACCAATCCCAGTGACAATATCCATAGATGAGGGATGGCACTGAGGCGACTTGCTTACATGGAGATTCCAATCATATCAACAACCATCATTTTAAACTTCTGAGTAAAGAGAATAGTTACTGATACTCAGAGGATGTAGTTCTTCTCGACTGACCTAAATGTAGTTTTGCTTTTTCCTCAACCCTGGCGACACAGTCTCTTAGCTCAGGCAGTGGCTGGCTGATCAACTGACTGATCCCTAGCTTATTGATTTATACTACCCATTCAATATCACAAAGCGAACCTCGTCAATCTCATCAGGATTGAATTTTTGACTGCTGTCCAAGGACTTGGGTTATATTTTGTCAACCCAGCACTCTGGGGTACATTAATCGGTCCAAGTTGCTGTTGCAGCATTGTTTGAATGTTAATATAGCTTTCAGATATTTATTACGACCACTACCTAAGCAATGAGTTACAGGAAGGGAATTAAAGTAAGGAAAATAAGTCATTAGTCTACAAATGATGAACCGGGGTAGGCGTTGTCAGCTTCGCCCAGGTCTTAAGAGAAACTAAAACCTTGATATAATTTCGGTTGTACTATATGAGGTGGCAGAGCATTTAAAAACGATATTATGTTTCTGGAAAACCCTCACATGACCAACAGCAAGCTCGGATGCGAGGATATATGACTTTGTTCGAGTGTGTAAGGGTCTCTTTTCACGAAGAGAACGGACATCTAGACACACTCTATACGCAACTATTGGATTGCCCACTACCAGTAGCTAAGTACTTGCGGAGACGACGAAATGGAAAACAAGAAAAGCAATTGGCACAAAGAAAACAGTCTTCTGGTCTTTGAGGGTTCATGTTCTATCACAGCTTGTCAACTGTCATGGAGCCAGCTAGCATTGACTGAAGACAACTGCTCACCCATTGGTCCGTCATTCGCGTACGAGGGCTGTTTATGGATGTGTAGGAAAAAAGAAACCTCATTCAAGGTTTCTATGTATTATTATTAGAAGCCATGTTTCGTATGGTCTAAAGACTATTAGAATCGTCTTTGCTAGGACATGCGGATGGTCGACATCGAACTCACTTAGTCACTTCCAAGTGTCCTGGACCTCTTACACACAATGCTTTGTGTTCTGATAATAATATGCTACAAAGAATCTTATCGGCGAGCTAAGCTGAACACCACCACAATGACTCCTCTTGCCACAAGGCTCAACCGACAGAATAATAGTTCGTCGCACTTTGTCCAGTCATAATGGCAGCCCCTAACCGTCGGACACGGTGGCTGAGAAGAAAACCTTCATATTAACTATGTCAAGACGCCCACGGCACCAAGTTGTTAAATTATCCCTGAGGAAGTTTGGCGTTTGCACCAGATTACCCAGTTCCTTGTCAGCGAACTTACCCTACGCTCTTGCGTCTCAACAGTCTAAGAATAAGAACTCACTTGTGACGGGACAAAGTTATATTCCTTGTTACGTGTACATACTTTGGAGAGCATCGACTGACTGACACGGCCTCCTTGACCAACAAGGACTATGCGGATGTTACCTGGGAGCACCCACTGTTTAGGCGAGGGTTCGCAACTGGTTGAGGCAAAAGCATGTGGTTATCGGGCTGACATCTGTGCCCATGACGAGAAAAGAAAACAACGGTACGGTATTCATTGGAAAAGGCGTCGTCGACAGCCCCGAACTCTGCCCTCGTCAGTATGTAGTGTGCGTCCCGACGGGTACATTACCCCAGACAAGATACCCTGCAATCGAATTTTCTGCGTAGTGGAAGGCCATCTCACACCGGAAATCCTGCCTTCAAAATGAATTACTTAGGCCGACTGACGGCCCGACCCGTTGGTATACCCGGTCGTAATGTAGTAATAGAATCCAAGTGGGTGAATTGAGTGTATGTGCTTGTTTGTTCAATGCTTGCTTCTCACACCGATATGCTGTCTGTTTCTTGGTAGCTCGCGCCACATCGTGCTTGACGAATGATCTCCTCAGTGCTGTTTGGGACGATCCAATATAGTTGCCTACGGTCTTGACTCCCTCGCGTTGTACGGCTGCATTCCGAGCCATCGCATGAGCCATTTTCGCCGCGGAATTGGATAATTCGGGAACACACTGAACGTCTTTGCCCGGGATTGCTTGTTTGCTCATTGACCCTGGCAACCACCCCTACATAAACTGCAATGGTATAGGCGGTGAACGATATCCAAGAAGCAACAAGAAGCTCTATATGTACATGGACTCCTTTTTACCAGCCCATCACGATTGCAGGCGAAATCAGGGAGAACTTTGAACTATTAAAAGCTCCGTGCACGTTAGGCCGCAACTCAGATTTACCCAAAGTTTGGTGGCTCTTTAGGCGGCTTTGATAACAGCAATTTCTTTCCAAGGTATTGCTATGCCGATCCGGAGTCTTTCCAACGGTATGCATGTAGTATACCATCGTGGCCTTGACCTGTAAGTGTAAGTCTAGGGTGCCAAGGGCAACAAAGACTTTAGCACCTGCCAGATGCTGAGCATCAACCAGCTTGCGGTGGTACTTGATAACGAGTATAGTAGATATGCAACTATCTGCAACACTAATTGTCAGATGTTCGTCATCTTGATAAGCTTTTCGCGTGGTCGGGCTAGACAACGCGCCAGTTGTGCTGTGCATCAAACGAAGCCTCTCTAATAGCGCAGGGAGGCAGACACGAGGTGTTGTAGGGTGCCAAGCCTGGGACGAAGCTACCAATTGAAAGCAACATAGGCAGATACTGAGCTGTGCAAGACGTTGAGCACAGAAGAAGAAGATGGCTCAAGATCTGCACTTGACTAACTTTCCATCTACAAGACGACTGACTTCCCTGCAAGAAGGGGAAGGCATAAGAAAGCTGGTCAGGTATGGCATCTTGTGGTCCGGCTACTCGTCGGTGTTTTGCTTTTTGCTGGTTACAGCTCTTCCATTACTGAGTGATCTGGGGTGAGTATACAATGTACAGGAAATACGAATTGAGAAACCACCTCCGTAAAGTATTTGCTGTATGTATACATTTCATTGTACCAGCCCAGAGGTACCCCGGTAGAGCATCGTGTCACCAGTCATTTAACAAGGATGCAAGTATCATCTCGCCTCGCGGTGAAGCTAGTTGGGCCCATTGGAGCGGAAACCTGCAAGCTTGCTTGTATCACAATGTAACCGTTATCAAAACTCGGGATGAACCCTATTTGCTGGAATCAGCTCTTGTCAGTCGCCAGACTTGTCGGTGAGCCAGTTTCAAGGCATGTGTATACCTGAAGTGACAATATGAGCCATGTGTGTATAGTATGTTGTATGCAGAAGAACAAGGATTTGCGTTGTGGATTAGGTGTGGCTAAAGATGGTAATGGAGAGGCGAGTAATTGAACCAATTCTTGCTTGGTGTGATTGAGGCTGAAGTGTTGGTTGGAGATTCATGTGGGGGATTATCCTCTAAGCTTGAGGCAAAGAGCATGTCCCGGACAATGAGCAGTGGGCCGATCTCCTCGTGGTCAACCGGTGAAGGGTGATACCCATTAAGGCCAACGTTCCACACCGCATCCACTCAAGTCTCAGGATATGACACCGCGGCCGCACACATATTTCCCCAGAAATGGCCATCCCGCAGCTGAAGCGTACCCAGTTGCATGGCATTGCGTACAATGACGTTTGAGAAGTCAAGAGGGCTTAGTCAGAGCCGTTGCAAGCCATGGTTTGGTAGAGCAAGTCCCTCTGGTCCTTATGCTCCCAATTCTCCGGTGTATGCGTCGATTCTCCGAACAAAACAATATCTGATTGAACAATTGCGCTCAAGACTAAATCTTGGACAGACGAGTCACCAGATAATTGTCTGGTCGTATGTGTCGAGCCGTGTGCATAACTGCTGGTGAACCTATGAAACACAACCTGATGGCGAGCCGCATGCGGATGTGGTGCTTGGCCTGGCCGAGACCCAATAAAACCGAATACACATGAAGCTTGTATGTTGAACGTTACTGATTCCTGATTGAACGATGCATTTGAGGCCTTGATCCGATTGAAACCCTTCAGAGGCCTGAAGTGGAAAGCTGAATGCGAGGCAAGGTTGAAGAGACAAATTGGCGAGCTGACCAAAAGCGAATCATACCATAACGAGTCCATTACATTGTGTGTTCGGTTAGACGAACTGTACAATCATATTGGGGTCTAAGAGAAGCTTGGCCAATATCGTTCTGGTTATAACAATGGAAGACCTTCTCTTTATTCTTTTGCCGAGATAACCAGTGCAGCAGAGTTCGAGAATGTCCTCACAGGTGAAGAAAGCTATAGAGCATCTGGCTAACGAGGAATGGGCTGACGTTGTATCATTCAGCGCCGATTTCCTATCAGGATGGTCTCAAACGAGGAAGTGGGCCGGGAACCTTGGGATACATGTACTGTAGCTATCGGGCACGGGAGTCAGCATTGCCATTTGAGGTTGATCTGGATGTTAATGGTTGCAGATAAATGTAGGTAGGCGGCCAATACGAGGAGGGCCTTTAGTTTCGTGAGCGACATGCAAGCAAGACATGTCACGCATCAAGACGACAAGAGAGAACATGATACATGAAAGAGAACTTTACACTAAAAAGGAGAAATGAGGCTTTGAGTATACCTGGGTACTCATGCCGCATGGTGGAGGTGGGAACGATGAGGGAAAATAACAAGTTGAATGGGTGATGCATCATTAATGAAACGATTGATTACGCAAACATGAGAAATATTTTCTTACCTAGCCTTGTCCATGAGCCAGTGGCGGAGCGGAGGGAAGTCGGGATCGTGGTTTTGAGGCATGAGCTATTGAACAAGCATTTGAATGTTCATGATATTGGCATGAGATTGTAGATGGAGGTTGGAAGGCAAGTGCTTGCTAAGACAAGTGCAGTTGAGGGCGCAGGCCAGGTACCTACACGTCAGCTCGCAATACCTGGGTTTAGTAGGTACCTACTACTTACTTGCTTGTGTATCGCAGACACTCAGCAGGCAAGACTGACCGGCTGGCCTATGAGGTAGGTACCAAGGTAGGCAATATTGACTCTTTCCTGGCTGCATCTGGATCGATCAGATTTTTGAGAATATTGACAAGGAAGGAAGGAAGGGAGGTACCGTGCCATTCAACGGAGTGCAGCGCGGGTACAGCAGTACTATAGTATGAGCAGGTAAGTACCAAGATACTAGGTAGGCACAGCACAACGCAACACGGCAGGAGCAAAAGACAACAATAGTTGGCCTCAAAGAGTTTTGGTAGTTACAGCCAGCCGCTGGTAGCGTTTCATAAGACAAGGTCAAGGCAGGTAAGTAGGAAGTGTAGGTAAGCGAAAGGTACGGTTGGCATATATCGAATGCCCAGCAGTAGTGTTGGGTTGGGATCCTTGAACTCAATATATGCAACTGAATCAATTAGGCACTCAGATACGCTCGTCTTGTTCGAGAGTCGCACATTGATGCATGAGGCCTAAACCAACCGATGACCTGGTGGGAGGTCTCGTTCCATGTATATACTGCACCTCACAGCTATACACATCCTGACCTACATAGAAGCCTCCATGCTTAGTTTCATCCGGAGCATACTATGTATGGCATCCCGCAGCTCATATCTCGCATCACGTAGCATCGCATTCTATCACATCACACCAGCTCCTCGAATCTGACCTGGTCCGAATGGCCTCACTTTATGGCTCGTTTAGGAACTGCAGGCAGTAGCTAATGGGCTAGCACGTACCTGGAAGCTGATGTCATGGTTTTGTTTTATCTTGCCTTGTTCTGGGTTGAAGCTGGTAGGTAGAAAATGCAAGCAAACTCAGTGAAGTGGATGGCCTGGCTTTGTCAGATCTGGACCCCCAAAAACAGATGCGGCCAGCCGTCTATAACTACAGCTACAAAGATGACACCACCACTGCACCGCCGCTCTCATCAACACCATCAACTTCAAGCTCCCAGTCCCGAGAGGAAGGGCGAGGCTTGAGTTAGCTCGGACTATGAGCAAATGCATGTTTGACCTGATTAGGAGCGTAGTTGTCATGCTGAGCAGTGGCAGTTGATAGAAATGTTTTGGTTTTATATTTTATTATGTAGGTATGTACTCACTTACAAAACACTGAGGCCAACTATTCTGACAAGTAGGCTGCGTAGCATTATGCACGGTATCAGTAAATAGTGGTGTTGGCGTTATTACCATCGCTGCAGTAGATTTTCATGATTATCCTATATCATGAGGGAGGGCTTTTTGGACCCTGGGTTCGATTCTGAATGCTAGTATTGTGTTCCATGATCAAATCGCTGATTGAATTGGCCATACACAGCGTACCTTAGTAGTACCTACCTAGGTAGTAGGTAGGTGAATGCAGGGATGTGTCAATTTTGTACTATACTGTAATTACTGGCCTACCTATTCCAGTTGACCAAGTCTGGAACCAGCTTGGAAGGGCCCTCCAAAACCAGCACTAGGGTCGTGACGGAGCGGCTCTTTGAGCCTTGGCTACCAGTACAGTCAGTACCTACCTTAGCGACGGGACTCGTGCTTGACGAGTAAGGGGCCTATTTAGAGGGGCAACCCGGCCGTAATAAATGTCCATACCTAGGCAGTACCTTAGTAGGTACCTTGGGACCTAGTAGCTCTTAGCCTGACGGGGTAACACATCAGTTGGTCTGTCGGTCTGTCGGTCTGCCATTCCTCATGAATGATGGACTTATTTCTTAATATCTGCCCGCGAATTTAAGACATGGGAACAGCTGACGCGGACTATGAAATTGGAGCTGCATGCCTGATTCCGCATTCCCTTTTATGGTTTCCCTGTCTTTACTGTGGTGCAGATACCAAGATAGATATCAGCTCATTGTCGCACCAGTAAAGGCCATGTCCGCTTTGGCGGCGGCGGCACCGGTAGTGGTGGTGGCAGTAGTAGCGAATAGTATCAGTGGTGTTGATAGTGATATGTACATAGTAATGATCACCATGACTGAACTGAACCCTGTAGAGAGGATTGGCGGAATAGGTGCAGTGCAGTGCAATACTGTACAGTATCAAGATGGTTGTTGAATGAGGGGCACAGACTCTCTTCTCAAGCCTCTCATAACAACTTCTGAGACAAAGGGTCTTGTATAGCCCACGTCTCACAAACAGACTGCGCTCGTGGCTCCCATGTTTAGTCGAAACGAAACTGACCTGTCAATGACCCTACCTAAACAATCGACGCTGGGGCGCCAGCCAAAAGCCAGGGTTTGCATCAATCAATCGGACAAGCTCAAGCGATGCATGTCGTAACTTAAACAGCGATGTAGAGCCCAGAGGTGTGCTTTAATGACTGATTTAATCTACAGTATGTGAAAGAAAGCGGTGAAGTGTAAAATATTAATTTCCTCGGTTGGCAGTAACAGTAAAAGCTCCATTAGTTACTCGGCAGAATAGCAACAGCAACAATTTCCCACTCAGTACGTACTGTACTTCATATTACCCTTTACTTGACCGAGAGCGTTCTAGCGGAAATCTAATGGAGAATAGCTTGATGTAGGCATTTGCAGAACAAGGGGGAACCTTTCATTTGGGAGTGAAGATCAAAGATACGTCTCCATTATGGCGCGGACCGTGAACCGAAGGGAATAAACAATAGACCGTTCAAGCACTATTGGGTCTCGGTATTCAGTCCCAGTTACCGAGGTACCTACCTACCTGAGTAATCAATGGACCATTTGCTTGTACTGTAGGCGGGTAATAATATCATCATTTGCTTGTGAATATTGTACAGTGCATACACCGTAAAAGTAGACTTATATACGACAACACAGCTCGTCGGCAGTTGTAAGAAAGAGGGTCAAGCTAAAAGGCCTCAAAACAACAATAGCGATCTCTGTGGAGTCCGGCCTGAGCAAAGACCACAGTGGAGGAGATTAATACGTAGGTAGGTAAATTCTTTCTCAGTGTAGTATATCAATACCGATTAAGAGATGGTGGAGAGCAGAACGAGATGGATGACCCTTGCAGGTAAAGCAAGGGAAGGAGGGAAAAAAACCTACCTAGGTACTGTATTCAACGGAACTTGGGTGGTCAATCAATTCGTTTGTTAGCCTAGCCGTGCCTGTTGGTGTCTGTCAATTATCTGTCTCTTGTCATTTTTTCCAGAATCGGAGGGCGCATCGCCAATCTTAGCTTTGGGGGGGAGGCCTACACACCGGGGGAAAGGGAGGGTAGGGGGCTGCCTCACCTTACACTTCACCTTGTCGGTGGAATCGATATCTGACAACAGGTACATAAAAATGTATGGAGATATGCGTAGTTCAGAAAGTACCTACTGTAGAGTGAGTGACGGATTAGGATGGATCAAAGCTGGCACTCTCACTCACACACTTCTAGGTACAGCTGCAGCCAACACACACACACACACCCACACCCCTATGGGATCGATCTGGAGAGAGAGAGAAGACATTTGCACAGGGAAAGGAAACCAACAAGCATTTGTTATACCCAGATACTGTATGGGTATCAGTACCGTACTCCATCCAGGTAGCTAGCTATACGTAATAATCTATGCATATTTACTCCCATTGACTGTGATATTTAGACAAACAGGCGGGCATTTAGAGTCTGTTATGGTAATAATATGCCTTGGTAAAAAGAACTTGAACTTTTCTTACACCGCAAAATACTAAGGTACTAACTATACCATCGTATCGTATCGCGTCGCATCCTCGAGTGCATCCAAGTGCATCCAAGTGCCGTACCGCGCCTTGGCCTTCATGTAGCTAAAAGAGATCCTGGGTGCAGTGCAACGAATAGTCGACGGCCGAAGGCATCGCCAGCTCCCATTCGCCAATTGCTCTCTCAGTTGTCTCTTCTCTCCTAGGGACCTGCGTCAACACGCATAGCTACATGCAGTAAACGACTGTAGCTTGCGCGAAAAGGGTCAAGGTCAATGTCCAATCTGCAGGCTACTGTAAAGTTTTGTGACACAGCACGCAGCGAAGCGAGCTGGCCGGTGAAAGAGTCTTTGATTTTCTTTCTCTTCTTTTCTTTTCTCCCTTCCCTTGCATCGATCGCTACCCCGGCTTTCTGCTACAGTACAGTACCCAACAACGGTTCTTGTCTCGGAAATAAGAACCTATCTAGTCACACGAATAGGTAAACAGCCATGATCTACCTTGTTCCGTCGCTGGCCGAGAAACGTCCTCCTGACTCGCTTGGCCTCCCATCTGACTTGACTCGGATGACGACGGCCGATTAGAGAGGCTGCATGTGCATGTGCAGGCCCTGGAAACAAAAACACCGTTGCCTCTATAAGTTGCCTAGAGTAGATACCTTACGTCAGAAGCTGAGATCTGCTTTGACAAGGTGATGGATGGATTTAGCTACCAGGATCGAGGATAGATGTGGATGAATGAGCACGGGGCCAGTATCAAAGTACAGTACAGTACTTGCATAGTACCTATCTCAGTAGTATCTACGTACAGATAATTCTATAGAACAAAGAATGGACTGCATTGTATACATTGATTATACCGAAAACCAAACTTCCAAGTTTATATATATCATGTTAGCAATATTCATGATAGATTGCCAGGATCACCACCACGCCAAGACAAACATTTTAACACCTCAAGCCCTGCATGTACTTTAGTAGTATACCGCCTACAGACTACAGTACGTGATCGCCAGTTGACTTGTGGGGTGGGATGTCTCCAACAGCCTCTTATTCGGATGAAGAGCAATCGTGAAAAGAGCACAGCAACTTACAGTAGAGTATTCGTACAGCAGTATGGATGGATGGACGGATGTCATGTTTTTGTGCAACCAACACAGCGAGCTAACACGGAACATGGAACTCATGGCCCTCACTTACATCATCACTATCTTCCATCACCGCAGTCACCGGGACCACTTGCTCAAAGGTCAAAGCTGCTTGTTCATGATTGATGGGTAGGAGAATGTGGATGTTGGTACAAAATAAAACAAGACAAGACGAGACAAGACAAGAGACATGCAACTACACACCGCTCAGTACAATGCCTGTCTTTGGAAGCAAACAAAATAATTCGTCCCATATTGGATTTTTATCCATTCAGTCTCCTGGGCCTTTCTACTAGGCATATACTGCACTCTCTAGTACATTAGCTCTCATGCGTCAATCCATGGATGATTTGCAATACCTTGATCCATGATACAACAGCGCACAAGGCCGTCTACTACTGTAATTACCCTACCGCACCGAGCCCGAACCCGTACCCGTACCGCAGCGAAGCACAGGGACAGGACACGAGCCAATGGGACCTATTCAAGCCGCTATGCGCCCTTCGGTCCGGTCAGTGTAACTGGTGGGGAATCTTTAACATGACAAAGGCGCCGACAATCGATAGATTGATGGATAATAATGGACGATGGTACAGCAGGTACCCGTACGCTGCCTACAGTACAGTACAGAGCAGGACGTAACGTATCTAGTTTAGCCAAGTAGTCTCGATTAGGACATCTCCAGAGTTGAGGTGGTGCGCTATCACCATACGAACCGGACCAATAGGGGCATTGAAATTGATGATGGGCGAATATGACGATCCAAAGCAGTATCTGTACTCTCTATTCTACAGTAATCCTATTGCATCTGCAATTAACCCGGGACCTGACCGTTGGTCAAACCGTCCCCGATCTCACCTGAAGCGGAACCATGCTAGACTGCACATTGTAATATATCAAGGTTGTATTGGGACCCGTTTCCTTAAAAAGAACAAAATCATATTCATACGTCCCCTTCGTAAACGCTAATGGTCTTTTACACGCAATACATATCCTCAAAACACATACATGTTGATGTTCCAAGAAAAGCCGAGTTTATGATTTGACCCACGTGAAAACGACTCAAGTCAAGTGGTGCTGGAACATCAATAGTTCAGTGCCGTCAGTGACGGGATAATTATAGATAGATGGATCTGGATTGCTAGCTAACTAAACGCCCGAGTCGCGTCGTAATGTAATAATGCAGTCTTTCTCACTCACACATTAGTTTTGATACCGCGGCACCAGCGTTTTAAGCTGTCTGTACGTCCAAGTCAGCCCAGGCCAGGTCAGGTTTGTCAACGTCCATGCGCCTCTGCGGATCATTCATCGTCTTAAATACCATTCCATCGTGATTCACGTTCTTGGCACAGAACCCAACCGGAACCAAAGACAAGCATTCTCAAATTCCCAGACCCATCGAACCTCGAAAGCGGATCCAGCGAACAAGAGAAGAAGGACTCGAGAATGTTACTGGGTGCCTCGCAACTCCAAAGAACCGCCGGGCTCCTTCCCAGAAAGAAAAGAAACAGGGGACCCTCCATTCTGCTCAAGGCTCAAGCCTCTCTGTCCCCACCAGAAGAAGCGGTCCACCTTATCCTAGCTGTTTCTGGGTAGTTGATGCCCAGAAGACGTGCGTGTGTGTGTGGGAGAGGTGTGTGCTGAACCAGAGGCGTATGGTCTAGAAAATGCGTCCCACCTCGAGGAGAACGCCGGGAGGCTCAGAGGGCCTAGAAGAGAGGCGCTGCTTGTGGTTAAGCAAGAGCCTTTTCAAGAAACATAGGCATGAGACGATGAACAAGATCTTGAAGAATAGAAAGAGGGACTCGGGAGGCCTACTGGGGCAATATTGTAGTCATCGGAACGAAAGACTGGTTGCTTCTTCTACAGTACATCAGAATTCCAGGTCAAGAATAGCAACAGCTGACTGAGTAAGTGACCTATCAATCGGACTACCAAGCACCAACGATCTAGCAACGATCCAGCAACGCCCAAGCAATCCAATCTCAAAAAAAATATTAGACAAGACTGCCACAAGATAACTATGTCTGTCCCAGTAACCATTCAAGGGAAGCGAACTACTGGCAACATAGTTGTAGTTAAGTTAACTCGGATTGTTAAAGTAAACACGCGCTGTCAGATTCGATATAAACCGATAGAAGACTGCGAAACCACGGATACAGAACAACCTATTAGTCCCCAAACTCGTATTGGGGGACCCTTGAACCTTTTGAACAACGGGAGCAGGCGTATTCATTCAGTGTTGGCACTTGAAAAGGAAGAAGTGTTCCAAAGAGGTATGTGACCGGGTTTTTATTGTCTTTTTCTCTTTTTCCTTCCTCTTCCTCGTCGTCGTCCTCCTCCACCTGCACCAAAGAATACCTCAACACGGTCATGTCTTCATTCACTCATCCATTCAAGTTGATGGACAAGCCAAGAAGACGTCGATGGGACCAGGTCAGTCCTCGGGGTGGCTTTCGCCACCAACCCAAGTCAGCTGCCCCACCAAATGCCCCAAATACTGACCTTTGCCCACCAGGCAAAGGCCTGGATACGCAACTGGCACTGGCATAGGCACCTGCTCTTCACTCCACCATCAAGTCCATGTGGTTTTCGCCTCTTGGTTGTTGGTGTAATGTTGGGTAAGGATGGCCGTTACGCCGAGAGAGGGAGCTGAACCGGACTGGGTTAAGTCGAGCTGGAGGGGCAATGAACGGTAATGGATAGTATAGAGGTCGTTGAAGTATACTCTTCTGTACCGTCTATGCTGAGTTGATGGTGTTGTCTGTGTGAGCTGTACCTGTCCAGCAGTGCTTGCCTTTCTTTGTAGGAGGTTTTATTCCATTGGCCTCCACTGAGTTAGGTTGCTGTTCAGCGGGCAGTCAGGTCAATGTTTTAAGGTGCTGTTAGCTGCGTCTTCACACCCTGTCCGGCGGGAAACTGGGGACAGTTGCTTGCCCTTCTTGTCCTGGCCTTGCCTGGCCTTGGATTGGTGCTGCGAGCGATGCGGTGCCCCCAAAGACCATTCGGATCGCGCTTGCCCCTAACCTGCTTAAGTGGCTACCTAGGTAGTGGGCACCTGCCCTGCTGCAGCTGGCAGCTGGCACCCGGCACCCTGCACCCGGCAGGTCGCACTTCCCCTGCACATGCACCTGCACATGCCTGCACTCTGTACTCTGCACTCCATTGCACTTGCACTTGCACTTGCACCTTGGAGAAAGAGAGACCTTGCACCTTGCAGTCGCAGTGGCACCGACCGCACCTGCACTTGCTGAGTCGACTCAAAGCAGGACTTAGACCGCACTCGTCTTTGAACCTCGAGCGAGCGAGCGAGTCGTCGAGTCTTTTAACTCTCCAACATCAACAACTTCTGCCTCTCCCTCCATTCCCCGCCACTCACTCGTTTTTTGGCCCCTCTGTCCCGTCAATTGCCACGGGCAGGGCCATGCTTTGTCCGCGGTGAAGACCTTTCTCTCTTCTATCCCAAGTCGTCCTCTACTCGGACTAGATAGTGCACATATGGGCCGCCGCTCTTTGACCTGACCTGACGACAATCGACGCTCACAACAATTTTAGTCCGCCATCATGGCTTCCGCCGATGACATCGCGACCACTCTCCTTCGCGGTGCTGGCCGCGATGACCTGCCTCTAGCCGATTACATCCTGCGCAAAACACAATACCTCTACGCCCTCATCCTACTTATAACATTCATATTCGGTGCTGCTTGGTACAGCGTCGTCAACTCCAAGAAGCAAGAAGATCAAGTCCACTCCACAATTAAGGGTCCTGGAGGCAAGCCATTACCTATCACCAAGAAGAAGAGCTCTCGCGCCGACGGTGATCGTAAGATTGGGCCTGGCTTTGGCCGCACCGCCAAAAATGTTTTCCGTTACCTCGCCTTTGTTGTCTTCCTGACCTACGTATGCAGTGCTGGATTCATGTTTTACCATGCTTTCTGGTTCGAAGACCCTTACAGTTGGTCCAAGGAGGGCCTTCCGTGGGCTGGCGAATGGAGCGTTGTACGTGAACCACGAGATCCTCGAAACATCGCTAGAATAATGTTGTAACTCGAACTGACCACTTTTCACTTAGGTCCACGTCACCGGCGCTCTGTTCTTCTACCTCTACATCCTCATTTCTCTTTTCGACTGGCGCAAAGGTCCGAATATCGTTCATTTCGCTGTCTGGATCTTGGGCTTCACTGGCGAAATTGTCTTATGCTCAACAACCGCAGTTGCTGCTGTTGATTGCCACTTTTTCCGGTCGGTTAGAAACAACGGTTCAAGAAAAGATGGAAATTGCGTGGATTATTGGACCAAGCTCGACCTTGTGTTCTATTTCATCCGAATCCTTCATCTTCTTGCCCTGATCGGAGTTTTTAGTTCGGCATGGATTCGAAAAGCTCGCGGTTCTGACGATAACAAGATTGAAGAAGCTCACCCGGCCGAATCAACACCGCTGCTCAACGGGCATCGCTGGTCGTACGATACCAATGGACAACTGGCTAACGGCCAAATTCCTAATGGCCGAGAACCCAACGGCCGAGAGACTAATGGTCGTCGTGGGCGCGGCAGAACCATTTCGAATGCACACAAGACGCCAAGTTTCCCTAAGAAGGAAGAGCCTGCTGCCTTCTATCGACCCGAGAAGCTGCCACACAAGACATGGTGGGAGTATTTTAAGGGCTACTCTCTGTTCTTTCCATACCTGTGGCCCAAAGACTCTGTCAAGCTTCAGATCAATGTTCTAGTTTGCTTCATCTTGGTCATGCTGCAGCGCCTGGTTAATGTGGCTGTTCCAATGGCCGTAAAGCGGGTAGTCAACGATCTCGAAGATGTGATCAAGCTAGTTCAGAGTGGCGAACGTCTTTCAATGGACAATTTCCCACTGAAAGATTTCATGATTCTTGGACTCTTGTGGATCCTGCAAGGTCAATCGGGACTTTTGGGCTCTCTCAGATCAATTCTCTGGATTCCCGTCTCACAATATTCTTATCGCGGACTAACGACGGCCGCTTTTAATCACGTCCACTCGCTTAGCCTCGATTTCCATCTCTCAAAGCGTACCGGCGAAGTCTTGTCTGCACTCAACAAGGGCTCATCGATTAACCAGTTCCTCGAACAAGTCACTTTTCAGGTCTTCCCTATGCTGTTTGATCTTTTTCTCGCCATTTCAGTCTTCTACTACGAGTATGGTCCGCTGTATGCCGAGATCAATCTTGTCGATACTTGTTGGTATCTGTACATGACCATCAAAATGGCATCGACTCGAGCCGATCAGCGTCGAGAGATGACAAATGCCGATCGCGAGGAAGAAGCGGTAAAAAATGACTCGATCTCTAGCTACGAAACGGTCAAATACTTCAACGCAGAAGAATTCGAGTCACGGCGCTACCAAGGCAAGGTTGCCGTTTTTCAAGGCGCAGAAGCCAAGGTTCAGATGGGTATGATGATGATGAACATTTGCCAGACCGTGGTTTTCAACCTCGGGAGAATCATTGCAGCATTAGTCTGCGGCTGGCAGGTCGCTATGGGTCTTCGTACTACCGGCGACTGGTTCATGGTTGTCTCTTACTTGACACAGCTCCAGGGGCCTCTCAACTTCTTCGGCACTTTCTACCGCACGGTTCAGCAAGCCATGATTTCTGGCGAGAGGCTACTTGAGCTCTTTAAAATCCAGCCAACGGTAGTAGACACTCCTCACGCTGTTCCGCTAGGCAAAGATTTCAAAGGTCATGTGCGCTGGAATAACGTTAGCTTCTCGTACGACCGACGAAAGCCCGCGCTACGCAATATTTCGTTTGAGTGCCCTCCTGGCACCACGACAGCTTTTGTCGGCGAGTCGGGTGGTGGCAAGTCGACATTGTTTCGCCACATGTTTCGCTACTACGACTGTGATGAGGGATCGATCGAACTAGACGGTCGCAACGTCAAAGATTTGACTATCAACTCGGTCAGAGAAGCGATTGGCGTCGTCCCACAGGACACGACTCTCTTCAACGAGACATTGATGTACAACCTGAAGTACGCGAGGCCTTCTGCTACAGATGAAGAAGTTTACGAAGCTTGCAGGGCAGCCAGCATCCACGACCGCATTCTCTCTTTTCCCGACCAATACAACACCCAGGTTGGGGAGCGAGGCCTTCGTTTGAGTGGTGGTGAAAAACAGCGGGTTGCAATCGCGCGAACAATCCTCAAAAACCCTCGCATCATCATGTTGGACGAAGCCACGTCGGCGCTCGACTCACATACCGAACAGGAGATTCAAGATAATGTGTGGAACATTGGGCAGGGCCGTACTCTGCTCATAATCGCGTACGTGAACTAAATTGTTGTATGCCAATTCCTTTGCTAACCTCATTTATAGACATCGACTATCTACTATCACACATGCTGATCAGATCATTGTCCTCAATTCCGGAACGATCGTTGAGAAGGGCACACACGAAGAGCTTTTGACAGCTAAAGGACGATATGCTTCCATGTGGGAGAAGCAGATTCGGGCCGAGCGTGCTTTAGATGTTGCTCGTGAAGCACAAATGAAAGCTGCGAGAGCAGTTCGCAAGGCGAAGATGGGTCTCAAAAGGAACTCTGATGTTGCTATCGACAACTATAGCGGCCTTGGATCACCTGGAAGCCTGTCTGGTACTGGCTCTCAAGGTCATGGGGATGACACCCACACATCTTCATCTTCATCTTCCGACACAGAATCAAGTCACAGCGGCGATCACTCGAGAGAACGTGAGCGCAAATAAGCTGCGGCTCTGCTCTCAACGCACACTGTTTCATTACACACCCGCGGACTTCCTACAAATCTTGACCCCCAGCCAAGGGGCCGAAATACACAACCAACTTAATTCCCGTTTACGACACTACCACGCTATCTATCATCTCTACTCGGTTCACGAACGGACATGACCATCGTCTGGGACGTTTTACCAAAGGGCTCGGCATTAAAGACTGCATCAGATCGGTGTTGAGGCGTTTTGCTTCTAGTGCTTAATGAAACGGATTATGAGAATCCGACTAATAATCTCGAAGATGGCCTGTATGGGGCTTACGAGTTGATGTTTTCAATCTCGATAGACAAGGCAACATGAAGGGTTTATGGAGTCATGCATTTTACCGTTGTTATGTGCTGTACATAGCACAGTAATTGCCAGGACAGGGAACATTGGCAGGCGTTACGGTTATCATGATTCACTTTTTGGAATGCGGCATGGAATATGGCTTTAGTTGAACACTAGGGGTATGTGGGTTTCCTCTTATAGCGACGACCGGTTCGGCGCTCTCGACATGGCGTACCAAGCTGCACACCTCAACCATACGACACAACGGGCGGTAGGGGTGGGGTATTGCCAGTCTGTATACAGGAGACTTCCAGGTCTCTTAGACTAAGAGACCGCTCATGCGGGAGGAAAGGTTCACGATCTAGTTATTGAAAGTTTGGGTGGCACACAAATGGCTATTGTTAGTGAAATGAATGGAAAACAAAAGGAATCCTGCTTTTTCTTCCTCAGTCCGTGGCTGAACCATTTAATAGAAGGTGCAAGAGCACTATCTCAGAGAATCACGTCGAATCGTATGTCCATTTGAGGGTAAAATCAATATGTGTTACAAGATCTTGTACCTGAGTCAAGCAGGTATGTGGGAGCATAAAACATAACGTCGCAGCGCATCACATAGTATGGCAGGCGAGCAAGCAAGCCAATGATGTCTCTTTTTCCCCCTCTCGATCTACATGATCTGTCCTACTATTTCCACGTGTCAGTCAATACTTGTTGAACAGAAAGACGTGCAACATATTAGTTGAATTGTATGATCGTTTAGATAGCATATGTTTTACTCGAGACGTCAAGTGTGTCCTGTGCTGCTCTTTAACCCAGCTTGACCAGTTCGGGGTGTTGCCCGCCGAATTGACTGCATTGAGGCTGTGCTCGGGGCTCAGTCGGTAGCCGATTGGCTCCACTTGCCTGGACCCGCCACCCCGGATGCCGGGATCCATGGAGGGGCAGAAACCAGCATCAGGAACGGCTCACCGTAGTCCCCTCGAGTTTAACCCCTGAGAGATCCAGTGAGTTAATTATTCTTTGACGCCATTGAGAATGAATGGCCGGGCAAGGATTGCGAACAAGGTTGCTGAGTGCTGTTTTGATTTGGTGTAGGTATGTGGCATAAGACTCTCCCGGCGATTAACTCCGCAGATCTTGTAGCCGCTTTATGAATACAGTAACAGCACAGATGCATAAGAGTAAGCCTATTCTGTGAAATTTGGACTCCGGAGTGATAGAGAAAAATACCCCTCCGGTTTTACTAAGGCTAGTAACGTTCTTGTATCCTCGGAATGAAGTGTTATCCTACATGTGAGTTGGATTATTCGAGCATGCATGTGGAAGAGCTTTTTTTGAAGTGGAAGGTTAAGAGATGAATATTTGGACTGCTACACAGCAGAACACTCTGTAGTCTGGCCAGACAATGAATAGACACATTGCAACTCGATCTGCCGTAGCGAGTCATCGTTTTCCGTACTATACAGAGACGTTTGACCTCGCTTGTGGCGGCTTGAGTTACGGGTGTCCCTTGAACAGCTAATGCGTTGTCAACGTGGCCTTCGGGAGGTCCATTGGGGCAAACGGTGGACATGGTCTCCACACGATGAATTCGACTATACATCCAGACTCGAAGCAACATGAGAGAGGCGGATTAATAATTGGGCCCCAAGTTACTGAAAGCGCCTGATTAACGCGTTCACGGACTGTTAACGTTGGAAAAAGGCGCCAACCATTCGTTGATACAAACTGGGCTGGACCGACGTCGTAGTTGGGAGTATAACTAGCACCTAGGGCGTGGGACAGGGGCAGCAAGCGCTAAGGCAGTAGCAATATTAAGTATGTTCGTATAGATATCGATAAGTGATTGTACAAGAAGATATGCGCGTGTAAATACATAATCCGAGAGATGGTGTACTGATGTATGCGGGTCGTTTGAGGCCAGAGTGAGTGTCACGCGTATTGGTGAGAAAGACTCCTTATCAACAGTGTCTTTGACAAGCCTGCCCAAGAACCTCCTTGCTCCTGACGTCGTCAAAACGAATCGACATGTGTATGTCGTCCGACTCAGCGATCCGTCGCAACAGAACAGTTGATTAATCCGGGTAGGACGGATTCTCTCGGAACGCCGGCATGTTGGATATTAAAGCGACAGCGAGGTCCAACCACTCCAAGTTGAACTCCTTTACTATCCGCACCAACCCCCCGCCCGGTGCTCTCTTAAAAAGGAGAGATGCAAGCAATTGTACGCCCCGTTTTCGTGGCTTCCTCTTTGCTGTGGTCATAAATATTATGCTGATCCATTAATTCGTCCCATTAACCCGATCCTGACTTTACAAGTGATTTTTGTCATGAGTAGGAAGCCTGAACTTCAATCTTCCAATACATCAGCCACAACAACCTCTGGTGCCGCCGCTTAGTTCTTCGCATCTCCCGAAGCCCTACCGTTGGCATGCCCGTTCGTAAAGCTGTTGGCCTTGGAGCCAGCAACGGCCCCCTCGTCTTCCTCCATGTCGCCCTCATCCTCGTCCTCGGATCGGTCATCTTGGAGATCGTTCTGGCTGACAAATCGCCAGGCAATTCGGACGATACAGAACAGCCAAAAGAGGTTCAGGGCTTGAAGAGAGCACAAGAGAGTGGCAGTAATGACCTGAGCAATACGGCACTTGTACTGCTGGGTATCCCAGTTCAGTTCAAAAGGACCGACAGTCTCGAATTCGGTAAAGAGAGACCAGATGATCTTGAGGTTGAGATAGTGACGCAGGTAGATCCAAGCGATCATGAAGACACCGAAGTAAGGGCCCACGAGGGGAGAGTCAATGTAGTTGAGCGTTTTGGAAGTAGCCAAGAAGAAGTCACTAATGTCGTGGGTGGTGTAGACAGCCAGACCGATGTAAGTGAAATGGAAGCGGTAGCTCAGGCCAATGAGTCCAAGGGTAACAATGTGATGACCAACAAGTTCCTTGAAATCCTTGCGGGGCTTCTCCATACCAAGGAGAAGAACAATAGCCTGCTGAGCCCAGTAGGCTGCCTGAAAAAGATAGTAGAATTTAACAGGACCCTGATGAGTTAGGTGGGGGAAGCCATCGTACATGCCGTAAGTGTTGAAGTACCATACGGGGGTGTGGCTCATGACCCATAGACCAACAGGGCCAAGGACACCGAAGTAAATAGCAGTATAGACCTGCTCCATGAAACGAGCCTTCTTGCCGCGGCTGAGGCCATAGTAACGAGCCAAGGGCGAAAGAAGCTCCTGCATAATAAACTCGCGAGTGAAGGATAAGACTATCGTATAGAAAGCGACGAAGGCGACATCCCAGCGGCCCTTTCCGTAGTGAGCGGGCCCATTGAGATCCTCCTGCGGTAGCTTGTAGGAGAGGAATATAAAGTGGTGAATAGGGTTGGATTCGGTAGGATTGATGGCGTACCCAATGAGGAAGAATGCGAGAAGAACGGCAGGGAGGACGAAGGTGTGCTTGATCATGGTCTGTTTCGCACGAGCGATGAGGCCACGAGCACGACGTCTTTTCGAGAGGCGCTTTCGGCCATCGGACTGCGTCAGAGATATGTTAGGTCGAGGGGAGTAGGCGGAGGAGGTTGAACAGAGCAGAGACATACATAAACATTTGAGTGGTTGTCGGTGGCTTCGAGACTGGCACGACTAGAAGCCAATGCCGGGGCACCCGTGTCGCCTCGAATCTCACCACCCAAAGCGCTGCTCTTACGTCGCTTCCGGGCGTTGTTGATGGCGTCCTGGGTGGCTGTGGTGTTGCTGACCGACGACGACGAGGTGCCTTGATGACGCTGGTGTAGCTGATCGTTTGCTGTGTTCAACAGCGGGAAAGGTTCTGAGCCCGACATTCTCGTTTATCGTATGCCACTTTCCGAGCTGGCAGAGTTTAGATTTTGTCTCGCTTTGTTCTGTGGTGGAAGATGTTACGCCCCTATTTCGTGAGTAGTGTAGTGCAAAGGATATCTCCAGTCGCAAAGAGGAGGAAAAGAAGGGACTAGTATAGGGAAAGGAATGTGGCTGCTGTTTGACTCGTATGGCTAGTCTCTCCTATTTACGTCTTTGAAACGCAGAAGAAGAGGCAGGCAGTAGATCAAAGAGACAAGATGAGAAGAAGACAAGAGGAAAGTAATGAAGAGAGAGAGAGAGTCAGTCAAGAAGTTAGGTAGGTACGGGTTGTGCGGGATCGTCGCGTGCTATACTGGACAATACCTAGGTAGGTACGGATACATTATTATTAGAGGGAGATGCTAGTGGAGGGGAGATTTTTAGGTGGGTAAGCCGAGACGGAAAAGGACGTCATGATTGGCCAGATTGGGAAATATCGGTTGGATGGGTGGTGCCTTCCTTCCTTCTGGGTTCCATCTCATTGCTCCTGGCTGCTGGCTGCTGGGGCATTGTGTGTACTGCAAGTTCGATTTCAGGGTCTTTGAGGAGTCGATTGCTATTCTTATTATCATGTCTGTCTAGGTAGGTAGGTCAACTCTATATATATATAAATAGGGAATACCCAACCTTAAACCATTAAACTTTATATTTTCTGTTTTCCCACAACGTTTCTCAAAGTTAGACTACCTCGCCATTCGATGTATTTCTTCCACAGACCCTCTAGAAGAAAAGGATTCCCGTATTGTGGGACTCAAAAGGCCTCCGCGGGCTCCAAGATTAAGATTATCCAAGGGTTTTTAGTTGATATGGTCTGGCTGCCAGGATTCAACTTCAGCTCCAGGGGAATCTATGTACCTATCCTCAACGTTGATTGTCTTGAGATTCTTCTGTTACAATCACGGACAACTTTGGTCGCTACTTTTTTTTTTTAAGGTACGAACCTACCTATACAGATGTCGTTGTGCTAACTGGGTCATCAATCATTGTCAAGTTTGATCAATCGCCCCTTGCTGGAGTGGCATAGCATCCATTTGAACGTGCCGCGGTCCCATCGCATCTGTCTCGCCCTGATTCATGCGCGCATCTGGTTTTCGTCTCCCGAGGATACCGAGAATTAGTTGTTTTTCGTTCCAATGTGGGCTATGATCTAGAGCTGACATGCACTAAATACGTCATGCCGCAAAGATACCTATGGACATGCACGCAGTCTACCTACCTAGGTTAGTACCTTCAACTGTCAGCAGGTACAGTACATACTAGGTACTAGGTAACCTAGGAATCATCTGCAGTTAAAGATTGGTTCATATTAAGAACGTACAGATATCATATCCAAGTGTCAATTCCTATATAAGCTGAGGTCAATGAATAATGACCGTAAAATACAAATATGGCATATTCGCTCATGAGATCCCGTCCTTATAACGCCACATTCCCTGCTTGGGGGTCCATCTTATTGAATATGTGCATGACTCCGGACATAGCCGCCATGTTTGCAAGTCCCTGCCATAGATATACATACAGGGGATGTTAATGCAATCATCCCAGGGGTATCATTCATACAGACCGTCCCAATGATTACTTAAACGCCAGTCTTTCAAAAAATAATGGATCGCTAGATGCACAAGTACTAGCACATAAGAGTTCAAGTCGCTCGACGGAGCCCCGGGGAATCCGAGTCTTGTCTTGGGTGATCCAATGATGACCTATCTGACATCGAGCCATCGTCGGAGTCATCATAGAAATCGTCCTCATAATTCGTTCTCGGCCGGACACCTCGCCATAGTGGTGGGTTATTGGGCGGAATAGGTCCATCCCCTGGGCTGCCCGAGAAAGTGCTTCGACTCCCGTTCAATTGTGCCACTTCTCCCGACGCGTCTCTCGAAGTGCTGCCCTGACTGATCATGCTGTTATTGTGGTTCGCAAAAGGCTGCCTACTTGGTAGCTGCGGTAATTGCCGTTCCGTAGTGTTGAGTTCTTCTTCCTCTAGGACCTGCTGCAGCGCTGCTCCTCTGCGGGGAGGGGCCGGAATGACCGTCACTGGAAGGCTTTCGGTATTTGGTGCTGATCGCATGCGATCTCGTAGTTTTTCGGCTTGGTTTGCCGCGAAGTCCTCTAATCGACCCCTTAGATCCCATCGATTGGAATTATTTGCGCGTCCTTCACGCGTGACTACCGAGTTTCCGTCCGAACTTTGAACTGTCTCCGCAGGCGCATCCTCGGCTGTATGATTAAGTGTCGAGTTGGAGAAAGTAAGATTACGCCAACCGCCCCGACTTGGTGAATTTGGTGAGTTGGCCTCCAAATCTACGGATTGCCGTGAAGCTAGCGGCACAACAACACCGTGCTGTACGGAAGCCGGGGCGTGATTGGAAGAGCTGGATTCATCGTTCAGTTGCTGGCTTGGAGGTGTGCTACTTAATCGACTCAGATCGACCACACTCGGTTGTGGCAGAGGATCGGGAGTTCGTGAAGTAGTCTCTGAAGGGGCCTGGTACCTTACAGCATAAACTGTACTCGCCGCGCTGGCCGTGTCTGTACGGCTAATAGGTGTAGCAGCAGGTGCCGGCCGAGCTGGCCACATTGTAGGTCGCAAGCCTCTTCCTGTGCCCCTTTGTGGAGGCTGCTCAAATGGTTCGGCAAACGCACCATTGCCTTGGCCGCGGTATCTGTTGGCAAGAGAAGAGACAGTCGGCCAGCCATTGGCTGCAGTCGTAGACATCTGCGATCGATCACCCTCACTACCGCCCCCCGAACTGCCGCCCTTTCTGCTCTTACGATTGCGAAGCCAGGGAAACTCGGATGCGTTGATTTCGAGCGTATCGTCGCCGTCAAAAACCTCTCGTCCAAGAATACCATCCTTCTTCTCCTCACGTTCAAGTGCCTCAATTCTTTCCACCCATTCCCACACAACAACACTGGCAGCTGCAGCACCAACCCATCGCACATAATCGCCCCAACCAGTAAAATCGGGCTGGGAAATATCGAGAATGAAGAAGACAACAGGTATAAGGATCGAAATGAGGGAAATGATGGCGACAAAACTGATGTTCTTCATAAAAGGATGATAGAAAGAGTAACGCTTCTTCATTAACGCAAAGTAGACGACCCAGGCAGCATACAACAAGCCCAGAGAAAGCTGGAACAGGTAACTCAGAGCGGGAACAGGGTGAACAAAATTCTTAGGTCGTGCGGTAGTATTGATGCCGTTATCCGAGTATTTGAAACTAGTAACGGCACTGAAAACAACATCAAGGGTGATGAGTGCGAACGCAACCCATTTGATGATTATCTTTTCTCTGTGTCGGGGAAAGAGTCGGATGAGAGTCTGGGCCTGGGCCAGCCATAGAAACGTATCAGAGACGAGTCGGATAACCTTGAGTTCCACGCTGTTCATCACCTCATCCTGTAGTTGATTCGCATTCTGGATCCCCCACAAGTACTGGCTTTTAGCTACTCTGAAGGTGTCAGCTGACGCGATAGTCAGTGAGATGGCGACGGTTAAAGCGGCCACTTTTTGTAGCCATGGTCGACCACCAATGGTGACGCTGTTATTCGAGCTATGGGTGAAAGCGGATTTTCGGCCCAGGTAAACAATTCCTCCGTCGAGAAAAGACCTAGGGGTGACGAAGAGCATAATGACAAGCATATAGGCAGTAACGGTAGTCGCAGCGAGGGCGTAACAGATCGGAAAGGTGGAGGCGTAGAAGGGATCGCGAAAATCGGAGAATTTCGGGCTGCTGTCTGACGGATCGTGTTGAGTGAGGCTGCTATCGTCGCCGGAGGCAGCATATGTGACATGGACTTCGGCTCGGGGGAATATATCGTGCGTCGGGCAAGGTATTTGGTAAATCGCGGGCTCCGTCAGTATCGAGGGGATACCGTCGAGCCCCAAAGTCTTGACTCCATTGACAGGTAAGAGCGTTGTCGTGCATAGTGATGGAGGCGCTGTGACAGTCGCGCTGACCAAGGCGGCGGTGGCCATGATTGCGGCTGGTCGATTATTCAGTGAGGCAATACAAACCGAACGACCAGCCGCGAGTTGACGAAATTCACGAGTTGGAAGAGGACTCTAGTTGGAGGGGATTCGCTCAAGCGGCAGCCATGGGAGGCACGTTTCGATGACTGAGCAACGTGGTAGAATCGACTGGGGATAGATTCGAAATTGCCTGCGATTCAGATGCAGTTGGGTGTGACGGTTTTTTGACGACTGCTGATGAAGAAAACGAGTGTGTTCAGGCGCGGTTTCGAGGAGTTCGTGGGGGGAAACTGTAGGTAAACGGGAGGATTCTAATACTGTGCAGTACAGTACAATATTGCAGCAGTCTGGAGGCAGACGGGACTAGGGGGTGCGTGATTGATTACGGCGGGCCCTTGACTACGAACGGAAGGAGGCGGAGTCGAGGCAAGACGGGGGTTGTATCTCTTGGACTGGGGAATCGAAATAGAAAGAGGAATTGATTGACGCGGCGGATTGTACAGCGATCAGTTCACTAAGAGTATAAGTATTAGTAGGTCCAAATGCTTTGCTCAAGATAAATACCAAGAGTAAGTGACGATGGAGAGTCGGCAAAGTCTTGGCTTGTTACCGTCGGTCGATTTTCGCGTGGAAGACGTGCAGGAGGGCCGTTCTTGGGAATCGGGCAATATGGAGTGGCGATCTGGAAAAGAGAAGCCTTTTCGATGGATGCCAACACACGCCAAACTGTACTAAGCCCGCTAGGAGAAAGGGGGGAGGGGAATAAATAAACAAGGCTGATTCCAAGGGCTAGATCTGGACACAAAAGAATATGGTTCGGAATTACGGATACGTAACGCAACTAGAATTAAGCTCTTGGTCCGTTCATTCTTTTTAAGCATGCATGGCTCAGGGAGATTATCTTAATCGATTGATGTGGAACAGTAAGACAGGAATTCTGGGGAATCACCTTGGGACGGACGGATGGAAGAATATTGCAAGTAAGCATCCCTTTTGCCTCTGTTTATTTAGCGACGCACTGTATAGATTTAGCCCATATGGTACAGTATACATCCGCACTGCTCTGATGGGAAAAATAGCAGGATCAATCGCTATATTGATTTGAGTCGAAAAACCGTTATCGTCTTTGGCTGTACAACCACAGCTAAAGATAGGTAAGTACCCATCAAGCCTATGAACTTCCAGACCGTTCAACGGCAGTACCGATCAATCAATTGTACAGTGCAGTACTTCACTGTACTGTATCAGTATATCGGTGTCACCAAAAAGGGTCGGATTAATAAGGAGCTTAGCGACAGGGCTGGAATGCAACTGGAGCCAAACAAGTTAAACCCCTCTCCAACCCCCAAAATCATCAAAGGCCCTGATGAGCGCTCGACATATCCTCTTTCGTCCATTCAGCCCCAGTTCTCTCTCCCGCCTCGCCCTCTTGCCAGGAAGAAATTAAGGCTGATGGTTATCGGTGTCCAGCGTAATAAACGAAATGATCTCGTCACCTTATACCTGCAAGTAAATATCCTCATGAAAAGTACAGTGCCAGACAACTCATCACTTGATCATACCGTGGCTTGGGAGATCGGACATTACTCTTTTCAGTGTCCATAACTTGACATAATCCTGCACTGTGCAATGGATGGATCCTGGGGTTAGGACGTTAGGTTAGCTTACTGTACCGTCCAATGCAAGAGAGTGGATGGAAGGAAAAGATCATCCAGCCTTCTCACATATTTTAAGATCAGCTCTCGATAGTGCGATTCTTTTGAAGCAACAGCTGTCCACAGGCAGAAATTATGCATTAAATCGTTTGCGGTGCAGCGCAGTGCAACAGAACAGCCTACAGTAATAAATGTTGCTCGCTGGTTACCGACCGGCTGGTTTCGATATCTAGAACCCTCGCCTCGTGGCTAGACCGAGCCGTTTAACCCAAAAGTCAATTTCGACTTTGACACTCATGACAGCATCGTCTGTTAGGTACCTGAGATACAGTTTCCTTGAACAAATGAACAAAGTATAGATTACCCATTATAATCCTAATATGAATCTCGGGTTTCAACCCTTCTCTTACTCTCACTCTTATCCAAACACTATAGAAAAGAAAGTCGTACGTTCAATCTCGTGGAGCGAACCATATGCGGAACTGAACTGCAGTGCTCTGTCTCCAATAATAAATAAACCTGCTCGCTAGACACCCGTAGCCAGTTTCTCACGTCATATAGCATATTGGCACAGTTCAAATCAAGCTTTATAAGGTGCCAAGGCTGCACATGCACACGGAAATCACAGGTGACTTGGCAAAGCTTAAGCTTCCATTAGTATTTCCTGAGACCCGGCCTCTTTTCTCCAGGCTTGGCGAACTTGGCTTCTCTTTCTTTTCTTAGTTATTTATTATTATTTTATTACTTTATCTGCCACTGCTAGACTAGTCTATATCGTGTTTTTCTATTGTTAAATCATAGTCTATCGAAAATTTCGGTTTATTTATTTTGAATCAACTCCTGGGTATTCGGTGTCTATAGACCTCAATGCAACTAGAATATATGAACCCTTCCTTTCACGCCAGAACAACTAGTCCCGCCAAACGCCTTATGTTGTTGAGAAATGCATCATCAGCCCATTTTCTGTTAACCGTGCCATAAATCAACCGTTGAACTTTTCCTGTCCCTTACTTTTTAAAAAAAAAAAAAAAAAAATGAAAAGAAAAAAAAAAAACCCGGCGTTCCCTTGGCTTTTGCTCCAAACTACTCATCGTCATATTCGGTGTCATCATGCTGACCGTCTGAATACTTCATCTCAAGTACCCACTTCTCATCGAAGTCGATGCCTCGTCGAATCTTAGTTCCAGCTTTCCTCCATACGGCACTGCCCAGGCCGATATCTGCAATGAAGAGACGCCACTCTTCCTCGTGCCCCGCGTTATTCATGTTCTGCGGATCGTCTTCATCTGGGGGTGTCACGGCCTCAAGAAGACCTCGTTTAGGAGCTCCCATGGCAACAACGTATCGTGGTTTCACAAAAAGTCGACCGCCATCGATGACTGCGACCTTTCCAGAAGTTGGGTCGATTCCTGTTGGAACATCGACTGAGAGCACAAAGGCTTCGTTGCGGTTCGCCCATTCCATCAACTCGTAAACAGCAGCCTGGTCGCCCGTTCGCAATTCCTCAAACGAAATGGTCAAGCCCAGGAGGGCATCCACAATAAGGGACACTGACACGGGTGATCCTGCCGATGATGCCTTGCGCAAGTGTTCGAAAAGGTCGGCTTTGCTAAGAATTTTGCCACCAAAAGCTCGATAAAGTTGAATCTGCTGTCGCAGGTCCTCGAGCAGATCTTTCTCTCGCTCAATTCCCACCAGGCACACGAGTACGTTGACACTCTTGTTCCGAAGATGGCGTGCAGCAGCAATGGCGCGAATGCCGGATTTGTTGTTTCCAGCTAGAATGACCACCGCTGGGCTGCTCAACGTTGCGCTGGACGATGGATTAGCGCCAGCAAGTCCAAACCGCACCTTGATGGCAGGGTCCGTCAGGGCCTTCAGAGTCACCTCAGCGATACCCCTTCCTCCGTTTTCGGCCATGAGCTGTTCCGTCAGCCCCACCTCATTTGCAGCAATATTTTCAAGGTTCAACATCTGCAGGGCAGAGACGGTTTCCAGACGTTTATGTGAAGGAACCAGGTATAAGCCGGGTGGATGACCTTGCTGCCTGCTGTTAGTACTGCGGGATTCTGGTCGAGAAATAGACAAGCGAGACAGGTGGCTTGCACGTACGCCGGAATTGACGCGGCTCAGCGGAAGGCCGCCTGATATCGCAACAGCACTTGCTTTACGTGACTGTGACCTCCGCGATGGTCCAGATTTGCTATCGGCCCTCCGATTGCTTTGGCTGCTTCGGACATCTCGTCCTGAGAGCCTCTCTGCTTCATTCAGCCCATCGTCCGCCTCGCTATTCCACGAATATGCGTCTTTCCTGGTGGTTGACGGTAAATCCAATACGTTTTCTGTGTAATGCAAATTCTTGCCACCAGCTGTACCGGGTTTAGGCTTGCGGTTGTGAGATACTAATCTGCTGGCGTCGTCGACTTGATCCTCCTTTCTCATTTGGTCAAAGATGGTTGCTTTGTCAAATTTCGCCAAGTTATTTTCGAAGTCAAAATCGCCCATTTCTTCTGTGACATCCTCAGACGCCCAACCATTGTCAAGAGTACCCTTACGGCCCTTGGTGCTCTTTTTCAAGAAGTGAAATGGCTGGAAAGATGACGTGCTCTGTAAGATAGGTGTTTGCCTCCATCCCTTTCCTCGTCCACTGGCGGGTGAACCATCCACAGTGAGACCATCCTCTTCGGCACGTTGACCTTTTCCTTGCTTGGCTTGACGGGAGCGTCGATTCGTATTTTTCTTCTTGGCAGATCGGGCCACGCTACCCTCGACTGCCTTGCCATTGCCAGATTCGGGTATAGTTTCACCAAGGGCTAAATTCTTGACAGAGCCTGACAGATCGTGGTCCGAGGTAGGCTGCCCCGGTGTAGATGCCTTGATATTTACGGAAACATTGTGCAATTCTATTCTCCCCCCCTCGTGCATCAAAGCCTTTGTGTCGGATCCCGAGGGCGTCGCTGACGCGGGTGGCCTTCCCAGGCTGAGGATGGCAGGGTCGACGAATGCAGGCTGCGCAGGCGGTTGTGAAAAGGTAGGTGCAGCGACAGGTTCGACAGGGGCGGGCGCATACGATGCAGGAGATTTATCCTTGACTTCGGACAGATCAGCAATGTTAGCTGCAGCGATTTGTATAGTTGGGAACCACTGTTTGGTATTGGCCATAAAGACTGCGTCGGATAATTAGTGGTTTATATTTGCGGCGTAATTTAGACATCCATACCATTAGTCAATGTCAAGCCGCTGCCTGCTTGGACATCTACAACTGTCCCTGTGAACTCGTTCCCAGGAGGGTCTCTCAGCACCACCCGCATATGCAAGCCTATAAATTGGTTTGCCATGTTGAAGATTGGGTTTGAAAGTTGCTGAAGAGATTTGGTTGTTGGCGCGAAAGTATGTATGAAAAGAATTGTCACTCCCTGAGGGTCATGAAAGTCCTCTGGATTTTAAGACGGGATTCTCTGGTGCAGAGCGTCGCGTCTGTGAGTATATGGAGGCTATGGGGCCGATCTGAAGCTGACACTGGTGTATCGCGGTGGATTAAGGTGAGCGTGCAGCTGAAGTTCTGTATCTGACAACTGATGACGGTTCGGGGTTCGAGGCAGCGGGATAGGGCAAAACGAGGGGAGGTCGACACTAAGGCGTCCCCGCAACGAGGTCGTGTACTGCTCGGGAAATACGGGCGAAGCTCAGATCCTGCAATGTCTGAGCCGTATGCGATGGGGGGCTGCTTTGAGGTTTTCGGTCTGATTTCGGGGTTGCGGTCTTGTGTGCTGGGGGTTATTCTTGGTGGGAGAACTTCCTGTTGAACATGGGGCAAGGTTGGGAATAAAGTCGCCAACTTTCTTATCGATAAGACGATGATGGCCTGGTCATTAGGTACCAAGGTACCTACTACCTGCCCTAGTAGGTAGGTGCCTAGCAGGTAGGTAGGTTCGATCCCGTCCCGTCTGCGTCACTTTTACAGATACCTAAGCACCTGCAGGTAGTGCTAAAACCGTAAAGTGCAATGGATGGCTGGCTGTTTCTGCAGTTGCGATTGATGTCTCGGATTGGTTGATGGGATAAATAACCTAAGGAGGAAAGGCAACCAGGCACGGGAAGTATCCATGCATCAAAGTGCCTGGCTTGATTTTGGTACGAAATTTCGAAAGACGTGAAACCCGTCTTTTCCACAGCAACAAACAACGGTGCAGGAAAATCAAGTAACGCTGTCGGCTTTGTGCTTTACTAAATGTTCTTTATCTGGTAGTATCATAAGTTGGGTCGCAGTGTCTAAGTATAGATAACTAACTACCTGGCACCTACTGGACTCTTTGCCTTACTCATCCCAACCAAATCGCCTCCATCGGGCATCCCTATGCCTGTCTTATGTTCATACTTGTCTCTATCACATATTGTGTCCTAACTGCTACCGTCGTATCATGCAAGGGTATTCGTAAGTAGTCAACATTGATTGTACAGAAAAGGACTTCAAGACGACTAGCTTAGTGGCCGTATGCAGCCATCGCCTCCTCCTCATCATCCAAATCCACCACCTGAGGCGCTGTTTTCTTGGGGGCTGGAGCCCTTGCAGGTGCGGACCCAATGCGGTTGGAAACAAAGTCGGTAATGGACTGTGCTTTTGGTTTTCCGAGCGCCTCCTCTGCGCTGTAAAGCTTATTGTAAAAGTCTATGACCCGGGGATGGGCCATGACCTTGGACTTCTGGAAGCCTAGAACTTGCAAGCCATCCTGAGTAGTAGCTCGACTGAGAGCAACGTAAGCCTGGCCTTTCTCGAATACCCGTCCCAGATTGACCTTCACTCGCTCCAGGGTTTGGCCTTGAGCTTTGTGAATGGATAATGCCCAGGCCAGAATCAGAGGGAGCTGAGTTCGTTTGGCTTGAACTTCGCCGTTAGGCAACTCGACTTTCCATTCTTCAGGCTGGCAGAGGATGACACGTGATGTACCATCCGTTGTCCCGAACTGCACCACTGGGTACTTGACTCCGCTCGAGCTTGACTCTGCTTCATGTTTGAACGATTTGAGTAACTTCCTTCGGGCTTTGGCTATTGGGTCATCCTCATCGTAATCATCCGTCGGGGACATGTCAAATGTTTTCTCATCTGAAAAGCCGATGACTTTACCCAGGGATCCATTGACCAGTGATTCATCAAGGTTCTTGATCAACATGACTTGGGCGTTCATCTTCAGATCGATGGATTTGGGAGCCATCATGTTCGCCAGCAGTTTGTCTCGAATATCATCTTTGCCAGTATCTTGGGCCTCGTACCGTCGAACTGTTCCAGGGAGTTCTCGTAATCGCTTTTCGTTAGACCCTTCGACCTCGTTTCGAGTCGAGAACAACTCAGCGGCCCCAAGTCCATCTGTAAATTCGAGTGGTCGTTCAAGCCGTTTGAAAGCTCGGACAGTGTCCTCAGTAATTCGGCCAAGGCGCATCTCATTGAGCATGTTGGCAAACACAGGATCTCTTTGACGGAAGACCTGCGTGAGACCGATAGTGTGGTCTATTGAAGTGGTCCAAGTAGAAGCATCAAACGCAAACTTGGTTTCCCTTTTGGTTCCGTGGTCTGGTACAGGTGGAAGCTGAAAGAAGTCACCAGTGATGATAAGTTGGATGCCACCCCATGGCCTGCCGTTATTCCGAATTGTTCTCCCAATTTGTGACAGCTTGTCAAATAGGTCCCCGTCCACCATGGAGATCTCATCAATCACAAGACATTTGGTTCTTAGCCAACGGTTTTTGGCTTTGGGGTTCCGTCGAACTTTCTTGACCAACGCTGTAGCGTCCTCTTTGCCAAGACCAATACCCGAGAAGCTGTGTAATGTGATGCCTCCGATGTTGCATGCCGCAAGTCCTGTGGAGGCTGTGACCGCAACACGTTCAGGATCTTTCGCATACTTCTTTTTCAATTCAGTGATGATGGCTCGCATCAAGACGGATTTACCAGTTCCGGCTGCACCAGTGAAAAAGACGCTCTGATTCTTGTTCACTACCAAATCCAAGACGTGTCTTTGCTCTTCACTCAAAGATATAGCAAAGTTGCCTTTGGAATGTGATGTTGACACTTCTTGGATTTTGCCCATGGACAAGTCTGTGTTGGCTGCAGGTTGCTCCTGTTGGCGTTGATTTCTGAATTGCTTCTTCTGTTCCTTGACAGCGCTGGCAGTGGGGTTTAGAAAGTCTTTCTTCTTGTTGTTTGGTGTCTGGATGACTGAAGCGTGGTGATCGTCCTCGTCTTCAGCCTCTTCCTGCTTGAAGCTCTGAGGCAGTACACGCTTTTTGGCCTTCTTGGGAGCTGGAACATCATCTTGATCGCCAGACGAATCGCGCTTCATTGATATGTTGGCCATAGTCGATGTGACGGACGCGTTCCTTGCAGGGGGCAGGAAGTGAGAAGGAGGTGATGAGGACCAAGGAATGATCTTATCTGTCTGCGTTGATGTCGGTGGTGGAGGTGCCATGCCTTCATTTGCAATGCGTTTGGTAGGAGTATTAGCAGCTGGTGGCAACGTTGGTAGGGCTGAAGGAGCCTTGAAATCCAGATCTAGATCGTCATCGTCGCTGAAGTCACTTTCATTAAAGAAAACAGCCGCTTGAGCTTTGGTTTGGGATTCGGGACCGGTAAGATCAACGACATCTGCTTGTTCGCTAAATGAATTTGACCGTCCGCACAGACTTGCCAGTGATCCTCTACCGAGACCAACCGAGGGTCTGTTGTTGATTGGAGTTTGATTCATGTTGGAAGATCGTTTCTCAAGAGGTTTAGAAAAGGGTGACATCGTCCCCACCGACACAGAAGGGGCGTTTGGCTTCTTTAGCTGTTTTCTGATATCGGCATTATGTGTTGGGCTACTGGAAGGAACGAAAGGCCCGCCTCTGGCCTGGTTCTTTTGAGGAGGAGCGTTGGCCTCGTACTTGCTACTTGCCCGTTGCAACATTATCTCAAGATGTGGTGAATAAGCTGGACGTGCTGAGTGTACCTGAGCCCTCTGCTGCAACCGCAGTGGCAGTAGTAGCTGCTGTTGTACGACTCGTCGAAGAAGAATTGCCCGTGTCGGCGAGGAACGGAAGGCGAGGCTATTGAAACCAGCCCTCATAAACCGTCGCTAGGTGGCGATGGTGGGAAAAGAAGAGATAGAAGTCTATTGGTGATAGGAAGAGAGGGGTGGTAGAAGAATTAAAAAAAAGGTAGAAAGTTGCAAACATTTGACTTTGAGGCTCTTTGGAAGAGAACGAACCCATTAGCGACTACCCCACGGCCCTACTGTTCACTGGGCTGTTTAATGCAGAACGCGTCCAGGTCCAGGGGAGGGAGGACGAGCCAAGCCAGGTACTGTACTGTACTCTCTATGGGCAGGTACCGCCCACGCATGAAGTTTCACTCAAAGTGCATCCGTCCTGACGCGTTAGAGCGCGACCCCTCCCACCACCGACGTCGCTTGGTCACGTGCAATCAAATAGATAAATGATAGGTAAATGATAAATAAATGGGGTTTCCTAATTATCGTGTTACTCTTAAATGAAACCAAGAATCCAATCTGGACAAAGCTAGGTAGATAATAAGAAACCCAGGCCACGTCAGAGAAGAAGACGATAAAGAAGCAATTCGAACCAAAATTGACTAAATACCCCTATACTCAATTCCACCATTCATCGTATTCTCTCCGAATCTTACGGCTTTCATGATACCAATATGGACGACGTGACTCTCTTTGACGCATATAATCTCGAGCCTGCTGGTCGCTCCATCGAGAATCTGATTCAGCATACATACCGCTGTCTTCCCTTCGGCCACTTCGTCTTTCCCTCAAGTCGCGGCGCAGGCGAACGTCTTCCTCAAGATGCTTAAATCGATCATTTTCCCGTCGGAGGTCATGCCTATGTTGAGAGTCATTTAATCTTGCCCGCTCTAACGGCTTCTCCTCATGGTCGTACTTGTCATCGAAGCTATCACGTCGAGGTGCAGACCCATGCAAATGACGGACGCTTGTTCTTGGTACCTGAATGATGCGTGGGGGTTCTACTCTCCAGGACTCTTCCGCTCGTCGCTGAGAATGGTACTCGTCTCTCGGAGACCGGTTTTCCTCTGGATAGCGGTAGTCAGGCGAGTCAAAGCGTACATGTTGTCGTTGTGGCGGCCTAGTACGTTCATCCCGAACATATTTCGCCTCCTTTCCGCTGTGACGAGAAGCTTGGATGATCACGTTTCTATGGTGGTCGGCATGTGCACGTTTTGGACTGCGGCCTCGACCGCGCTGCTGCAAGCTGTGGTCTGAACCGATAGAAGATGGCGTTGTTCCTCCGCTTTCGTCTTCTGACCAGAGATCATCGGATGACGAGGAGCTTTGGTCCGAGGCATGATAAACCTTGATGTTATTTCTAACACTCGATGTTGGCCCTGCGACTATGGTCTTTGGTGTGGTCGACTGCCCGCCTGCCCTAAACGCTCCCGATGCACCTGAGCCCACCTGCGCCAATGGTGATGGTGCATTTGCCACTGGCAAAGGGCCTTGAACGTGAGGTGGGCGAATTGGAAGCTGGATCGGTGGCAGCCTTGGTGGTTGTCCACCAGGGATCTGGCCTTGTGTTGGTCTCGGAATTATAGGGTGAGGCATCGCCCCTTTTGGCTTCGTCAATACCGTTCCATCATGCTGTTGTTTGTTAGGCGCGCCATGGTAAGGTGCCTGAGCTTGGGGTGTAGGATGGGCGGCAGCTTGTTGCGTCACGACAGGGTTGTGCTGGCTGCTTGGTTTTGGATCAGCTACCAGAGATGTCTTTCCAAGGGGATTTGATGGAGCAGGTCGGATGAAGCCCGGAGGAAGAGTAATAGGAGGCAGGCCACCTGCACTTGTCTGCACCGTTTGTGGCTGCTGGGTCTGCTTCGACTGTCTCAGAGGCACATCTGTACCATGAAGTCTGGACCCAGGCCGACCATTGGCAGGCATGCTCACAAAGTATGCAATAATCGCTACTGTTTCCCACTTAGGAGATTTGTTTCTCTTCGAATGGCTCTTGTGCTTCTTGGAGCTCCGCTCACTTCTATCTTCTACTTGCCGGCGATTATCTGCCGCCCACCATTCTGATTCAAGCTGTACTAACTTGTAGTAAAACCGAAAGTCGCGGTCACATTTGGTCAAATCAGCTTGAGTTTTGTCAAGTTGACGTTGAATGGATTCGTTCTTTTCTTGCTTCTTCTTTGCGACAGAATTTGTGTTCTTCTGGAGCCATACAATTCTATCTCGAATCATAGATTGTGGCATGTGCTTTTCAGAGACGGTTATATTTGTCCAGGAGGAGCCACTGGATGCCTTTTCCAGACGGAGAGCCCGGTACTGCAGAGGGTTTCTGCCTCGCGCATCTTGAATATCGGCGGGAGCTTGCCGACGCAGGTCTATGGGGGGGAAAGGGGCATGGTGATAGGTCTGTACATTACCGGGAAGGTGTACAGGAGTAGCTGCAAAGATCCCGTTGTTCTGGGGTATGGAAGGGGCAGCCTGGAGAGCATAGGGCTGTTGATTGAGTTGTGATGGAACGCCAGGAGGTATAGCCCCGACGGGAAGAGGACCAGCCATATTGTGATTGTGATTTAGTTGATGGTTTGCAACTTACGATGTAGGATTGAAATAATGGAGAAAAAGGAAGAGGGCGCTATGATATATACGACTGGCGATAGAGGGTTTGAACGGGCGAGGCTTCACGGCAGTCAAAGCCTCCGTATCCTACCACCTATGTGTGGGATAAAAGTGAGGCTGTCGAGATGCCAGAGGGTGCGTCCGGCAAAAAGATGGAGGGCGAATGCAAGCTTGAAGGTCAAGGAGGGGTGCAACCGTGCTGAAACAAGTGTGCCAAACTATATGTTTAAGCAAACCTATCACCCTCGTTTAAGTATGGATTGGAAGAGTTGTATTGAAGAGTTGAGTGATCTGGGATGTTTGTTCGTTGATAAGATCCAGCGGGCGACTCGAGGCCTATTTGAACCCACAGAGATATTATAATGTCGACTTGGATATTCCGACAAGACATGGCGATGACGAATGGAAAAAAAAGGACAAGAATCAGTCCTGTACGACAAAGGAAATTAATCCCTGTGGTCAGTCCGAGTCGCGAACCATATCGTGGCCTCGAGTTGGTGGATTGAAGTGGTTCGCCCGCATACCTCCCCTACGAATAACCACCTACTACGGTCCAGCTACATTCACAATGGTATCATGACTATACCAAGGTCGTCAGCTGAGATAGATTGGTGTTCGAAGTGCCTGACTTTTCTTTGTTCAGACACGGTCTAATGTTGGTTATCGCCTGGCTAATGCGACCAGACTGACTTGCATCAACATATCGGCAAACCCCACGACTCAAGCCAAGCCTTATTGACAGACCCAAATCTGTGTTACCGTATCTTGGCTTGGTATGGCCACGGAGCAATGAGGCACATTGCCGAGAGGCTGATTCAAGTCAATCTGTGACCCGACACCGACTGCCTATTCTGCCAGCGCACGCAGAGAAATGCAAACAAGGCAATCGCCATTTTCAACATGCGTCGATCTCCCGATGCCTCGCCACCAACGATACCTTGGCTCCTATTACGAGTCTCAGAATCCCTAGGGAGTGTTACTCGGCGCTCGGTGAGGGAGTTCATCGCGAGCAACGGACGATGATCTGGAGATCTTTTCGCTGTGTAACGACTTGTCAAGAGTCTAGAGGACCCTGCATGGATTGGTTCGGGAGAATCGTTAAATCAGATTATTACCTCGGGTACACCAAGGCTCTGACTCGATATGTCCACGAACACGTTGGGCGTTTACGTTTGTTGACGGGAGACGTCCGAAGCTGCTCCGCGCTACTGCTAAAAACAAACAACGAAGCACGACATGTCGCCACAATCGAGGAATGCAGCGTGGAATCAGTTAATGGTTGCGATTTTACAAGCACAGTACCAGGGCGATGGGCGGACAAAAGCTGACTGAAGGACAGGGTCAGGGTTGGACATATCGAGGAATCTTTGTGTGCAGAAGTCCGTAACTGGACTAACCTAGCAATTGTAGATTTACGGGAGAGTCGGGTAGGTACGCAGTGAATTGTCGTAAGCTAAATGATGTGCATGGTTCGTCGCATCTATTATTTGCAGGTATCGTGTTCTGACAGCAGGAATGATGCCGCATGAAACTGCGTATTCGGTGAGTCAATTACTCACCATAGAGAGAATGCCTGAAGATGAGAGCTGTCTCGTTGCGACAAGCAGCGCCCTTGTTGGCTTGCGTTTTCATGCACGATGATAGAGTAATCAGCTGTACTATTGCCCGGGTACACTCAGGAAGAATGAAAGTGCAAGTGCAAGTGCAAGTGCAAGCATATATGTGATGCATAAAGTATATAGACAGTCAAGTAGAATGACCTATTCTATACATGGTTCTGCGGCGTAGGCTCATGGTGGTGTATGGCTTACGAGGTCTCTCATACGCCGAGACGAAACATGATAAATGCCAGATCAAAACGAGGCGAAAGTGAACAGGTCAAGTGCCATCGGGTTTCACTTTGTTTCATCTAACTGGATATTGAGATGGATAGAAGATATACCGCAGTCTGGGCATATCAGGTTCTTATCTGGCGCACAACACACTTTCCACACGATACTGGTCTCTACTGTGCAACCTATAACCAACCTCGTAGCCGTGTGGCTTGTCAGCCATCTTCGAGTCTAGTCTAGAGTCCGATGGGTGGTTCGGAAAGACGATGGCGATCAGGCAACTAGCCGTTGTCAAAGACTTGAGGTAGTTACACCATGAAAGTCGCACTGCATTGTACTGTACAAGGTGGGTTAATTCAAGGCATCTAATTACCTCTATAGTTAGCCATTTACACTGCAGTGAAGTGCAGTCCACACCCTCAACTATTAAGTCTAACTATGATCGGGCGATCGAACCTTCTGCCTCGCGGATGCCTCGTGAGGGGTTCGTTTCTGGGCGTTTTACCCTCCTTTTCACTTTTCTGTCAGTGTGAAAGCGTCCATGGATATCAAGGCAGACCTAAAACTCGTTTCGATGGTGTTCTGGGTGCGGTGCGGTCAGAGCTACCCTGAACAAACTGAGCTTCAGAAAGCATCCAGTGCTTGAATCAACAGATTAAGAGCTGGTGATTTGACACCCCTGTCCTATTGTAGACCCAGATAATAGTAGAGAATAACCAAAGTCTCATGATAAATGAAACATTCTTATTCACGTCAGTGTATGTCCTACAGGCCCACTTTCGGTTCTTTTCTTCTCATGAAGCTACAATCAGTTAATTACCTCTCATGCCAGGTACACGTATGCATTGCCCTCTCGTTCGATATAATCCTTCTCGATTAGACTGCAACCTGAGTTAGTACTGAAAAGACGCCAATGCACTGCTTCGCATACCTTTCAATTTCCTTTTTGATCGCTGAAGTATCGATGCTGCCCCTCTTTTTGGTTAAGTTGATGACTTCTGCCACCAGCTCCGAGTGTCCCATACTTTTTCGACTCTTCATTATCCGCACGATAGCAGCCTGCGTCTCAAATCGCCGGTCCTGCACGATCCTCTCATGTGTTGCCTTGTTTTCCTCTTTAGTCTCCTTGAGCTGGATTTGGTTGATCTTAACTCGGTATTTAGGATCCGTGAAGGTCTTGTTAAATGTAAAAGTGTCTGTAGGCTTGACATCCCGACCCTTCGGGTGCTTAGTTAGCACTCTCGCCTTGCCACAGGCAAGCGATTGAAGAGTGCGATTGAGGTCCCCGCCTTGAAGACCAGTTCCTGTGGCAATCTGCTCGTATGCCAAGAAGCCGTCGTCCAGTACGCTGTTGAACATCATAAGAACAACAGCCTGATAAGCTGACACAAGAAGTTCCTTGGTACCCTTGGCGAAAATGGCCTTGATGGAGCAATGAGCCAAGGAATGCTTCCATGTTAACACGCGACCTGTATGCTTATCCTTGTAGTACTTGTCGAATCTCTCGATCTGAGTAGCAACCTCATCAGGCAAATTGAGACGAACATCGGGATATGTTGGCCAAGCAGCAGCCGAAAGTATCATGACCGAAAGATCCAGAGGGGCCTTGCGATCAGCGCTGCCTTGGCACCATTGTTTATAAGACTCCATTTCATCTTTGCCCAACTCTTGGTCTTTGAACATCTGCTCCAAGTTCTGCGTAAAGTTGGCGCCGCACTCACCCCTGAGTTTGGTAAGCATGTTTCGCTCAGCGTCTTGGCTTGCACTTCGACTCATGAGTAATCTCCGGGCTAAATCTTTCTTGTAAAAGGCTTCAAACGCGTCTTTGCCCTCAATGAATCGGAAAAGCTCGAGTGCCTGGTCAAGTTGTCTGTCAAGCTCAGCGTCCTCGTCGCCAGTGCTGGCTTGACCTTCTTTCTGCGCTTTCTCGCGATCTTTCAGATCAGATAAGAGCTCCTTGGGCAACGATTTCAGGCCGCCCCGTAAAAGCATATCGATGTACTTGGCGATCATCTCACCAATCTTGGATGTTCCTGTTTCCCAGCAAGATGCGACCTTTCTATCGTTCATGAACTTGCCGAATGATTCTCTCATGGCCCAAAGGAAATCCTCGTCTTTGTTGAAGGCGTCTCGAATCATGAGGTCAAGTGAACGTCGCAATTCTAACAGGCGCAATACCATTTCGTCACCCTTCTCTTTATCGCTAATGATGTTTGCTCCTGCCCCCCTGATGTACTCGCCCCATGGAGCTTTCATCTTCTTCTGGATGCCTGACAGCCGCAGCAAGTCATATAATGCCTTCATGGATTCAACTTCTCTATCGGCTAAAAGCTTCCCTAGGTTGCCGCCATTCAACAGCTTTTCTGAATAATTGCCAATTAGGAGCGTATGAGCGGAATCCATGAGCTGCTTCTCAGTAGTGCTGTCGAGATTGAACTGAATGCAGCGATAGTCTTCCTTTTTCAGAAGCTTCTCGCAAACCAGGATATAATCTTTAAGGCTGGAGATGCTCCAAGCGTCACCGAATTCTTTGAAATACCCTTCAGATTGCTCTAAAAAGAAAGGCTCAAAGTGCTTGACATAGACGCCCAAGACATACAGCATCATGATAGAATCCTTGAGTAATGCTGGCTCAACCTGGCCATTGTCCCTTCGATCGTTTTCGACCAATTCGCAGATGCCTGCGATGACTTTCACACCGACCGAGTTCTTGTATGAATGTATTTGAGAAGGGAACGCCATTTTGCGGAACTGGCCAATGGTCATATCGTTTATGGACGGGTAGTTCTCTCGTAATAAATATGTTCGGTCAAGAAAGCTGAAAATCGATCGGATCAATATCTAGATGGCAATCAATTAGCGTCTCGATATCGCGTAGACACAAAAACATACTGTTTGCTTATTCCAGGTCTTCCATTCTTCAAGGGAGCTCTTCAATGTGTCAAGGTTGGAACCTCGCCCGTTCTTCTGGATCCTTGGTAGGACAGTGCGTTGCAGATGCACATCAACTCTATCATTAAGCATCTGATAGACCTTAGCCGGATCACCCTTGCGACAAACATCCTCGACACCTCTGTAAAGCCTCTCGAGCGGAACATCGGGCGTCCTCTCCTCGAAGATAGCCTCCAAAGCACTGTCAAGCTCCTTCTCTGTCCGCTTGTAGTACTCAGCTACTTGGATGTCTCGATTCGTCGGTGTTCGTAAGTTCTTGATGACGAGTTTCTTGGCACCAGCATAAGGCTTGAAAGCAGAGGGCTGCTGCGTTAAGTCGATGGTCTCGGGCAGCTTGCCCCGCGCTTTGGCGGTGGTCATTTCGAAGCGCGCTCGCTTCGAGGCCGTGGCAAAGGGAGATGATGCCGAGGACGACGAGTCTAAGCGCGGCCTACGCCGGGAGGGAGATGTCGATTCTGCCGCCAAAGGTTGCATAGAGCGGAACCAAGCGATACAATCTTGAAAGTACCAAGCTCAAGACGAACAACCGTGGATAGAGCTGCTGTGGTCTCGGCTCCTCAAACAATCAAATCAATTCACTGCGCGTTTGATAAACTAAGGCGTGGAAATGAATATTATCGCAGTATTCCAATCTGACCAGAGATAATTAAAATGATTTATTGAAGATGTATGAAGACGCTTCTCATGAGGTTAAAGATGGCAAAGAGAAGATAAAGATAGTAAGTAGCTTTAGTACGGAGCTGAGGTGGGAATGGTATCCGTTGTCAATTGCGCGCTTGAATGATAAGATAACGGGATCTGGGGCTACCTAAGTCTACCTAGTGCAACATACCTACCTATCTCCAGCGTCATCGGTTTGTAAGCAACAAAAAGAATGAAGCATGGAACTCATGATGACCGCCAAAATGGCTGGTTCTTTACCACGATTGACCTAAAAGTAGTGTGAATTATTGCATTAATGCATCCCTCCTACAATATTTAGCTACGTGCCTTCCAAGTCGCCACTCAGGCATATGCCGCCCATCCTGTATCAGCATGTTAGTACCAGGATGTCATGCAAATCGTGTAGTTATCGACTTACCAGAATACAGAACTGCCAGATTACGCTCATCGGTTGCTTGATTTATCAAATCGTTGACTGTAGCAGTTACGCTCAGTGTTTTGGATAGCTTCTTTCTCACAATCTCTAAAGCACGATCGGCTTCAGATGGCTCATTGACATGGCCTGCAGTCTTTTTGCCCTTCTTCGTCTCGGCTTCGCTTTGTTCGTCGTCCATGAGACTGTCATCACTATGTCTTGCTTTTTGAAGCTTGGCGAGTCTGAGGGGTGAGATCGACCATGTGTACAAGGGATCGAAGCGCAACACGTCCAAGATTGTCATGATGGAGTACTGCTCTTCCCTGAGAGCGCCCAAGGTGAACTCACAACATCGGCGGAAGACTCCCTCTGTTTTTGTAATACCCATTCCATCCACGATGTCTCTCGTAAGGCGGAACGGCACCAGTTCGGGCACAGGTAAAATACGACCTGCTTCGAACGCCACGCCCAAATCGATGTGAACCACCTCTCCAGTTTTGTGGTCCAAAAGAATGTTGTGCCCATGTCGATCACCCAGACCGAGGACGTGTCCAAGCATCGATATAGCTGCAGTACTTCTCGTGTATGCTAGTCTTTTGAGAAACCACTCATCGGGGTCCATGAAATTTTCGAGGAAAAAATATCTCATGACGGGATGGAACTTCTCGGTGATCTTGCGATAAGTAGCAACACGGGTATCTATCGTTCTGTTTTGGACCCCAAAGATTTCCTTACGACATTGTGAACCCTTCAGGTCTTTTGGATAGTATCTTTCATGCGCAGGCATCAGGAACTCATGGAGGGGGATTGTGTTGGGCACAAATTCGATCAGGCCAGATGACGCTGTGAGTGGAAGTACTTTGTAAGTCCTGATACCGAGATTTCGTTGCTGAGTCGTCCTATGAAGCTTCAGCAGAGAAGACACTGCCGAAAAGACTTGTTCCATGATAGCGTCTTGTCTTAAGTCGTCATGCCCTCCTTTGACAAGTTGCTTGTAGCGTACTCCATCACTTCCAATAGCTGTGATGATCTTGGGCGCGCTCACACCCGAAGCAATGGTCATGATGGGTTCTAGTTTCGAGATGATCGGAACCTTTGAGTAATCCTTTGTTGCGGAGAGTTCGACGTGCATAGTTGGAGAAGGGATCCGATACTTGACCAGACAGTTGACAAGATTATGGCCGGGGGTAGAGTCTCTGAGTGGGATTTTTGCACCTGACTTGTATTTGTTTGGGTTCCGGTCCATGGCGAGGGCATGGTAGTATTTGCTCGTCTTGTCAATTGAAAGCCAAATGTTGGCTACAGATTGCGTCTCGGCCAGGCGTTTGGCAACTCGATCTGTTGCCCTGACACGCAAGACGGCGACGTCATCCTTTTGCTGCGCCTTGGCCTTTGTTCCCGACCATATTTGATACATGCCATGGTAGGGATGGTCCACGCAAATTTTATAGACCAGCTCTAATAGCAGTTTCTGGAACGTGGTGTCATGGTCTTGAAGTCGTGATGTTAACTGGTTGGTGAGTCCAGCGAACTTTCGGGTTGGCACCTCCGATAGGTGCCTCATAACTGCTTTGTTCGTATTCTCCTCTTCCGATCGCTCCAGCCAAAGAGCTGTGAAACGGAGTGCATCGTTGTTGTGTTCATCAGATGCGATTAGCGATAAGAGATAGTTCTCGAGACTCAGGCGCACAAACTCGCTACGTGTCTGTTCAACTCTTCGTAGCTCTTGTTCATCTAGATCGAGCCATTGCTTTTCCTTGTTTAAAACATGCGAGTATCTGGTCTTCAACTGAGTGTCCCTGGTGCTACCGATGAGAGTTCTCAGTTCCGATACCTCATCACCTTTTGCTTTCTTTAAGTTCTGCAGTCGTGTCAAGTCCTCCAACCCATCCGGATCCTGTAGTTGTTGGTCACAGAACATGGCGAACTGGTGGAATACCGAACCCGCTTGGCGGCCTTGACCCTTACCTTTAAGCTCCTTCAGTGCAGGCTCTAGATAGTTCTTTTGGATATCATGAGGCTTTTCAAGACGCGCAACAGACACCTGATAACCAATTTTCGAAAGCAGGTCAGACCGACTAACCGGCAAGGTTTGCTTCTTGAGGATAGAATCATTGTCGATGCCCTGGAGCATACGGATGGAGGTGCTCATCTCTCCATAGTCCCAGAGCGAGTTGGCAGTTTCAATGTTAACAGCTGCATCGACATGCAGGCCAAGTGCCGCACAGGATGGTATTAGGTCGGTAAATCTAGTGGAGATGTTGACACTCTCCTGTGTTGCTTGGTGGTAGCGATAAATCTGAGAGGCGGTCATCATTGCCTCAACCTCCATCTGCCTTGCAGTAGCTGCAGAGAGCTTGATGTTTGTTTCTAAGGTGTTTTGCTGGCTGACCATGCTCATTGTAGTGCTACGGCAAGAAAGGATCTGGCTAACGCTCCCATATCTAGCAATGGTTAACAAGATGCTGCGCCGACGAGTGATAATACTTACAGTCCGCTTCTCATCCAATCGCTTCGGCTTTTGAATTTTTCAATAAGAGTGTACATCTCCGAGGTATCGGTGACACCAAGGACATCATCGAGCTCTGTCAAAGAGGCTAGGGCTCCCAGACGCTTCCTGAGGGCTGTAGCATTGAGACCGTGGGCCGCTAGGCTACTCATCGTGCGACTGAAACCGTCATGCAGAGCAGTTCTGATGTTATCAATATCTGTTGCTTGATGAATACTTTGATACGCTTTGTATACCGTGACTGCGTGGTGGTCGCTAGAAGGTGCGGGTAGATTCCAGATCTCCAGTTTCCTGGCTGTGTTGAAGGTATCCTCCAGAGCAGCTGGAGACTGTTCCATATTATCCTGTGTCTGGAGAAACCAGTTCGAGAGTCCCGACAAGCCAAGTGTACCCAGTGCTCTGACCAAAGCCTGCCCGTCGGACTGTGCCATAGGATTTCCCAGACGAATATCGCTATCATACTTGGCGCCACGGAATACAAGACTTCTGGGGCCGTCGTTCTCGTACTCCACACGAGAAAGAACCTTTGACAGACTGGGCTCTTCTGGTAGACCATAGTATGCGTCTGGGTCATCGATATTCTCGAAAATCGACAGAAGAGTTTCGCTGGTATCCACCCCCTTCACTGCTGCAGAAGACCTTCTTGAAGAACGTGGGGTTTCTGGCGAGACATGTTCTGCGAAGAGTAAAGACGTCTTGAACATGCCGCAGCGTGATGCTGTGGCAGCGATCAAAGCAGAGTCAACTTCTAGCCAGTGTGATCTGTCAGCTATCGATGACTCCTTTGGGTACTGCTGTGTCCTCAGGTATAGTAGCATATTGATAAGCAGCTTCAGGTTCTCCTTGGCTGCTGTATCCGTATTTTGAAGCCAGTTTTTGATTGCCACCGATAGCTGGCGCTTGGGAGAGTGTTGCTGACTGATTGGGAAATAAAGTGCAAGATGAACAACAAACGGGAAGGCGCTCTCCGCAAAGTGCTCGACCCTGGCGAGAATAGGGGCAAGAACCGAAAGAATAATCGAGTCTGGGATGCATCGAGCAAGATGGGCACTCAGACCCAGGAGCCAGTCCTTCGAAGTGATATCTGCAGACCAAACGTCTTGTTGAGCTGGCGAGGATGTAGGTGTAGCATAGCATTTATCAGATGGAGGCGATCTATGCGCACCCCATTGAGATGTCACCAAGAGCGACTCCGTCAGGCTTTTTTGGCAAGCCACGGTCAGAGGCTCATCGTCCAGCATGTTGGCATCTGAAACAATGGATCTAAGAGCCGCTTCAGCCAAACCGGCGGTAACAGAGTCAGGGCTCGAGGTGAGGTCCTGAAGAAGGTAGAGTATGCCCATCTCTGAGCCGTTGGACCCTGGCGCCATTTGCTGGTACCGCATAAGAAAAGATTCGCGTAAGACGTCGGTTGGGATCTCTCCTGACGCCGAGAATGCTCGCCCAACGACTCGACCCGCCCACGCAAGATATTCTTTGCTGAGACTGTCAGTGTCACAGCTCTTCCATACAGCAGTCGAGTGCTTTAGAGCATCTTCGTCAGACTCAATGATATCATCCTTGATTGTGCCGGGGATGCTGAAGTCACCGCAAAGAAGACCAAGAGCCAGTTGGCGAGAAGAGTCATTTAGTAGCTGATTCTCTGCGCCTCCATCCGCCAGAATGTCCAGCAGTAATTTGCTCTCTGCAGTGCCCCGCTCGGCATTGCCTGATGATCGAATACGAGCAGCAGACTGAGTGATCGATTTGAAAGCGCCCCTTTGCTCGATGGTCTTGAACACGTGTGATTCATAGTCCTCAAGATATTTACTGAACCATCCATGAAATCTTTCCGCTTTGCTCATTGTCGCCTTGAACTGACTTTCCTGAGTCGTGCTGGACTGGCTTGACTCTAGGAACACTCGAAGAGAGGCCAAGGTCGACAAAGCATACCCAGCAAGAAATGACGGGACATTGCTAAGATGCCTGGCCCCTTCGGCCAGGAGATACTGGCTGACCCCCAGCGCATCGTCTGCACACTCAGAATCGGTGATGAAGCTGCGGGTAGCGTTGAGCAGCATTTCCAGAGGGTAGGAATCCAAGGCAACTGAGCCAGCAAGAGAGATTAGAACTCGTACTTTCCGGAGAACAGAACAAGCATGCAAGGGACCCAAAGCCGTATGTACAGTATTGAGAAGCTTGCGAGCAATGGATACAACCACTGGGGGTGTCCACAAGTCATGAAACTGGAATTCGGTATTCTGGCAGAGTCTGTGAAGCTCATTGATAAGGTATTTGGCCTTGAACATTGGCTGTTGGTTAGCTGGCAACTCGGCAGGAGAGTGAGAAATAGACTTCATGGCGCTCAAAATCTCGCCGGCGTAATCGAGTTTAAATCTGGCGAAGACCCTTTCCAAAGAATTTTCCTGGTCAATGAGGTCGAAGAAGAGTGCTGCAATGTCTATGAAATTGATGTATATCAACTCCATGTAAGCCGTGCGTCCGAGTAACTTCTTAATATGAGCCTCGCCACGTTCCTTGTCATCGCCTCCATTTGAATCTCCAAAGATCATGCTATAAGCAACGGCGGTGGTAAAATTTTCACGTACAAGGTCGCTTTCAGAACTACCCAAAAGGCGGCAAACTTCAACAAACGCCTCGCCCTGACCACGCATCACAGTTAGTCCAATGGCTTCAGACTGGGCAGATTTAAGAAGATCTCCAAGTGTCTTGAAACCAAAAATAGAAAATGGGATATCTTGAATTGGGTCATATTCCAACCAGGTGTACAAAAGCTGCCGAGCAAACAACCTGAACAAGGCTTTAGGCGAGTCCAACTTCAGCGTTCTTGATACGTTGACCAAACACCGAGTTGCATAGTCTGTTGAGACTGAGATCTTTCCTGGAGTTTCGAATATGTGGTAGGTACACCTCCGAAGCAACGTTGACCATTTGCAGGCAAGGTTCGACAGTACCAGTAGACGAAACGCAATACCAGTAGTGTCAAGCGGGTCCGTGGGCAAACTGTCCAGGACATCCACGAATACTTCATCATGAAGCTTAAGAACAAACAAGTCAAAAACATCGGCAATCCTTTGTGAGATGGCGTATTTGACAGACATAGGACCATTCTTCAGGATATAAAGGAGACAGGTGCGTGGTGAATCGAGGCCTTGGTCTCTGCCATAATCTGTGTTGGTCCGCAACAATGAAAACAGGAGCTGTACCATTGATGTTTGCGCTCCAGGCGAAAAGATGTTCGACGTTAAGCAGACCTTGATGAAGTGATAGTAGAGATCGCCCACTCGCTCAGAGAGATGTCTCTTATCGTTCAGCCAAACAGGATGCAGTCCATCGATCACACCAATACAAGTGCTCAGAGCAACTTCAGCACACTGATATTCAGGCATACCAACATATCGTCCAAGTCTTTCAATGATCGATAAGGCATTCTCTGGCGTGGCGATGAGATCAGAGCCGAAGACTTCAAGCAACAGATTCCGGCACATCAACAAGTCTTCATCAGGCATGCCAATAAGGTGCTCTACGTACGCATCGGGGACCAGACCAATGTGCCCAACATCACCGTCCAAAATGGACAGTAATTGAAGCCGAGCCCTTGTCTCTGTATAGAAAGCCTGTATATCCAATTTCATCTGGATGCTAAAGCGTGGGGCTGCCACTGGCGCATGTACTGAGTTTGCCCTACTGTTTTGGGAATCGAAATCCTCATCGATATTCATCAGATCGATATTGCTGTCAAGGCTTGATTGCTCTTTTTGCTCCTCAACAAACTTGCATATCCTGCCAAACAAGTGAAGCAAGCTTTGATTGTTTGCCAGCATTTGATTCAGACTTGAAGTTGTTAGGTCTGGCATCACAGTTCGAACGGCTCGCAAGACGGAATCAACAAAGGCAGCCGGTTCAACTGATGTCAAAGCAGCATTGAATGCTTTGTCTAGAATCCCCTTCAATGTAGATTCAACAGACGAGGATTGAGTTGAGTTGAGGTCATAGAGTATAGGAAGCAACAGAGTACCACTCAAGCAGGCTGATAAAAGACTTTGAAAACGGTCAAGTGAGATTTGTATACCACCTTCGTTCATTCTCTTAGTCCAAGAAATGCAGAGATCTGTCAGTTCACCCAGCTTGGGATAAAACAGCTCGAGTGTCAATTTCTGGGAAGCATAGCGTGTATTGGAATCAGCCAATGGAGCTGAAAGATTGGGCCCTGAAAAACTGCAACCCCCAACGGAGACCGTATCATGGGATGTATCCTTTGTGAGTAGGATATATCGAGTAAACGACTCGGTGTCTTTAAATGAGCTCCATGTTTCGGTCAATGGACCTCCAGGCGCTGCTTGGTGTGAGTTCAGGCTCAATGCAGTCGTCCCACAACAAGCTCGAATTAAATTCACCAGATGAATAGGTTGAACATGTAGAGAGTGGTAAGAAGCAAATGCGGACTCATCTATTAATTTGTCAACATGAGCTTTCAATCACATGACAGAAACTCACTTGGGTTCCATCGAAGAAACACCCATCGGATGATATGGTGACAGGTACTTTGACTTGCGCTGGGAATTCGTGCGTTTCGTAAATGGAGAATGTGAAGTATTAGGCTGATGGAGGCGTCGCACAGAATACTGGGTCCGTTGACATCCGCAGTTATGACCATACTATTGATATCTTGAGAGATTGTATGGTAAGGTAGAACATCCGTTTCAAGAATTGCGTGCAGGAGCACGCAGGCAGCTCGACTTGTTCCCGGAAGAGTGACAGAACGTATAGCAAGCTGCCACAGTTGACGCCAGATGTCTCCCTGATCGTGGCAGTCTTTCGAATTACTTACACAGCTGAGAAATGTTAGTGATTCTGATCAGGGCAATGATGGAGATAGTGATTTCCTGCCTTGCGGAGGCTATGAGAGCCCAAGAAGCTGTGACATGGTTCTTGTCAGCTGCTGAGGATACTAGTTCGGGCAGTAAATCGAGGAGCTCATCGCGACTCAAGAAGTTGCCGGACAAGAGGAATGGAATCAGCTGCAGGGCAGTCCTTCGAACTGCTACTTCAACAGTCTTGAGTTTGAGCCGGATACGACTCATATCTTGCCGAATACGCCGCCTTTTCCGTGGCTGCTCATTTTCCTCTGTGGTATCTGCCGGCGGTCTGGAGCGAGGCTTTACCATGATACCTTCTAGGAATGCCAGGTTTTGGACGATAGCCCAATGTCCTTCTCCATATACGTTGTGTGCGCGAAGACCAAAGATGTTCAGTTGCAGCCCGTATTTTGGCAAAGACGATAGAGTGAAGGTTATGTCACTCATCTGCAAACGGAAGGCTTCGCCACGCTTCGAGTACTCAGACCAGATATTCTCAGCCAAGTCTTCAAGTTCTAAGCGGATTGTTTCATCAAAGGAGTTGACGACCAAATTTTCGATGTGGAGGCGCATCAAGAAAATGCTTCTGGAGATCTCAATCCTGAGTGCTCTGATGACTTCGTCTTGGGATACCTTCTCAGATCTCCACCAGTAGCTCATAAGTGGCAATAGGCCGCGCACAACAGAGCTGGCATGAGCCAAGTCGTCGGCGTGTGTAGTGGCGAAGACGGTATTGATAATGGCAAACGCCAAAGTCTGCAGAGAACCGAGACTAAGCTGCTTGAGGCTCAAGACCCTCAGTATGACTGGTGTGATATCTTTGTATTGCCCAAGCAAGGGCGCATTACCAGCTATAATGAGATAATGCAGCCCTTCTAAGACATCCTTGAGAAGACCGCCCTCTCCAGGTACGGCTTTCCTTTGGCTTTGCGTTGAAGGCGTTGAGCGCCCTGTAGATCGACTATATCCTGATCCTGGCGCTGGCGATGAACGAGCCAATGTCAAATTCAGGTTATCTCCTTCGTCGGGAAGCAGATACTGAGCAACGTCGATGAAGAAGCCAACACAGAGTTCCCAAGGTTGACCACCCTTTCTGGCCAGAATTTCCACGTGTGCTGGTCTTGACAGTACCTCGGTCAGAGCTTTGATGTAGTCCTGGAGCAAAGGAGTTACAAAATCGTCACTGTTGGGTCCAGGGAGGACTTGAGTGATGTGATCCACGATGGCAAGGAGTGTCTTCCGTCCGATCTTGGAGTTGCCACGTCCCACTGCCATACGCACAGCATCGGCGCATTTTGACAACCGAGCTGCTGTAGAATTCAAAGTAGACTGAGATTTCTTCTTATCATAAAGAAGTGGCTTCTCTCGAAGCACAAAACTGAAGATAGCTTCGAATATTTCATGGTAACTCTTGTCGCCAAGGTCGGAACTTGTAAACGGTTAGAGAGTTTGAAAAGGGGGGCGTTATTCCGTGCTTACAGATTTGTAGACCGATTTCGAGGGTTGAGAAGATGAGATAGCTCTATAATAAGTGTGAGCCAAACTTGACAATTCAGACTAAGAAGGGGAAAGTACCATACCATCTACGGCCTTCTCTCGCTCCCTGATCGCGGCAGACTTTACGTCTCCTGGATTCTGTCAGTCTTCGCAACTAACAAGACCATGGTATAGGTTACGAACGCGCCAGATTCATGACGTTGAAGCCATGAGACGCCATCATGGGCTACTACGAGTGTGGAAGATTGAGGTCACGAATCTTTATCTGTTCTTCATTAAAGCTTAAAGTCTGCCATCCGCGTATGGTGTCTGAGACTGATAAAAAGCGCGATTGAGACGAAAGCGGATGGATGGATCATGTATGGTCTGAGCTCGTATGCTAGACAGCCAGATCGCGAAAACTGGGATGTACGAGTATGAGGAGAAGAAAGAAGAAGAAAAAGAAAGAGAAAAAGAAAAACGAGTGAGCGGTAACGAATAAGTGAACCACCAACCTAAATAATCGTGAACAATCGACTGCTATAACTTGGCAAGCTGTAACTTCCATTTCAGTCAGTAAATATGCTAAGGTAGGTACCTAACCTTAGGTAGTAGGTCGGCTTCTGCCTGCCCCGTCACTTCCACGCAGACGGGAGCTACCTATCTTTACCTACCTACTGGTAGGCGGCAGAAAGCCACTCACCGCCTAAAACAATCGTGCACCTAACCAATCAAATAGCTCGATGAGCTCTCTAACTGGAGAAGTCAACAAGGCTGGTTTGAAGAATCTCAAAACCGCGACCACTACCAATAGTCGACAAAAAGATTCAGTATTTACTATACGTCTCGCACCACGGTGCAATCTTTCCAGCTTGCATCGCTCGTTAGCTGTTGCCTCTATGATCAACATGCGATAGTCCTTAACCGCAAAAATGGCTGAGATCACCGCTTTAGATGCCCTCCAAGCCTTCCACCAAGGGCTTCTATCATTACGCGAAGGTCGCGTCGAAGGCGCAGAGGCACTAGGTAATGAGTTCCTGGTTCAAGTTTTTGAGACAGAGTTACGGAAGTTCTGGGAAAAGCCAGCGAGGAAGGGAGATAACAGAAACGCTGTCAAATCTGGTAAGGGACACGCCGGCGCAAAGCATCATCTCCCATCTAACACCAAGTCCAGGCAAGATTGTCATCGATGGCGACGAATACTCGATAAACGAGAACTTCCAACAAGATGTTCTTACCTTCTCCGACGAAGTGGAGCTCGACGAGCTTGAATCTACACGATGCCTATTGGAATCGCAAGAAGACACAAACACATTGGGCCGATCGCTCCTCGAGTGCGCCATCATCCGATTTCACCAACAGCGAAAATATGTTCTCGATATCGTGCGACTACTCCTCGAATTAGAAGGTCTCGACGATGATCTTGCCGATACAGAAGCGCTCGAAAGTGTTAAGCTATATGTTGCTGAACGCTTGCTCCAGCCCAGCATGGGCGCAGACGCCACAAAACGAATTGTGCCCAGGTGCATGGCATCGATGAAGGAGATCAAGGCGTGGCTTCAGAAGATAGGAGACAAGATTGCTGCGGCTCAGACCCTTGGCCAGACTACCACCGGCGGTGTGTCCGAGCAGATGGAAACTATCGAATTCTCCAGAGTCAGCTTGATGCAGCAGCATGAATTGTTGGGTGTGATTCTTTGTCGAAGCATTGAAATGAGACAGGGGTCGACACAGGACTTCCTCGATTTCGTGTCTGTTCTCCAAAAGGTTGACAGGTATGATGCTTTACTAGTCCATGTCGTTCCATCTATAGGAGCATACATCTCGGTCTTCGGGTCTGCTGAAGGAGGGTATGACCTCATCAAAGCCCGAGAACTGCACGGTAAGCTCTTCCCTGCAGACAGTTCTCCATGGCCGTTGTCGCAGCTGCAAGCCGCTTTTCGGGCTTGGTGGCTTGCAGAGTACAGTGGTTTCTACGTCGATGACCCTCCCGAGGCAGCAATTCCTCCCAATACTGATCTGGACGAGGAGGACCGACAGCGATCCAAAGCGTTTCTGGAGTCTCTTAAGGACGGATCTTTCGACTTCCTCCTCTCTATTGCGGCCGATGTCAAATCTCCGGATTGGCACGACCCTGTAAGGGCGGGTATGCGCAAGTGGCTCCAGCGAAAGTCGCCTGCTCTTGCCCCTGATGCTATTCCCTTTGCCGACTTCTTCCAGATGAGCCTTATGTTGCAGCTTGAGGTGTTTGTTGACGGCTTTATATCCAACCTTCCTGACGTACTACGAAAGCTTCGCGTGGAGGAGGACGAGCAACGGCAGTCCAGTCAGACACACGAGCAGGATTTGGACCTTGAAAGGTTCTTGCTGATCATTGCATATGCTTACGAAGGACGACCTGACGCTGCTATGAACTTCTGGTCTGATCCCGACAGTAACCTGGCTGGCTTTATGCACTGGGCCTCTCGTAGGGCGTCGACGCCTCTGGTGACGGCTTTCTGCGAAATGCTCCAGGCTATTTCAGAGAATGAAGAATGCGCCTCTGCTGCACATGAGTTTCTAGTCGATGAGGGGCACCATTCGTCCGGAAAGATGAGAAAGTCGCAGTCATTGACATGGGCCCAAATCTTCAAGGAACTTGACTTCTTCTCTGCCAAAATTAGGCAAAAGCCGACACCACCTCAGGCAATACGTTATCGCAATGAAAAGATGAGCAGTGATCAAGCAGAGACAGAACCAGAATCGGCCATGATGCTCGAATGCTACCTTCGTTTGATGTCAAAGCTGGCTAGCGAAAGTGAGACGACGCGGCAATTTCTTCTTCAAAACCCCAACTACAGCCTTGTTGAGACATTGTTCGAGCTCGCTAGTAGCAATATTCCTCCCCGACTACGCGGCTGTACCTTTATGGCTTTGCGGGCTTTAATGGCACGCAAGTCACTGCAAGAGGGCGCTGTCATGTGGAATTGCCTTGATCAATGGATCACCGGGGAGTTTTTTCTTCACCCAGTCACCTCTCATCGTCAATCGCAACAATCGCCTATCGTCTTCATGGAGCGCATCTTCGACGAGATCAGCAATGGATTCGAAGACCCAGAATCCTTTATCCAACTTCTGCTTTCCCTCGTCTCCCCAGCCACCGACACTAGTCCCCTCAACGATGGGCTCCCTTTCCCTGAGAATCTTGGTTCTTCCTCCCGCATGCCCGGTATTGAAGTTTACGTCGACTTTGTGATGGGCCAGGTATTTGCTGCAAAGGCCAATGACCTCCAGGATGTTAACCAGACCCGTGTATTGCGCCTTAGCTGCCTGGAATTTATCCTGATCTGCCTAAACACCTTCAACGAGGACCTCATCATCATGGCGAATGAAACAAACATCAATGTCGATAGCGTTATCGCGACTACTGACCTAGCAACCTATGTGCGAATGCATCCTTTTGCAAGAGTGATGGAATGGATGTTCAACGATAAGGTTATGACAGCTCTTTTCAACACTATCCACCAAGAACCTTCCGATGTCGGAAATGCTTCACCTGACTCTCCTCTAATTCTTGGCATCTTGCGCGCCGTTGAGGTTACCAGCAAGGTACTTGATCTCCAAGCCACCTATCTTGAGCTTGTTCGACCCATCGTCAAGCTTCAATCAAATCAACGCCGACCGCCTGTAGCAAATGCTGCATTCGCTTCATTTGAAGATGGGTTGGTTACCCGATTGAATCTTGTTGTCGACCTAGGTAACTACTGTGGTATCGGGCACCCAGAGTTGACCCTTGCATGCCTGAAACTACTCGAAAAGATGTCATCCTCGTCAAAGATCACTGCTGTCTGGTCAGGATCCAGTCGACAGATGCATCGCAACAAGGCCATCGTTGCCCTGGAGGCAAATGGTGAACATGAAACAATCTCCCGGTCATTTGTCTCGGAACTGATAACCCCTCTGGAGACGGGACGTGAGGCAGACTCGCCAGCTTACGTGACCAAGATCTACATTCTCGACTTTCTGTATCAATGCTTACAAGAAACGCCGCGCAAGCCTACAATTGCACATCTGTTGCTTGGTTTCAAGTGTGGCATCGACTCTCTTTCCGTCGAAGCTACGGGTGCTTTCGCTTCCAGAACCTCTCTGTTCCATACAATACTGCGGTTGCTACTAGAAGCTCCCTCCGGCGATGCACAGGGAATGCGGCAATGGCTTATCGCCATCAAGTCACGAGTGATGCGTATCTTGCATATTCTTTGGAGCTCTCCCCTGTCTGCTCCTGTGGTGGTCGAGGAGCTCCGTGAAAATGAGATTCTCTTTCACCTGTTGCTTCGGGAGACAGTTATCAACCCCGACTTGCCTTGGGAGGGCGAGAACGTCGCTCTGGTTCATTTCCCTGTCACAAACGGGGCTGTGGCTTTGATAGATTTCTTGTCGCTTCGAAGCATGGGCTTGGAATACATCGCGACGGAACTTTGCAGCATAGCACAAAACCGTATGCCGAGTGTTAAGCGTCGCATATTCGAAGCTTTGAACGGTCAGGTTATTGGGGAGGGAAATACCCCTATTCCCATTCCTACAGTTTTTGATCTCTACGACTTCCTACTTCCAGAAGGTGTCTGGGAGGTCCCTTTACCCGCCCTTCAGTACTATCAAGATCTTGACTTGACAAGCTGCTTGGAGAACGATACCGATGGTAACCAAATTTACAACCTTGACCGTGTCAAAGAGGTCCTCCTCCTAAAACGCGGTGAGACCCATGGGGTGGGAGTCTTGGTTGCTGCCCAGGATCTTGCTGCCATGGAAAGAGAAGAGAGCATGATAATAGAGTACCTGATTTCTTCTAATCGTCAGAAGCAGCTAACAACACAAAGCCTCAAGGTTCTAAAGACATGGACTAAACTACTTCTGGTCATGATTGAGTCGAATGATTTCAAGGGCTCGGCACAAATCTCATTCTTCTTGCAGGCTTTGCAGTCGATTCTGCCCAGCCTGGAAGCGTTTGCTTCAGAAAGACCAGATGAAGCTTTTGAGCTCGCGAAATTATCCAAGGTTCTGCTCTTCAAGCTCGACCTTTCGGCGTCGGCGGACGATAAGCAAGGCTCAGCTATTGGCAACCTGATCAGCGACAAACTCTTCCAGCTTTTCCAAATTTGCCTGCAGGCCATTGGCAAGTGGGCTGGTACGCCAGAGCTAAGATCTGTATACTACGGTATCTGCTATCGCTACTTGACTGGCATTGCCGATCAAGGGCCACTCACTTCTAACCGCCCTAAGACCATCAAGACTATCCAAGTGTACGGTGAGCGGTTAATCAATGTCATCTGCGATGATGCCTATGGCGGCGAAGCGCAGTGTCAGACATCGGCGCTCATCCTTCTTAACGCCCTGATCAGCATGGGCCACCAGGAGAATGAGGATTATGTGGTTGAAACTCTGAATCGACTTAACTTTATTGGAATTTTGGTTGATTCACTACGCAATATTATGCAAGAATGGCACGAGGTCTTCACATCAGGTTTGTTACATGAACTCCTCTATCAAAAATGTTGCTAACCCTTCGATTATAGGCACTTCGGAGCAACAGAACTATCAAAACGCGCGTCTCGCCCTTCTTCTTGAACTCGCACAAACTCGCACGGGGGCCAAGTATATCCTTCATTCCAACCTCTTCCGCGCCCTTGAGATCTCTAGACTTTTCGGTGCAGATCCTGAACTGCAGATCAACAGCACAAATTCGCGCGCCCTTGAGCAACACTACGATCTCCTCGCTCAGGTTGTGCGCATCGTGGGTGCCGCACTTGTTTCTCGCGGCAGTCACAATGTTGTCCAAGGCCGCCGGTTCCTTACCGACCATCGCATGCTCGTCACACATACACTGAAGCGCAGCGCTGGCATTGGAAGTGGCAACGCGGATGAGGGTTTGGACCAGAAGATCGAAGAGCTAGCTGAAGGTTTAATGGTCATAATCGCAGCAACACGCTTCCTTGAGGTAAAGAGTCCCTTTGATACACATACCACATCCAGCTGGCTAATCGCGAAATTCTAGTTTGAAAATGAGGGTCTTCCCGAGCCCACACAGCAGAGTCATGGACTCTTCCACTAGATCACCTGCAATAAGAATAGGAGATAGCAGTCTATTGAGATGAGATACAAGTTGTAGAACTACGCGGCGTTGACTGGAAGGGATGGATCATCTGTTGTGTGATTTACTTAGTATGAGTGGCATAAATAATCAATCCTCTTAGTAGGCAATTAAAAGTACATCGAGGTTATATTACGGCATGTTCCAGTTCGCAGATTCAGGCTTATACAAATTGTTGAACAACATGATAAAACGACCACTAGGAAGTTCATAAACTTCATGACACTCGATGATAATGATTCCCAACACACAATATGGCCCAAGAAAAAGTTGAGCTTATCTCCGGTATTTAGGGGCAACGACGAAAATCCGCTGTCCCGAAATTAACTTATTTGTCAAATTCGTCCTTTTTCAAAATTATAACTGGCACTCATGACTCGGAAGGGAATGAATAGATCGTGAAATTGTCTAAAGTCCATGCGCAATGTACCGTTTCGCCCAAGTAATAAGTGGCATCACGTCTGTGTTTATCTGTATGCATTTCCACGGTCTCAGCATAATAAGTATCCCTCCCTATACTCCGGTATGCGCCATTTCCTGAACGACGCGGCTGCACGCTAAATCAATGTGTTCGGTGTTGTCCTTATCCATGTAAATGCTGGGTATTTTGTTCAACGCCTCAAGTGGTCCTCCTCCGTTATGCTAAGAAGAAAGAAAAGAGTAAGCAAGGAGAATGTATGACAGTTCAAGGCACACCAATACTCGTGCCGAGTTTTATGTACCAGTATGCCCAGACTAAATGACATAAAGGGTAATCCAGAAGAGGCTGTAGAGCTCTTGAGGAAGAAGCCAAATTCGTCGGGAACCTCGTGACAAAAACGAAACCTTCAATGCTATCCGATGCCGCCGGGCATATCAGGATAAGGTATTGGCTTTGCGTTTTCCTTTGCGCGTGGCAGTCATGAGCTTCAATTCGAGAGGCCAGTACCCTTTAGTCTTGCTGTTGTAGCTATCTCTTGACTTCATATCAAGCTTTTGTCGACACATGGGACACTTCCCTTTGGTGGCATCGACATTTAGGGATTGGTGCAGACATGAAGCGCAATAAAGATGCCCTGGTAATGGAAGTGTCAGTGGGTTGCCAGGCGCAGCGAGAAATAGCTGGACATATCTGTAGATAACTTACCACAATGCGTTACTGTCAGGTTAATGCAATCGTCCATGCAAATGACACACTGGAAGGCAGCAAGCTTGATGCGGTCATCCTTCTCCGGCGTCTTCATGTCTTCGGGAATCTCGTTCGTTCCAGTCAAGTCGACGGTATCGTACTCTTCGTTGGTTTCGAGATCGACGAAATTGCGAGGAGGGCTCGAACAGAACAGTTCATCAACATCCACCTCTTTCTTAGCTGTTGAAGTCTTCTTCTGTCTCGTGTGTGCCTTCGTGGATGTCGCGTTCCCATTCGCAGCCGCAGTAGATGTTCGTCGTCGTTTGTTCGTGGGCACCGAGCCAGTCCGTGGGGTCGCTGCTGCGGTGGTCCGTCTGAGGGTAGGAGGCATGGTGTCAGAGAAAGAGCTGGCAGGGCTATCGAAGAGAATATCGTTATCGTCGAAGGAGTCGAAGATAGGCAAGGTTGATTGGGATTCGCCAGCTGCGTTGGTGGAAGAAGAAAGTTGAGTCGTGCTACGTTCGGGCCCCAAGATATTAGAGATGCAGTGGTTAGCGGCAGAGGGGTCGCGTGGGGCGTTGTTGACAATGTTGACAGCTGCGAGATGTGGTGCGGAAACGGAAGCCTGAAGCGCTGAAGCTTGGCTTACTCGGTAAGTCTGGCTTTGGCTCGGCTGTGAATCCAGATTGGTGAATGAGGGGTATGATGAAGGTGAAGAAAATTCACCACTGGCAAGATCAGCTAGGAAAGGTTCCTCAAAATTGGTTGAAGACAGTAAATTCTCCAGCGCTTGACTGTGATGCCCTGAAGGCTCGTTTCCCTGAAGATTGATTGGCGGCAGTTCAAGGGTTGTCGACGATAAGTTGTCTGCCCTCCTCCGAGTCGGCGTTTGAATATCTGGAAGAGTTAAAGAAGGAGGGTAAAGCGAAGGTATCGGCTGTTGTGTTGTCATAGTCGGGCTTGTACTCTGATGAGGGCGGCGAGCATTGGACGTCAAGGGTGGCAAATGATTCAAGAGAGATGATGCTGTTGTCGGGCGAATGTAGTCGTATTGGTTGCCAGCACCACCTCCTCCTTCTCCTTCGTCTTGTTCAGTGACAGTAGTCGTGGCAGTGCCAACAGCGTGTTGTCCTGCAATTCCATCAATTTCCTCCAAGTCAGTTGGCCTCTGGGAGCGCGAACGTGAAGATCCAGTCTCAGTTGCAGCAAGATGCTGAGGTGAAATGATCCTTGTTGACATAGAGATTGCAATGGGAGAATCGTAGAAAGTATCTCCTGGATTCCAAAATAAATCCAAATTTGGATTGTCTAATCAAATCGGTTATAAACAAGCCTTAAAAGCTATTACCAATGAAAGGCGACGCGTAGGGGCATCAGGACTGAAATGGACGCAGCTGCAGGGCAGGAGAAGCCTGATAATGGCGACAGAAGAAGTACCAAGACAGTGGAGGCCAGGCAGGCGGGCAAAGTAGCGTATGTTGATAAAATACCTAGGTAGGTAGATACCCAAGAGGACAAAGACAAGGACAAGGACAAGGACAAAGGGAAGAAAGAGAGGAACTTTTAATTCTAACCTTGCAACATATGAGAGAAAGTCAAGTCCATATAAAAGAAACCTTGCTGCTCCATTGTTGGGAGTTGGTGGACGTCACGGGGGAGGGGAAAACGGTGCAAGCCGTGGAGAGTCTACAGTAATAAGTCCGGAATGGATACTTGGTCGATTTATTAAAACAATGATGGACTGTTTTTTGACTGCCGCCCGGCTGAACTAGACTTGGCTGGGCTGAGCCGGTTCGGATAAGACCAGGGGTGGATAGGTATAATAGGTATTAATGGGACGGAAGGTGAAACCAACCAGAAAAGATACAAAGTCTATGAGGTATCGTTGATGTCGATGACAAGGGAGGTAGGAGGAGCTTGTTATATTGTTTTGAAAGAGCATTTTTGGCCCAGTCTCCCCCAGCCGGATCTAGAGATAGATGTTGTAATGTTCAGGAAGATGGAACCTGAACCAACAAGTTTTAAGTAAACTGAAACCCCGGCGAGTTTTAGCTGTTTTGGGCAACTACCTACCTGTACCAACGGAAGAGGGGACAGGCAGGTAGGTACCTAGCCAATGACCATGGGTGTAGGCAAGTCTCGGCTGCACCGCGGCAGTAGGTACCTACCTAGGTAGTATGCTCTGTACCTAGGCCAGAAAGGATAGCCTATGTGCCTCAGTCTCTTCGTGTCTGGTCTCGCCTCGCCTGGCCCGGCAGGGTTACGTGCATCCATCACTGAAACCTCCTTGCTGTATCGGTATAATTTAGGTATTCTACTTCTGTCTCATACTTTCAAGTGAGTCCAGTCGGGCAGGGGTCAACTACTCGACTGAATGTTTCCATACCTACTGCCTCGCATGGTTCACGTCCAGTTAACTCGCAAGGGACAAGGGAGGGATTACAACAAAGACCAAAAGACATTTACATTGGCTCAGAACTCCTTGGGTTTGATCTCTGAGGTCCATGCAACTCGTTTCTTAAAAGGTTTACAAGCCCTACGTCCATCAACTGCCCCTCCATAGACCCTTCTTTCTCCACTCGCAACTGAGCACTAGCAGATGGAATCTTGGGGATCCACTGGCAATGCAAGGCGTCATCCACTTTACTTAGCAGGGATTCGCTAATTTAGACAAATGCCAAATTCATCATCCTGACCTTGCGTTTGTCGAGGCGCTCATATCAAACCACAACTTTCTTCAATCGATACATCGCCAAGTTCGTTGGCGATAATAATAATCAGAAGCCGGGATGCTACTGCGCCGTATTTGATAATGTTTGTTCCAGCTGCTGTTTTCCCCTTGCGTCGTTCCACAGCCAGCTTCAGTCGCATCACTCGATGCCAAACTTTTCGTCATGCTCTGCGCACTCAAGTGCGATGTCTGGCTGCAGTCGCTGACAGCCTCGGATCAAGGCAGAAGGAGACCCTTGCTTGTAGGACTACGTCGCTCCCTTCGGACAAGTCAACAGCTGCTAATTCTCCCACAGTGCCCTCCGAAGCTCGATATAACGAGATAGGCGTCCAGCAGCTCAGCTCCCACGTATTCGACCAAATCTTTCCCGACGGCGCAAAACCCCCGCCACAAGTCCTTGTGGACCTATGTAAGGATCATTTACAGCGTCATGATCTTCTTGGGAAGAACACCGACAAATCCGAGCCAATAGCTTTCGATATGCCTCCGCTTCAAGGACGTACGCTTGACGAGCACTTTCACAAGCTCGGTGTAGATGCAGCTGAGCCTTTCCTTACATATGCGAAGCAATTTGCCCGCGCCAATCCACCACCAAAACCGCGCCGATGGATACGTCAGAGTGGTTGGACAAAATATTATCCTGATGGGCGGACCGAAAAAGTTGAAGTTCCTGAAGAAGAGATGCTGTCATTCGACACCGAGGTCATGTGGAAAGTAAGCCCTTTCGCTGTGATGGCCTGCGCCTCGAGCCCGACTGCTTGGTATGCGTGGTTGTCGCCTTGGTTATTAGGAGAGACCGAAAATGATCGACACTTGATTCCTTTTGGCGATCCTAGCAAGGATCGAATTATCGTAGGACACAACGTGGGTTTTGACCGAGCGCGGATTCTGGAAGAGTACAGCGAAAAACAAACCCGGAATACCTTTCTCGACACAATGTCGCTACATGTAGCTGTGAACGGCATGTGCTCTCAGCAACGACCTACCTGGATGAAGCACAAAAAGAATCGGGAGTTGCGGGAGCAAGTTGCGAACGAGACCCCAAACCACGACCTGGCGACAATGCTAAGCACGCAAGGAATGCACGATGAAGAAGATCTCTGGGTCGAACGAAGCTCTGTCAATTCTCTGCGGGATGTGGCTAAGTTTCACCTGAATGTTTCCATCGACAAAGCAATTCGAGATGATTTTGGTGAGCTGGATCGTGAAGGAATCCGGGCAAAGCTAGATGAGCTTCTAGATTATTGCGCCGCCGATGTCTCGATCACTCACCGTATTTACCAGATTGTCTTCCCCAACTTCCTCTCGACCTGTCCCCATCCTGTCAGCTTCGCAGCCCTTCGGCATCTCTCCTCTGTCATTCTTCCAGTCGACGATTCGTGGGAAGCATATATCAAGAACGCTGAGGCTACCTACCACAAACTCTCCAATGCTGTTCAGGAACGCCTTGTCGGTTTGACTGAAACAGCTTTGAAGATCAAAGACAAGCCCGAAGAATACGAAGAGGACCCTTGGATGCAACAACTTGACTGGTCAGGGCAAGAAATCAAGATGGTCAAAGGGAAGACCAAAGACGATCCCCCGAGACTAGCAGCTAGGCAGAAAAAGCCGGGTATGCCCAAATGGTACAAGGACCTCTTCCCAACGAACGACTCTCCCATCAATATTACTGTCCGAACTCGAGTTGCCCCTTTATTGTTGAAGATGGCCTGGGATGGATACCCACTGTTTTGGTCCGATAAATACGGTTGGACGTTCCGCGTACCTCGAGCAGAAGCAGCAAAGTACACAGCCAAGCAAGCAGTAGAGTGCAAATTTGATGAGTCCGAAAGCAAGCTACGTGACGACCATGCCCATTCCTACTTCAAGCTCCCTCATAAGGATGGTCCAACAGCGCGCTGTGCCAATCCCATGGCAAAGGGGTATTTGTCCTATTTCGAGAATGGCATGCTGTCTTCCGAGTATACATATGCCAAGGAAGCGTTGGAAATGAACGCGTCATGCTCTTATTGGATAAGTGCAAGAGATCGCATCAAATCCCAGATGGTTGTTTATGACGCAGACCTCCGCACAATGAAGGGAGTTCGTGGGAGGCGGAAGTCGAATAGACCCGGTTTCATTCTGCCGCAAATTATCCCAATGGGGACCATAACTCGCAGAGCAGTCGAAAACACATGGCTCACAGCTAGTAACGCCAAGAAGAATCGCGTCGGCTCTGAGCTCAAAGCAATGGTCAAGGCACCTAAGGGTTACTGCTTCGTAGGAGCAGATGTTGACTCGGAGGAGCTCTGGATTGCCAGTCTTGTGGGCGATGCAACGTTCAAGATTCATGGTGGGAATGCTGTCGGTTTCATGACCTTGGAGGGCACAAAGTCTGCTGGCACGGATCTTCATTCGCGGACGGCATCTATCCTGGGCATCACCAGGAACAATGCCAAAGTTTTTAACTATGGGCGGATTTATGGAGCTGGTCTCAAATTCGCAGCGACTTTATTGCGGCAGTTTAACCCCAACCTCTCCGAGAAGCAGACCATGGAAACGGCGTCAAAGCTCTATGCAAATACCAAGGGTACAAAGACCAATCGTAGGGTGCTTTATAAACGTCCTTTTTGGAGAGGCGGCACCGAGTCATTTGTCTTCAACAAACTCGAGGAGTTTGCTGAGCAAGATATGGCAAGAACACCAGTATTAGGAGCAGGAATTACCGAAGCGCTTATGGGACGGTACATCAGCAAGGGTGGTTATTTGACATCGCGAATTAATTGGGCTATCCAATCCTCTGGTGTCGACTACCTTCATTTGCTTATCGTCGCCATGGATTACCTAATTCGTCGCTTCAACATCGATGCCCGGGTGGCTCTCACAGTCCATGATGAAATCCGATATTTAGTGAAGGACAAAGACAAATACCGCACAGCACTTGCTCTTCAGGTCGCAAATGTTTGGACACGGGCTATGTTCTCTCAACAGGTTGGCATCGATGATCTGCCTCAATCTTGCGCTTATTTTTCTGCCGTGGATATTGACCATGTTCTACGCAAGGAAGTGGACATGGAGTGTATCACCCCAAGCCATCAGACCCCTATCCCTCCGGGAGAGAGCATCGATATCACCACGCTTCTAGACAAGGGTGAAGCTGCTAGGTTAGACCCTGCCATCGCCCCAGACGCTAAATATGCCCCCAAGCTGGATCACATTGAGTACACTCCGCGCGTACCTATCATGCAGGGCATCCAGGAGTCGGCACAAGAGACGCTTCCTTTTCTCAAGGCTCAAATCGTCAGCAAGGATACAGAACTTGGAGAAATCATCAACAAATTGCAGAAAGAAAGGCTAGCAGCAGCACCAAAGAAAGACAAGCCGCTGACCAAGAAAGAAATGCAAAATGTATTGCCATACAGGGCATATCCACAACTTGTTCCCATGGAGGAACCTTTTATCCTGACGGAGGCGATGAAGAAAAACCAGAACACTTATGCACACAGGAACAAGTTCGGGTTGGGACGGCACCCGAATAAAGGCTCGAGGCCAAGCTGGATGTAAATACCAGCAGCTCTGACTCGGCCGGCAGAGGCTGCGCTTGTACGATATCTCTTATATCACATATGTGGCCATTTTATGTATCATATCCTCTCATGTTGACACGGCGTATATGTCGGATTGCATCTGGGAAGGAACGGTGTTGGGCTGCGGTTTGGGGCGTTTGATGGAAATCAAAAAGGTCGGAGGTGTCTTTTTTTTTTTCTTTTTGTCTTTTAAATAAATGTTTGTACTGTCAATTGCTAGATATTCTGTCTTAGCCAATCATCGATGCCTTTTCAACCAACTCATTTGTTGCTGTGATACTTTAATCGATCGTACTGCCATTAAAGTGCTGACGTCTGGAGGTGAAGGTTAGCTTTAACGACGGCTTGCGGGAACTGGCTTGGCGATCGAAGGTCAACAACCCCTGTAGTACATCAAACAGTCTCGCTACTTACCCACCTAAGTCCTAAGAATACCTAGGTTAGTATCTGCTTGGGTCGTTGTTTGTTTTATGATGGCGTCAGTTTTTTATCCGGTCCGTCAGGTTTCTGATCTTCAGTAGGTACAGTACCTACCTAGTTGCAGATAAACCAACAATATGTAGCATACCTACAATCTGTTGAAGCTTGACTCAACTAGATAGACTTCATCTCTCTCTACTGTACGAGCCTCTAACTCGAAAGGAAAACAAGCTCATGGCTGCAAGCGTAATGACGAAACTGCCCCACGCTAAGAAGCAAGGTCTCCACTAAAAGCTCCTCGTCATCCCTCATCAGCACGTTTCGTTCTTTTATGCCGTGATATGCTCCTTTATCTCATCTGCGAGAGACCACAAAAACACAGTACTTGCCGATCAGCAGCCTATCAGTCTTTTACTGTACTTGCCTTTCTTCCCCACTGTCTGTCTTTTGCGCTCTATAACAAAACTTTCTCCTTCTCTTCGCTGAGTACGCTAAGACCTGTCACGAGCCGAACGATCGACCCCTCCTCAGCTACCGACAGAACGTGAAGATCCTGGACCGTTGTGCTGAGCTACGTACCTCTAGTTTATGAGAGAGACAGGCCAGACATAAGTTACAAACGAGAAGGAAAATAACACCATTCAGCGATCATATATCGAGAATCATGGTGACCACCGAAGAGGCTATCAAGAGACTCAAGGAGGCTCGTCCTCCCACCACAGATACATTCACCTATCTCACCGTCGTCGAAACGAACCTCTCCCCTGAAGTTCTCCCAACCCTTCAGGAAATCCTCCAAGATGCTAAGCTTACCAGCGAAATTGGCTGGGACCTCGTGGAGATGCTGATTGCTGTTCCTGGCAGTGAGGGCTGCCTTGAAACCATTGCCCGCCTGGGAAACCCCCGCGAGGTCATCCTCAAGGTTATCGAGGTTCTTGACAGCAACGCAGAATCATCCGAGGCCGGCGATGCATCGGCAAGTGCAAAGTTCATTACTCTGGTTGGTATGCTCAGCATCCTTCATCAAAGACTACAGGTCAAAGCGCCATCACGATACCTCCATACCACACTACAAACAGTTTATCGAGCATACAATCCACAAGGAGCCGAGACGACGGCAGCCGTTATTGATCTCGTGCGATCTCTTTCCGGGAGAAAACGACCAGCTCTGCCTACACGACAGTCTAGCACCAAGCTAGAGACAGCTTTCCAGGGTAGTGACATGACCAAGAGTGCCCCCGACCCCGAGGCACATGCCGGTCAGGCAGGTGAGGGCGAGTCTGAACTAGTATCACGCCTCTTGCAATCCTTCGTAACAAGTATTCTCGAAGCATATGTCAACTCGAACAGTTTGGAGTGGGCGGCAAGGCATTTGGAATACTTGAATCCGGAGAGGATTCTGCCAGGGAAGCCAACTATGTTACAGGCGTTCAAGCAAGTAGACGAGCTCCAGGCCAGGGATGCCTTGGTCGGACAGTTAGTTGTAAGTGAGCGCCCTCGTATGGCACGATCCCGATACTAATGTTTCAGGCTGTTGCTCGCGATTTAGGCTTGGCTAAGTTGCCTTCGGATGAGGTCAAGAAGGTTCTGAAGTCACCATTTGCTGTGAATCCAATGTCTGTTGAGCCCGATCCCAAGAATCCCGAAGCCATTAAGCTCTCATCCGGTGGCTTCCTCTGCCTGACTGCTTATCGCATGTTCGCGTCAGATATTTTTGACGCCAACTACGAACAACCCAACGCGCATATTTTTCCTGAACACCATAACTTGTTGAAGCGATTTCTCGGCAACGAACCGCAGACCCAGATTGAGGGAAACCCTGGGACTGTTGAGGCATTGCTTGTTATAGCACTTTGGCTTCATGACCAGAAACGAATAGTCGGACCCAATGCGGCCGATGACAAGGATGCGACATTCATGTCATACCATCATCTGTTAACTCTTGTCTCTGTGTTCCACCCATCATTACGAGTGCGGAACGCAGCTACAGTGTTGGCAGGTCATATACTTCACCAGGACCCTGACGAAGAGGATAGATTAAATATTCTGGAGGACTTGCTGGAAAACTGCATGTTTTCTTCCCTACAGGCATGTGCCGTAACGTGGTTACGAGAAGAGATTATTGCCGCTCAGAGGGATGGCTCAAAGGGACGATTTGCTGATTCTGACTGCTTGGACACGCTTCAGTATACACTGTTTCAGGATCTCGAGTACCTTGCTGACACAGATTTGGAGGCGCTATGGGAGTTCTGGATGCAGAATGCGCCCTTCCATTTTCAGGTTGCGAACTTTGCTCTGTTCTTATTTGGTGGACAGGGCTACAAGAACTTGGCTCCTGCTGGTATGGCTGCGGCAGTAGAGCACAGATACGTGAGTCCTCTGCTCGCTGCTGCCAAGCGTTTGAGCGAAGCACTGGGTAAGAAAGAGATTGACGGGCAGGGCCAAGACGAGGTGCAGATGCAGTTGGGCATTTTAACGGATACCCTCGAGCGTGCTCCTTTGCACTAGAGTCTCATGGATGAGAATTACAATAGCGTTGCAGATAAGTTAAGAAGTAAAGAAGTAAAACAATTGCAAATGGATAGCGATCTGTCCTATCTGTCGATTATAGCCTCGAGAAGTAGGGCCTACCTGAGAGGTGCATGCTGCCTCTTTGCTGCTTTTCTTGGTCACGGATAGTTTGTCCCTGTACCATCCTTGTAGGTGTGTTTTGTGGCTTTCCATAAGAATCGAGGCTCCATCCGTCCCAGTGGCGAGAGACTTGTACTTGTATATGTTTTGTGCGTGTTACCTTTCTCTACAAAGAGCCGGTAACCAATCTAACACCCAGTGGTTTCATATGTATATATTCGAACGAACGATTAGGAGATCAACGAATAAATCGAGTTTCAAGGTCAATCTGGACAACTTGTTCTTGTTCAGCTGCTTCCTATTGCTAACTTCGATTTTTTCTTGTTTAGCCTGGTATAGGGTGGCAATCTCATTTTAAGCCCGGAGCAATAAGTCCGGCCAGGTGACACGACTCGAGCACCAGCACAACGATCCGCTTGCAAGCAAAGCCCAACGAAGCGGTAATCGTATTCTGTAAATTTTGATAGTAGCTGTGAACCTGTATGACGGCAATCAATAAGTAGTTAGTTTAACCCACATAATTAGGCACATATCGCTAACTACTAAGTTCGAAGCGAGCAGCGGCACAGACGGGACAGGTCATGATAACTCATCATCTCCCGCCCATACCTTTGAAATCCGCTGGCGCATTGACTTAAGGAGGAGCTACTACGTCATGATTTTCTTCTTCTTAAATGTTGTACTGTACCTGTGCCTAGGTTAGTACCAAGTAGGTATCTAAAATGTTTACTTCAACCAGTATCACGTTGTGGCTGCACCTCGCTGATGTCAATGAAGGAAGCCATCATGAGATGATAAGACGGGCTGTATCAAGAAGTATAGTACGATACTCAGAGACGCTGGTTTGACAGCAGATCAATGCATGGTTGCAGCTCTTTGAAACCGGCATCCATCCCGAGTTGCCTACCTAGTAATTTAGTGGTCCATCATCATCGATCATCGGGCGCCTATCCCCTGCACTCGCAGACTCGACACCGAACGAGACTGTAGTCCGTTAACTTAGCCTTGCGGAGCAAAAGCAGCTAAAACACCGAGCGCCAAAGGGGCTCCGCAGTCGAAAAAAAACGGCAAGTGACATCATTGCATCTTTAAACCAGAAATTAGGAAAGAACATTGCCGAGACCAGAGAGATGGCCTTGTGACGCCTGCCCGATCTGTACGATGGGATAGAAGGGGCGGAAAATTGTCAATGCCAGGCAGGAAACTTCCATTAGATGGTCTTGGCTCCGATCATGGACTCTCCCCTAAATACTTGTGCACTGAACTGTGGTATAACATACGTGACTCTAGCAACAACATCCGCCAAGCAGATATATTGCCAAGGTGCGACTGATCAAGTGGCGCACGCGACAGTGACACGATAACTACGCCAACTCATCGTTACGATCAGGATCGCCGGCATATCTCTCCGAATTTGCCCTATTGATATAAACCTCGGGAAAATAACCGGCCTTGCCTATTCCTACAGAGGAGGTGCAGTAAACACCACCATGGCTTCTCAACCAGAAGATTCCGAGAAGCTCAAACTCGAGGTATCGCAGCAATACAACAACGAAGAAGACGAAGAACAACCTACAACAGTAATCACAGATGACCATGGAGATCTTGCCTATCCCGCCCCAATCCCCCGCCCGATCCTGGCGCCCGAGAGCCCATTATCGCCGAGAAGCCCCAAGGACGTTGCTACCCCTGGCACTGTTCCCAACGAAGACACTAGACAGATACGAGTCCAGTCACAACCTGCGTCTGTCCCCGAAGTGTCTGGCCAGATATCACCAAAAAAGTCAACAGTTCGCGAGAACAGACCCAAGCCGACCAAGACATGGCAAACCGAGCAGCCTCGCCGCGATCATCATCGTCACTCATACTTTCGACCCGGTCCAGCCAGGGCTGGCACGTCCTATCTGAACAAAGCGATTTGGGGTGGATCAGACAATACGGGATTTGATTCTAGAAGAAGTTCATCATCATCGTCCGACGAAGAGCAACGCTCGACCAGCCTGCAAGAACCGCCAAGCGGCGGACAGCGAAAGAAAGACAAAGCATCACGCAAGGACCTTGGCGAGGATAAATATGGCCACTTTAGTGTTGGTAACCAGAATTACCAAACTTCAGGCAAAGTCAAGAAGGATGGGCGTCTGCGCATCACGGTCAACGAAACCGCTGGCACTGGCTACCTAAGTAAAGCTTTGGGGGCAGCTGTCAGCAAGGTGGCGCCCCCAAGGGTAGAGCAAGCAGAAAAACCGTCGAACCTCAAGATTCCAGAAAGCCCACGCCGGTCTTCCTCCTCGACAGCCGTGGCAGACCCACGACCTCAGACGCGCCTCAACATTGTTATCATGGTTATTGGTTCCCGAGGAGACGCTCAACCATTTTTAAAGATCGGCAAAGTTCTCAAAGAGGATTATGGGCATCGCGTGCGCATTGCTACGCATCCGGCATTCCGTGATTTTGTGGAAAAGGATTCGGGACTCGAGTTCTTCTCTGTTGGAGGCGATCCATCAGAACTCATGGCCTTTATGGTCAAGAACCCTGGCCTGATCCCTACCCTTGAGACTTTCAAAGCTGGAGATATCGGTCGACGACGAGCTGCCATGGCCACTATGTTCGATGGGTTCTGGCGTGCATGTATAAATGCCACAGACGACGAGTCGGACCGGCAAAACCTAAAGATGATGGGCGAAAAGGACCCCTTTGTGGCGGATGTCATCATCGCCAACCCGCCAAGTTTTGCACATATTCACTGCGCCGAAGCTTTGGGAATCCCTGTTCACTTAATGTTTACATTTCCTTATACGCCAACACAGGCATTTCCACATCCTTTGGCGAGCATCAAGAATTCTAATGTGGATCCAGGTTATACCAACTTCATCTCCTATCCTTTGGTTGAGATGATGGTATGGCAAGGGCTGGGGGATCTGGTTAATGAGTTTCGTGTCAAGACATTGGCTCTGGACCCAGTATCAACTCTTTGGGCGCCAGGGGCGACCTATCGTCTGCATGTTCCTTTCACGTATCTGTGGTCGCCGGGACTTGTACCCAAGCCACAGGACTGGGGCAGTGAAGTCGACGTAGCTGGGTTCGTATTCCTTGATTTGGCTTCAACCTTTGAACCCCCAAAGGAGCTCGAGGATTTTCTGGCAGCCGGAGACGATCCCATTTACATTGGGTTCGGCTCTATCGTTGTTGACGATGCTGATAAGTTCACTCAAATGATTTTCGAAGCCGTTGAAATCGCAGGCGTTCGTGCCTTGGTGTCCAAGGGCTGGGGTGGACTTGGAGGAGAGGACGTCCCCGATAACATCTTTATGCTCGATAACACCCCCCATGACTGGCTATTCCCAAGAGTAAAAGCTTGCGTCATCCATGGAGGCGCAGGTACCACAGCTATTGCGCTCAAGTGTGGCAAGCCAACCATGATCGTCCCCTTCTTCGGCGACCAGAACTTCTGGGGCAAGATGGTGAGCAGCGCAGACGTGGGTCCTGAACCAGTTCCCTACAAACATCTGAATGCCGAGAAACTTGCAGAGGGCATTGAGTATTGTCTCACGGACAAAGCAAAACAAGCTGCCAAAGTAATCGCTAAGCGAATTGCGGAAGAAGGAGATGGTGCTGGCAATGCTGTCAAGGAGTTTCATCGTCAGTTAAATATCAGGTCTCCTAGCATTTTGCGATGCTCCCTTTTCAAAGACCGTACAGCTGTCTGGGAGGTTAAAGGATCCAACATTAAACTGGGTGCCTTGGCCGCCGATGTCTTGGTTGGAAATGGATCGCTGACCTGGAAGCGTCTGAGACTACTCAGACATAAGGAATGGAACGATTTCGAAGGCCCCGGAGAGCCTGTCACAGGGATCGCTGGTTCCATTGCTAGCACAGTTGGTGAAGCATTCCACGGCGTCGCCAGCGTTCCCTACCATTGGGCAAAGAGGACCAAGTCGATCAGAAAGAGGCAGAGTGTAAAAAGATCGAAGAAGACGAAGAAAACCGGTAATAAAACACCAGGAAACAACACTGCAGATGCCGAAAACTCGGTAGACGCTGCTTCAATACACAGCGAGACCACTGCCGAAGAAACAAGCGGGCAATATGTTGGCGACATGGCAAGCGGTGTTGAAAGAACTGCTACCGCTATCGCCAAGGCGCCAGTGGACCTCTCGATGGCGCTGGCACAAGGATTTCATAATGCCCCCAGACTCTATGGCGATAACACGGTACGACGACCCATTCGAGTAACAGGCTTCCACTCTGGCCTCCGGGCCGCCGGGCATGAATTTGCCTATGGCGTCTACGATGGTTTCACAGGAGTTGTCCGTCTTCCGATTCGCGGAGCAAAGGAAAACGGACCAATTGGTTTTGTCAAGGGCACAGGTATGGGCTTGACAGGACTGGTGCTCAAGAATCTCTCTGCTGTTGTTGGGCCGATTGGTTACACACTCAAGGGTGTCGTCAAGCAAGCTGAACGATCCAAGACACCACAGAAGTATATCCGTCGGGCTCGTATCGCTCAAGGCCAGAGAGAGTATAAGGCACTCCCAGAAGATCGTCGAAAGCAAATCGAAAAGGAGATAATGGAGGGATGGCACGTCATGAAAGAGCTGAGAGAGAAGCTCCAAGAATTGGAGAAACAGCGAGGTATCGCCGGACAGATCGATCGAGTACTTCTTGATACTGAGACCATGTTCGAAGACGTGGATATTGCTAAAAGATCCTTGACGTCGCTCAAACAAGGAAAGGATCTTGAGGATGTAATAGACCCAGATGGAGACCGTGGTCGCAGTGAAGGGAAATCTGGCCAGAATCGAAGCATGTCGATTCGGAGGTCGTTGAACTTGACGAAAAGACATGAGGAGAGGAAACGCCTCGCATTACTGGCTGATGCTGACGGCAACATAAACGAAGGCAGGGCTGAGATGAAGGAGAAGTGCCTTCTGGAACGGATAGATTGACCGTGCCAGCAAGGTAGAATCATGTGCTCGCGAGGAAATGCATGGCGTTTGGTTGCCCTTAAATTGTTTTTGAAGGAATATAGTATACGTATACCCCCATCATGCGGTCTAGACTGTAGTTTTAGCATTACTTTTAATTGAAGATATTTGATACCCGGTTCGAAGCCTTCCACCTTATCGAAATGATTGAAATGTGTGGTGGCTTATGTGCTAGAAGCATCTTGATCGATTTGATATAAGGCATTCTGAGATATGGCTGCCCAGTGGTAGCCACATGCCATAAAATACAATTGCCCTGTTTTGATGAATGAGAGTAGTGTAAACCAATATTATGATGTTATCCCACCACCTCAACGTCGCCGCTCATAGTCTCGGTGACCTCTGCGTCGGTCGGCATCTCTGTTTCTATCACGATTTCTATCGCGGTCAGGGTCTCGGTCACGATTTCCATGCCTACTATCCCAATCCTTTTCCCGGCTGTACTTGTAACTGTCTTCATGTCGACGGCCGTCCTTTCGTCTGTTCTCCTCTCGACGGTATTCATCAAGACGTGGCCGTCTGTTCTTTTTCCCGTTCTGATTCCACCCGCCCAAGTCCTCTTCTCCTTTGAGCTCCTTGGCACCGAGCCCAAGCCGGTTCGGACGTCGCTTGACTTCTTTTACTGCGCCGCGGGGTTTACCGTCCCAACCCATTCCTCGTAGGAGAGCTGCGCCAAATTCCTCCACGGGCATGGCTTCATAGTCGTGGAGGGTAGATGCCTCACCCGCTTCATGAATATCGCGGCGGTAGGCGTCCTCTTCGGTAGGACGAATAATCTTGTCTTCCTCCTCCTTCTTCCCGAGCAATGCATCTATGGCTTCATCGTCTACCGACCGTTTGGGGGGTGGCTTCTTATCGTCATCCTCCGAGGGTTCCTTGTCGTCGCCATAGTTCAATTCAACGTTCCTAGTGTCATCCATTTTCTGCTTGATCGTTAGGCCCCATTTCAGACCCTTTTCTTGATCCGCCGGTTCTGTTTCGACTGTTGTTCCGTTCTGTTGCGCCCTGGCCTCCTTAGGAAGTAAGTTTCTGCCCTTCTGCGCTCTGACACCTGATCTCCAGTCGCGATTCGGTTGTGAAGCAATAACGAAGTCTTTCTTCTCTGTCCTTGGGTCCTTGACTTTGCGCTCTGTTTCAGCGCCTTCCGCGCCAAAACCGGTGATTTTCTCGTGTCGTCCGCGATGATCATCTTCGTCGTCTTCCGAATCAGATCCTCCCCCTAGCGCATGTGATCGCGGTCTTTTCCCTAGTGCCGACTGTGGATTTGGTCTTGAAAGCTTTTTTGAGTTGTTGTTACTTGACAGCGTGCCAAATTTGATTGCTATTCGTGGTGCTGCTGGTTTGTTGTGGTCGGACATTTGTGGCGAGTCGCTTCGTTGTTGGATTATAAATTCACATGCAGAATGCCTGTGTAGAGAAGATGGAATTGTTTTTGAAAGACGTAAGAAGCAGGTAGCACATTGAATGTGGCGCATGTACAGTGGCTGAGCGAAATGTGGCTAGAGTGTTCCACTAGAGCCAGATTCCTCCTTCAGACGTGAGTGAGGTACCTGGTACGTATTGTTGTGATGACAAGCAGTCAGTGCTTAATCGACACAAGATTCAAGATAAAGAGTTAGAATCTCGTTGGAAAAGGTGACCTCTTACCTTGCCCTGAATTAATTTTCTACCTGTTTCTGCCGCCCTGAAACAAGTGGCTGAATGTAATCAATTTAAAGCTGTGGATGACTGAACAGAAAAAGATCAAAATAAGATACATGATATAATACAGAGTTATCACTTACACCTACATCCCCCCCCCTATTTTTTGCTGCTGGGCTATCGGGTTTACAAATAAGTAAGTCCAAGAGGGTACGTGCTAGTACTACCTTAGTAGATATCAAAAGGTAGTCAGTACCTTTGATGCACTTAGTATGTACTTGTACTTGGTGGGGATTCAAATGACTGTTCTACACGCAAAGATGAGCATATTGCGTACAGTGCGTAATACTTACGACAAAACTGTGCTTTTGTAAAATCTTCCACCCCTTTGTATTGCCTTTCGCGTTCGGGACGGATTCGGCGTCACGTTTGGGACAATCTTAACACAGTGCGAATGAAAGATCTTGGTCCAGGCTTGAATCTCATCTTTCTGCAAACCTTGGCTTTATCCCAAACCTTGCTCCTCACTTCTCCTGCCCACCACTCGCGCTACACCCACTATTCACTGCAAGCCTGGTTGATTGCCCCCCCTAATCCACCGCCAGTCCCGCACTCTTTAGTCTCTTCCGTTACTCCCCAGTGTTGAATTGTCCCCCGTGTGCCCGCGCTTCACCTAAACTCCACTGCATTCAGTGCTTTGAGTTGCAACCGCCAAACACCACGGTATCGTCTCCCCAGAGACAGAAATTTTGACGCCCTCCAGCGACGCTGCCCTCAACATCGGCACTTCAAAATCAATCAAAACAGCCTATTTCATCGTCAAAAAAACGTGCATTCATCTCAGACGACTTGAAATATTATTTTGCAACGTCCTTTCCCCCCCAAAACGGATGTCGCGGCCGTCGATGCTATGACTGAGGTCGGAGCCGCCGATCTATCAAGGCTGCTTCAATCAAAGCGCAATGAGTGCAGGTCAGTATGGGCTCAAACGAAAGAGCTGATTTTTCCAATCATGGGCATCTGTTTTTCGGTATGCTAACTTGCCTCAGTTCAATTGTGACGTCGCGGAAGCGAAAGCTGCGCGAGCTGTTCGCTGTTGCGACACAGTCCGAGGGTCTGCCGCACCCAGTCTTGACCAACCTCGACGCGCCGACCACAACATCGGCCGAATGGCAGTTCTTGCAAGCCAACGATATTATCCAGTACGTTCTGCAAGTCGAACACGCGCTTTTGGCAAATGATTTCCGCGCGCATTATGCTACTAATGTCTATAATATGCTAACGTCATTACAGAGGCAAGACACTGAACGAAGCCAGTATTCCCACAAGACCAAACTTTTCCCTAGAAGTATTCAAAAAGTCCCTTGCAAAGACGATATTCATTGCGAACGAGTCGGCGCCAAAGCAGATCTTCGACGATCCAAACAAGTCTCACGTAGCGGGTGCGCAGAGTGAAAGTCAATCTAATGGAGGTCTTTTACCCAAAAAACCTGATGCTCCTATTGCTTCGACAAGCACTTCAACCCCCGAGACTTCGACAGAACCAGTTGCGACCGTCAATGCCGATCTTGCTCCTACTCCGAATGGCCAAATTGTGACTTCATCTGCCGGCACGATAGTGAAGCCGGCACCAAAGACCTCTCCTAGTATTCCTGCTTCCACTGGCGCCAATGCAAACCCGATACCGAAGGCAGAGAATGACGATGAATCGATTGAAGCCGGACCTATACAACGCCATCATCAAGTCACTTTTGAATCAGGAACCAAGGGCGAGCATGTTGAGACCGGAAAGGCCGTGTTGGAGAAGTCTGGGCGAGGTTTCGGAGCTTCTACGACGAACAGAGGTGTTCCACTGACGGTCAACCCCTCTACTGATGTGGCTCGTCCGGCGGATGCTTTGTCATCGCCTGGTTCAACAGCACAAAGTGCTACAACGCCTGCGGTGCATGATGATGCTTCCACGGACACAAGCCCGGAGCATGAGGGGTCGCAGTATGCCGAACCAGTAGAGCAGAACAAGATTGTGGATGACCCTGAAGGTGGGTATACGGATAAACAGTCTAGGAGCCAGGAGAGCAGCGCCACTCGAGCCACTTCAACCGAAGTCCTGGAAGATCGTGTACTGGAAGCACCCCCTGACTCTGCTGAAGCACAGCTTCTTCAAGAGTCTATTCGATCGAGTGTCGCAGCCAAGGCAGAGACAACACAGTCTTCAACGAATACTAGTCATGAACCAGACACTGCTACGGCAGTGCCAGTATCCGAAGATGTTAACATGTCGGGCATTGGCGATGCGGCCGACAAGAATGTGTCTACAGTCAGTGAAGAGCTTGAGGAGAAATGTGCGCAGCAAACACTTGGCGCTGATGTGGCGCCCGCTGTGGTAGCTGGTTCGCCTGCAGAAGCCTCGGACAGTAAGGTAATTCCAGACAGCCAAGAAGAGGCTCCTGAACAGATGGACGTTGATATCCTTGAGCCTAAAGCAAGTGCTGAAAGTCAAATTGAAGGGACGGCAACACCTACACCTGAAAAGTCAGATGCAGCTGAAGCCCCATCAACACCTGGGCCCGCCCCTATCGATACTGAGGCTATTGCTGTCACCGTGGAGCCTGTTCGTAAAGACTCGTCTCCGAAGATCGAGCGTGCTGTCACTAGAGTTTCGTCTGGCGCAATGCGTCCGAAATCAGTCAGCGAAATAGTTGGCGCGACCCCACGCCAGACACCGACATTGGAACATTCTTCTGCCAACAAGAGCTTGGTCAACCAGCTTACTCCTCTAACCTCCACCCCAAAGTCACCGAGCCTGAGGCATCGCCATATGTCCGCCCACCAAAGGCAGCGATCTCGAAGCCAACCTTCGACCGTTGTGTTTGGAAAGCAGTCCAAGAAGGTCGAAGAAAAATCACTGGTGACCAGCCAGCGAGACACGATTCTCCCAACCGAAGACTACTACACTCCCCTTTTTGTTCAAGGCTTTGCTGGAAGCTCATCCTGGATGCAGCCAATCGAGAAAATCCTGTACACTGCCAACAAAACCGTCACAACCCCCGATGCCAACCTGGCGATCCAGGACCACCAAGCATGTAAGGTTTTGAGGCGCGTTTACCATCTCCAACAGCATGACAAATGGTCTTTACGGCAACCCAAACGTTGCCCTGAGCCAACTCGGCCTCCGTCTCACTGGGATGTCGTGCTTCAGGAAATAAAATGGATGCGAACAGACTTTCGAGAGGAACGAAAATGGAAGAGGGCTGTAGCTAAGAATCTTGCGTATGCCTGTGCAGAATGGCATGAGGCTACCCCTGAGGAGCGCAAGATAATGCAAGTTCAAGTTGTCATACCCCCCAAGATACAGCCAGTAGCCGATGTTTCTATGGCTGACGTCGAGGGTGCAAACCAACCGACACCTGACCTCGTCTCTAGCGGAGATGTTGAGTCTATAGACAACTTGGACGACCTTGCCGAAGACTTCCCGGAAACAATAGCGCCATCTGCCATATTCAATTTGCAAGATGACGACGTTGTGTTTGGTTTACGTCGAACTGCTGCTGCAGACCAGCTTTTGGAGGAGCTTCCAATGTTTGGTGCGCCTCTTCAGGTTCCTAAGTTTGATCTTACTGGCCCTGAATGGGATCCTGATGCTCACTGGCGAAGACCAGCTCTACCATTGAGCAAGTATGTTGAGGGCCAAATGAAATTGGTTTCAGATGGCCCGCCGAGAAAGCGCAGTCGGTACAATTATCAGAACGAGGATTCCGACGACGAGAGCGAAGCTGGTTTCGTCAGCAGTGATCCCATGCCTAGTCTTGCCCTACCGCCAGCTACCGACGAGGTCGCCTTGTTTAACCCCGAAATGAAGCACATACGGGATCGCTTGTACGTTGGTCATCAGTTCCGACCACCTTCCGAATACCCCATGCCCTCACAGAGTTTCTTCGAGTGCCGTAACCCATCACAATGGACCATTGCCGAGGACGATGAATTGAAAAGCCTTGTCCGGGAACATTCTTATAACTGGTCTCTTATCTCCAGTATCCTTGCACCCAAGTCCACTTTCAATTCCGGAGCGGAGAGGCGCACTCCCTGGGAATGTTTCGAGAGATGGATCACACTGGAAGGGCTTCCGGCTGACATGTCCAAGACACAATACTTTAAAGCCTACACGGGTCGTATTAATGCGGCTCAGAACATTATTAACCTGCAGAACCAGGCAATAGCACAGCAAGCCAGCCAAGCCAATGGAGCTGTCACTCCTGGACGACGAAGACCTCAATCTATTCCTGTTAGAGTTGAGAGGCGACGTAACCAGAAACACCTCACGATGCTTGATGCTATGAGGAAACTGGCCAAAAAGCGGGAGACGACAGCTCAAAAGCAACAACATACAGCATCGCAGAACGCAGCCAACAAGAAAGCCAATGACCCTGCGGCGCAACGCCCGACCAAAACACCAGGAGAATACAGCAGGCTTCGATACGAACGAGACCAAGCTCTAGCCGAAAAAATGGCGCAGTATGCGTCAAGGCAAGAAGCTCAAAGACGAGTAAGTATCACAGCAGCACGGCCCAGCGGAAGTGCAAAGCTGACAACCTCACAGGCTGTTTTGCAAGCTAGAGCTCAAGGTCAAGCTGCCCAGATGGCCGGTACTCCTGGAGCTGTCCAGGCGAGTCAAAATTCAGCACAAGCTGCAGCTGCCGCAGCAGCAGCAGCCGCCGCAGCCAATGGTATGAACGGCGTTGGTCGTGTCAATGTCCCGAACCAGCTCGCCGTCGCTGCTGCTGCTGCCGCGGGGCAGGCGCGCCCCCGAATGCCTATGCAATCGCCTGCTGCTAACGGCATGGGAGGTGTACCGGCTCATATGGCCGGTGGACTCGTGCCGCCAACTCAAATGAACGGTGTACAGCAGGCTCAGATGCAGGCAATGCAGGGACAACACAACCGCATGCCAATACCGAACCCCCCGCCTGACGTTAGCTTGATGATGCGCGCCCAACGTATATCAGAACAGCAACGAGCTGCACAGATGCATGCTCAGGGCGGTCCCGGCACCCCAGGTCAGGGGGCAGCGACAGGCGCTCAGCAGAGCCCCCCTGCGCAGATGCGAAACGCAGTCAATGGTGTTAACAGCATTAACAACAACAATCCAATGAACCAGAGTTTCCTGAATAATGCACAGGCAATGATGGCCCAGTTCAACCAGGGCAATCTCAGCTCGCCGCAGGCTAATGGCCTGCACATGCCATCCGGTCCTGCGGGGTCAATAGCTCCACGACCACAAACCCAACTCCCTGCAGCTATCCAAGCTCAACTGAACCAACTTGAGGCACAATTTCGTACCAAGAACCCCAACCTCACCCCCGAACAAGCTCGTCAACTAGCTACGGAACACTTAACACGCCTCATGATGGCTCAACGTACGGCAATGAACTCTGCTGCTGGTACGGCTAATGGCCAAGGTGGACTTGCCGGGAGCATCGCAGCCACGACTAGCCCTCACCAATACGCTGCTCTGCTTCGACAACAACAGCAGCAGCAGGCAAGTGCAGCAGCAGGTAGCCCCGGTCAACATCAGCAACCACACCAGCAACATCAACAAGCTCAGCACCAGTCCCAGCAGCAACAGCAAGCCCAGGCGAAACAACAGCAGCCTCAGCTCCAGCAGCAACAGGCACAGGCACAGGTGCAGGCCCAGCATCAGGCACAGCAACAGCAGCAGAGGCAGACGAGCGGCAGTGCTACGCCCTCAGCTAGCTAAATGAATGGTTGGTGAAGTAACGCGATTTTCTTGTTGGGGTTCTGGAACAATGGATGGGTTTGGTTTCGTATATTGGAAGCGATCAATATTGGTGTTTGTCTTATCATGAAAAGCGTGCAAGCGAAAGAGGAGTCATCACGATTCTGGTTGTACAGTTGGCATCTATGTATGAAGTGACGGGTTAAGCTCTCAAGGGATGAATTGGAGAGTATCTGTAGATTATTAATTAATCATAGCTAAGGCATGGAAGTATGCAGATTGCTACACATGACCTCCCAAGTCCTTGACTCGTTCAAGGCAATTGAAAATACCACCCTCTTATTATTCAACCCACATTGCTATCTGCTCAGATGCATCAAGACAATCGCTGGATCGGAATCGAAATGAACTAAGAGACTACATCATTTTTCTATTATGAATGTATTCTATAAGAAACCCAACGCCAGTTCATGCACATAAAATGGTACAGCCCGCCGCCCAACTTGGAACGAGCAACATGGAATTCCATCCCATCATTCACTACATATAAACCCGCTTAGCTAGGCCCACCGTTGCCACCCCTAGAACTGTCTCCCTGGAGAAGCAGCCTAGGCTTGATAAAATCCTCGTCAAGATGGTGGAACACGCTGGCAGGATCTTCGGAGGTCCAGAGTTGGCGGATAGCATTGGATGCCGTGATGGGTTGACCTGGTGTCTCGGATATAGGAGTAGCGTATGCACTGTCCGCTCGCGATGGAGGAGCTGTATTGGAGCGTGGAAGGGGCGAGCGGCGTGCTGGGGGAGGCAGATCAGAGACATCAATGTCGCTACCGATGTCTGAATCATCGTTGTGTCGAAGAAGGTCAGATCGTTCGGGGATAGAGTTCTTTCGAACTTTACTTGTAGGCCGGCCGCCCGTGTGCGGAGACGAAGCGCCCGATACATAACTAGCAGATTGACCTGCCTCGAGACTACCAAGGGCAACGCTGCCATTCCTACGAGGGTTATAGCCGATACCCGTTCCTGATCGCTTGACCTGGAGACCTCCACCAAACGTTTCTATGTCGAACTCGTCATCGCTGTCAACCTCTTCGACAACACCGGTGCGGATTCCTAGAATCTCGAGCATACGAGCAGTAGTCCCTCCGAAGATGATTACCGTGAGTACGACAACGACCAGGACAGTTGCCCGAAGTGCGGATGAGTTCTCGCCGGTAAGCAAAGCAGCCAAGGCAACACCGACAGCTCCTCTTAGACCGGCCCAATAAAGCATGGCCTGGTAGTTGTAAGGCAGCTCGTCGCCAACTTCATGGCCTCGTCTGCTGGCACGGTATCGAATGAACCAATTGATTGCTTTGGACAAGGGGAATACGGCAACCCATCGAGCAGCGCAAACAGCAAGAATAGTGACAATGATGAGAGGAGGCTGAAACTGAAGATGGTTGTCGGTGAAGAGAGCCAGTCCTAGGTAAATGAAGATGAAGTTTTCGGATAACTGTGATAGAATTTGAAAGATGAACTTTGTGGTAAGTTGGGTTCGTCGCGACATATTGAAGTAAGCATAGTGCTTGAGGGTGATGCCGCAGAAAAGCAGTGACACAATACCTGCAAGAAGGTTAGAACCATGGGGGAGGGAGATAGCATCGTCCAGATTACATACCAGACATATGGAGACCATGAGAAAAGAAGTAAGTTGCGTACGCGATCAAAACGATTAAACAACTCTCGATCTTTGGAGTCCTACGAAGGTAGGTGAACTTCAACAAAAGGGCAGTGGCGACACCGACAAGGAAGCCAATGAACAAACTGCAGAAGAAGACCAACAGGAAGATACCTGTACCTTCGAAGAAACTGACAATACTGAGGCCAGCAGCCTCGCCCTTTTTATACTTTTGCGCAGTTTCGAAAATGACGATGGCAATGGCATCATTCAAGATAGATTCTCCAAAGATGATGGTGTACAGCTTGGGATCAACCTTGTAAGTGTTGAAGATGGCCAGAATAGTAACAGGGTCCGTTGCAGAAAGAGTTGCGCCAACTGAGATGGCATCGACAAAAGACATTTCCAGGGATCCAGGGATAAGAGTGAAGAAGTACAAAATGAGGCCAATGACGACAGCTGACATAAAAGTTCCAGCAAAGGCGAATGTCAAGATGGTACCGATATTGCGAAAGAAGTTGGCCTGGTGCAATTCATAGCCCGAGGACAGGATAATAGGGGGCAGTAACAGGTTGAAGAAGATTTGATAGTCAAAGCTGATCATGTTTCGCAGAGAGTCGCCGCCGAAGATTAGGAGGGTGAGTCCAACCACCATTCCTATGACAGAAATAGGTATAAGCCACTGATCGCATCAGAGGGGGTTTGAAGAACGTACCGGCAAATATGGATATAACAGTTTCGTGTATAGCTGTGACCTTCTTCATCTGCAGCATGTAGCTTGTGAAGAAGGCGATAATGAGCAGCATAATCGAGATGAAGAGCGCCCACGCCGCGAACAATTCCTTTTGGGCAGAGTCACCCTCTGGAGTTTATCGTCAGTAATTTCCAACATGTATCGCATCGTCTCTGTCTTGCATGGGAGGACGCACCCTCGGGGTCGGTCTCTTCATCGGTGGCTCGCTCTATGTTCAATACGTCAGCCTTCAATTCGCGGAAGTCAAGGCGAGCCAGGATATAGCGTACTAAGGAGTTGAAAGCCCATCCCGACGAGGTTTGCAGAAGCCATTTTGAAATGCGAATCAGATAGAGTTGCAAAAGGGTTAGAAACAATACAGCAACCGTTTCGCTTAGGGCGAGATCGAGTAGGAGTCTCCCTGCGCGAACCTCGTAAGCTGCGATACCGAGAACATTCGCAAGGGAGAGAGGGCGGGAGTTCTGAAGTTCTGAAGAGGAGCAGTAGTCTAGTCGTAAGGTCGAAGGCAGAAGGCAGAAGACAAAGATATGGAAAGAAGAGTAATGTCCAGGTCAGGCCCAAGTCTACCTAATTCCAAGTCCAGGCAGCGCAATGGATTGGACAGTGTTGAAGAAAAGAAGACGCCGTGCCTGTATCTGGGTACCTGCCTACCTACCTAGGTACCTAGGTAGATAATGGACTGGAAGCTAAAATCCAAATCGGTAGGTACCTACTACGTAGAAAGGTTGACTAAGGTGGGCCAAGCAGCTAAGACAGGCACAGGAGATGAGAGGCGACAGCTTTCAATAGAGAAAGACTCTGATTGGTTCCTTATTCCTATTAACCAGTGCCTACTATTTAGTACCTACCTAGTTACCCACCTAGGTATGCTGTGTTATCGGCAAGCAGCCTGTAGATTCCTCGGGCGTTTACAATACAACAAGTTTTAATACCATAAACCAAGTTTCTATCCGATGCAATTATTTATCATAATATGGAAATTCATGACGTTCTCTAGAACTTTTGAACTTTTGAACTTTTGAAGCGAGGCCGGAGCTCTGTCAAGGGTCTACCTACCTACTCTATGTACCTATAGACCGCCTATAGTACTCCTTCCACCCACTACAATTAGGTTGGATGCTTAGACAATTTGTCTACTACCTAAACTGACTCTGAGTTTGAACAAAGAACATACGATAACAAAAGACTCGACCAAGTCTCGATTATGATAAAGCTGGGTGCCACCTATGGTCGCAAACAAAGTGCACATCGACTGTTCGTGCCTGGGTAGGCACCACCCAACGGCCTGGAACTAGAGCTGGAGTTTTGTTGGTAGCTACGTAGCTGGAGCCCGCCCACTGGGGGGTAGGACTGGACCTATGGACGTTTCTCATGAGGCTCTTCAGTGGCCTCATCCACTAGATCATGCTAAAACCAGGCTACCTCTAGGGCAGTTGTTCCGACGGGACTTGAAACCTTCCATCCATGTATCCATATTTCACTTCGGAAGCTTCGAGTACAGTCTTCATCTTCAACGTATACTCTGTCGCATGCATCTCTTGTCTACAGGATTTTACGCTTGACCGCTTAAATTGCCAACTGTAAGCTCCGCGACAAAAATGTATCACCTCGCCAAAGGCCTCTACCTTTATGCAACGAGTAAAGAAGGTACACGCAGCTGCCGTCTGCTTCAGAAATGCCTACCACTTGCTAACTATGCGTTCCAGAATACTCCGTTATTCTTCTAGGTCTCGACAATGCCGGCAAAACAACTTTCCACGAACAAGTCAAGTCTATGTTCCTGCCAAATAGACCCGATCCGAAGCTCAAGACAGTGCCTACCGTGGGGCAGAACGTCTCAACAATACCGTTGCAGGATATGTACCTCAAGCTATGGGACGTGGGAGGACAACACTCATTGCGCAAGCTTTGGGAGAGTTACTACACGAGCTGTCATGCGATAGTATTCATCATCGACAGCACAGATATCGGCGACGGAAATATCGAACATGAGGAGAATCTTGGTAGACTAGAGGAGTGTCGCCTTGTACTCGAAGACGTTCTACAACACTCTGAGACCGAAGGCGTGCCACTCCTTATCCTAGCGAACAAGCAAGATCGTGAGGACTGTGTTGAAACGATACGCATCAAGGAAGGCTTGGTCAAGAAGGTCATGGAGGGAGATAAGGGGTCTGCCGTTCGCGACTCACGAGTGCTGGCCTTGAGCGCCTTGACAGGCGATGGAGTTCCAGAAGCTATTGAATGGGTGAGGACGCGAGTGCAATGGAACAAGGAATCTCGGCCGCCTGTTATGCGGTAGCCAATGAACCTCGAGAGCCCTTATGTGCAATTAATGCGGTTTATGATCGATGACAACGACTGGGATAGACCAGGCAAGCTGGCGTATGTAATGGGGTTTATTTTGAGCGTTACTGAACCACTTCTATTAATCTTCAAGTATGTGAAGCACAGGTAGTCTGCGGGGTATCATGGTTTCTATTTTCCTCTTTTTATTGCTTTTTGTTGGTATCGAGTTGTAGACATCAGCATCACCTGTCGTTCTCGGCGGTCAACTCCGCCATCAGGCCTCCCTTGTCTCTTCGCTTTGCATCTTCGGCAAGTTTGCTATCCACCAGCTCGGAAAGATCCTTGGATCGATTGAGCGCTCCCTGAGCACACTGGATGAACAGTGGTGCATCCAGTGAGTTTCCTCCGAGCTTGGAAATCTGGCAGATCTCGCCGTGCTTGTTAAGACTGTACGTACAGTGGGAAACGCGCATTTGCTCCTCGAGCCAATTTGTATCGACAAGAACCTGGCTACCATCCTCGCCGAAGAAGCTGAATGTGACGCAGAAAGGGGAATGGAGCCAGCTCAGAGGCACAGGCTCTCTCTCGGCAGGGGTGTAAATAGTGAGGACCTCTCCCTCAATGCTTGAGTCAGGCTTGCGGAAATGCCGAAGGGCTGCAACAACAGCTAAGCAGGCAGCATCTGTAAGGTTGCCATCGTGGGCAAGTACATGGAGATCGACTCGGATAGACCAACACTTTTGACCGGCGATGAGGCACAACGATTCGGTATCCAGCGCACCAGATCTTCTGATTGTTTTCTCAAGAAGCCTTGAGAGAAGAACTTCCTCGAGTGAAGGGCGATTGACCTCATACGAAGGGGCGACCATAGGACTGAGTTCTGATGTAATTGTGAAAACTCCGTCAAAAGGACGGTCCGAGTAAGGCACCGTCACCTCTGCCGAAACTCTGGCTAGTACTCTAAGCAACTCATTAGTTCCAATTCAAAATTTTAACAGAAACTCTTGAATTACCTTGTTTTTCCATAATTGACCTCTGCCACTCCATACTCATCTCCAAAAGTGAGTTCAAGAGGTCGAAATTCGTCGAATTTGCGCCCATCCAGCCGCAAACCCTCGTCCAGAGCCTGGTTTAGGAACGCCTTCTCAGAAAGAGAAGGTTCAGCTTCGCGAGGCATGTTTTGGTGTTTTTATGTGAAAATCTCGTGAAATTCAACGCTGTGTAATAGAGCGCCAAAGCGTAATAGACAAACAAGCGTTGAAGAAGTTCTGCCGGGCGGTGAGTCGCCACTTATGGCACGCCTGCTTCCTGGATACGCCTCGCGTCGGCCGGTATACATGACTTCGTATCAACATTGAAACTGCAATTTTTCACGCCAAAAAAGACTGAGGAACTATCAACATGACTACAGCTCACAGACCTACGTTTGATCCGGTTTGTGATTTTACCTCCATCATTTTGGGCGCATACTAATCTTTGCAGGCTCGTGGTAAAGAAGCCCTTCGTGGCCCTGCCTACCACCAACGTCTTTTACCAGCCCATACCCAACTCAAGTATCGTCAGGCCGGCCAAGGCGGTGCCGCCGACGAGGAACCCACTCGCGATCTCGCTGGCGAGCTTCTTGCAGCTGAAGCCGCTCATTTCACCAAGAAGAACGGCGCCCATGCCCCAATTGACGATGCCGACGAGGATGAAGAAACCAGCGTTGCCGGCGGCGCTAAACGAGCGCTTCCAAGCGCTGATGGCGAGAAAGAAGATTTAGAGGCGAAGCGACGACGCATACTAGCGGAGACGAGAGATATCGATGCCGACGACGATAGCGAAGAGGATGAAGACGATAGCGACGAAGATGATAGTGATGATGACTCCGATGCGGAGCTGCAGAGGGAACTAGACCGCGTGCGCAGAGAACGAGAGGAAAGAAAGAAGAAAGAGGTTTGTCTACACTACCATCTGAAGTTGCACAGGTTTCGCTAATGCACATTGCAGGAGGCGGAGCGGCTCAGAGAAGAACAGGACGCTCGAGAACGAAACATTGCTCTTGGAAACCCTCTCCTCAACAAGCAAGATTTCAACATGAGGCGTCGCTGGGACGACGACGTGGTCTTCAAAAACCAAGCTCGTGGTACAGAGGACAAGGGCAAGAAGAAGGAGTTCGTAAACGTGAGTCCTGTTTTGTTTTTCTTTTGTTCTTACGCATCAGTTCTTCTATATGCATATCCCTCACTACTCAAAATCTTGCAAAAAGACATCATTCGCTGACCGGAACCTGTTAGGATCTCCTCCGCTCCGACTTCCATAGACGCTTCATGAGCAAGTACGTTAGATAATGACATTCGACAAACTCCTCCTTTTTAGATTTTAGATACCCTGGAATTAAATCAACCGCTCTCCTGCACATGTTTTTGTCCGTTGTCTGATTCTGCAGCTTGTTGGGCGAGAATCTTCTTCTCCAAACCTTCAAAGGCTCCGAGAACGTTGCCATATTTCTGGTACACTCCCTCGCGATAGCCTTCATCAATTCGCTGAATGTTACCCTCCTCAGTCCATCGCTTGCCAATGAGTTCGTCAAAAGTCTCGTTGGGCTGGCGCTCAAGAGCCCAGAGAGCCTTGTAAGCTCCGCCGAGGGCGCAGGCGTTGCCGCCCACATCGAGCTTATAGACTCCATCGCTGCCACCAAGAGATTCTCCGATGACCCGGGCGATGGCTGGGTTCAGAGAACCTCCTCCGACGAGGTAAATGCGACGGGGCTGAGCAGGTAGGCCAGGTCGAGTGCTCTCAACGAGGTTCTGGGAGCGCAGACGCATGGACAGCGCCTGAGACTCGACAATAATGCGGGCATCGGTTTCCTTATCCCAGCCACCCTTGACCTCCTGGAGGTCAGATCCATCAGGCTCACATGAGTATCGCCAGGTGCCGGCTCGGATATTGGGGACCACTTCAGTGAGGTAGAAATACAAGCCCAGCTTGCGTCTATCATCATCCTTCGCAGCACCGAGAGCGGGAGTGTTTTCGATAGCCTTGTTGAAGTTTTCCCAGCCAGTAGGGCCATTTTCAGGCTTAGGGAGTTGATCTCGGACTCGCTCACGTGCTAGGCCTCCGTTCTTGTAACAGAGCATGAACATGTAGTGACCATCAGTCGTGGGATGGTTGAAGAAGTGGTAAGCACCATCAGGCTTGTACTTGGGCGTGTTCATGAGGAAGGTTGTGGAAGTACCCAGCGAAACAATGGCGTCGAGGGGTCGGAGGGGCAGAGCGAGAATAGTTCCGGGGTTGTCGCCAGTGAAAGGTGTGATCTGGCAATCGGGGTGGAAGCCATGACGGTCTACAAAGTAAGGGGAGATAGAGCCCAGAACAGCCGCGCCGTCCATACAGGGCTCACCTAACTTCTTCTTCAAGTTGAGAGCATCGCGCTTGCTGCCGGCAGCGAGCTCAAGAAGAGGCTCGCTGAATGTCTGGCGGGACATGTCCCACAAGTTCATACCGCAGACATCACTAACATCCATGGGGGCAATAGCACCGAGGAAGACAGAGGCGAGCCATGAAGAAACGAGAGAGATGTGGGCGGTCTTTGCGTACATCTCCGGGAGGTCTTTTTTGAGACGCATGATTTGGGTTCCAGTAAAACGCTAGAATATTTTCAGTACTGCTTCAATTTTGCGGCCTGGGTTTCACTTACATGGTGTGCACCACTTCCGGTGGTCTCAGCAAGCTTCTGGCGGTCTCCAAGTGCAGCATCAAATGCATCACATTCAGCCTGGGTGCTCTGATCCTGCCAGTTAGGCGACCACTGGTGCGATAGTGCCTGTGGAAGCTGAACAACGAGAGGAAGGCGAGGGTCAAGGTGGTGAAGAATCTCATAGGCGTGGCCGTTCCAGAAGACACTTCCATGCTGTTGACAAGAGCCGCTGATACCACGAATGTGAGAAAGAGGGACAGGCATAGCCTCAGTCAACCGGTCAAGGACGAGGTCTACCGACTCCATCCACATAGCGACGGGCGCATAAACCTCACCCGTCTCCTCGTAGACATGGACACCTTTCTTGATGCCATATTTGTGGCCAAAGTCTTTATCAAAATCGACCTTTGCTTCTCCGATAACCTTGAGGTCTGAGTCGACAACAAGAGCTGGAGATGCTGTTAGCTAATTGTGTTGCGGGCATGTTGTTGAGCGTTTGGCGTGCCTTTTAGCTGCTGCGTTGACAGATCAAAGCCGAGGTATAGAGGCTTGAAATCGGCAGACTTGTCTGGAGAGCTATGTCGAGCGAGGAAGGGCATTGTGAATTGATTCAGTCGATGAACTGGTACTCGACGTCAATGATCGGTCAATATAGGTAGGTAGGTAAGTATTAAGGTATCGAGCCTGAGATAAGAAACCAAGTATCAAAGAAAGCCAACCGCGGCGACGTCAACGGTAGCCCGCAGTTATGACGACAGGCGATGGATGTCAATCAGAGGCCAGTGGCGCTGTAAGTTAGGGGCAGTGTGGAAGTTTACAGAGGGATGAGGCTTTTGTTGGGAAAACACCAAGAAAAAAAGCTACGAGCTGGGCTTTATACCTTTACTTAGGAATATACCATTGTACCTTGGCCGAGCTGAGGTAAGGCAGCCTACCTTAAGGTAAGGTACAGTACGCTTCGCTGTCAGTCAGTAACTGCATCATGTTACAGTACAGTAGACCGCCACCCTCTCAACTTCAGCAGGGAAGAGAAGAGATGGGCATACTAAAGAGTCTTGAGTGGGTAACATGCGCAACTTGAGGTGTGAATATAGTAATTGTAGGAAGATGCCAATGAATAAACCAAACTCCCAAGTTTAAACGCGCAATATCTAATTTATCCAAAGATAAAAACAAGAGGCTACAAGGAGTGTCGTGAAATCGGATTCAGAGGTCATAAGAACACGACTCCATGGATCCGGGGGTCTGTATCCGTGTGCCGGCATTACATACGCTTTACCAAGCGTCTGGTGCTTTTGTTCCCGATAAGTATCAAGGTATAAGATCTCTTCAATGTGGACGTTTGTTGCCATCATTGTCTAAGTGTGTATCATGACATCTCTGTTCAATTCAAGGCAATATCTATCTATCCATCCATCCATCCATCCATCCATCTATCTATCTATCTATCTATCTATCTATCTATGTCCAGAGCTCACGTAGTTTCTTTAAAAAAAGAGAAGAAAAAAAAAGAGAAGAGAAAGAATGGAGACTTTCTCCCAGTTTCCATTCTCCATCCATCCATCCATATCAGCGTGGGGTTACTTCACTTCTCCGCTCCAAGAGCTGCTCTGCTTTTTACTGTGTCATGTCCCATCAAGACAGCTCCAGTTTTTTGAACCCTGGAGGATCGATAAAATGGCAGCCTAGAGACTAACGTACAACATAGTACCTCATAGGGGCGTCTATCAAAGAAGAGAAAGAAGTAACCATACGACACTCAACACCATGCAGACAAGCATTGAGACAAGTCACGATACGGATCAAGCCGAAGGAGGTGTGGAACAATACGGCACAAAGGAAAAATGACATTTCCCTTGTCCAGCCCCTAAGTTAAGCGACTTTTGACTGTTGCTTCCATTGATTCCAGAGCTCTATTCGCATTTAGCCTAAATCGTTATAGAGGTATGTACTGTACTTTGAACTTCACCCCGTCACTTTTTATATCCTGGCCAATAGGACCCGTGTGACCTTGAGACCTGACAACGCGTAAGGCCGGTGAAGCGCCAATGAGCAACGAGCGCTTGTAATGGTAGTGAATATCTTTAAGTGCGTTGCTTCACATCAGCTCCAGAAGAATTCCTTGTCAGCGAGCTCGATCCTGAGAGGGAAAGGATGTTGACCAAAGCAATCGAATAGACAGATGTCATGTCGTATTCTCGTCAGATAGATTCGCTATCAAGATGGTAAACTGGTTCTTGATGTTGATTTATGAGGCTCAAACGTGGGGGGTTGTTCCGGCCCGGTATCAAGTTCGTTGATTCGAGGTATTCTTTTCCATACCTAGGTATGCACAATTCTCTTTCGATTCTCTATCTTTGTGGGTACAAAGTACTCTTCTTACATTGTTGGAGCGCGTCTAATCCGGACAACGCCACAAGAATGGTATGCATGTCTGTCTCTTCAACTGCCCGCTGTCTGCATTCTCTTGATACAGACAAGCTCATGTGCAATACCATCCAAATCCAATGAGCTGCCTTGCCAGGCTCATATATAGCCGTTCGGTGATCAATTCTTCCACCCATGATGTATACCTCATGAAATCATTTGCTGCACCCTCTCTGCTAGTTTTGTAAGTGTCTATAATATACCCTTGTGCACCCATGTCAACAATTTCGAGTCAAAGCTTTGACAGGAAATTTCCCCAATGTGGGGAGGAAGAGCAAAAGAAGCGATGGGCACATACATGCGCCGTCGCTCTCTGTTGCGACATCTTTCCTCACCGACCGTCAGGTAAAAGGCTGCCGATTATTGCTAGATCCCAACCTCATGTTCTGACGACCCTTCACTGGTCAGTCACTCATCAATTCAGCTCACCTGGTCAGACTCCGCTGCCCCGCAGCCAAACACCCCAGTCACTGACGAGATTGGCTTTGACATGCCAGAAGAGCAGCATTGGGATGAACAAGAAACAACGAGTATCAATGGGAAGCAGCATGAGGTTATGATCGATGCCGGGCTCAGGGCCGCTCTGTTGTGCAACATCACCCGCTCTAATGCTTGTTTCTGTTCCTGGGGTTGTTGGCGTGCTCTTGACTCCCGCTTGATCTCAGGTCATGGCTGCTGTTCTTGTGACCATGATGACCGTGATCATGGTTCGACTCGCCTTCTGTCTCGGACACATCCTCCTCTGTCTCCGGGGGTAGAACAACGGTACCGGGAATAAAATCGTCAAACTTGGCTTTGGAAGTTGCCTCCTTTGGCGAGAATCGGATGCGGACCCTTCGCACACCACGCACCTTGCCTCCGACTTGTGTTCGCACTGCATCTTCAACATGCTGTGTTGTATCGACAGACCATGCACCGGGTACCGTCATCTCAAGGTCTACGAGATAGTTCTGGCCTGATTTGATGCCACTCACTTCACGCAGAGCAACTTCATGCCCTCCTGCCACGTTCTTTAGCGCTTTGTGCGTCTGCTTTGATACCGAAGACTTGATATCATTATCGATGCCTTGATCTGCCAATTCGCGAAAAGCGGCAGCTGTATTTCCGCAACCAGCTTGAATAACCATAATAGAGATGAGAAGGCCACCGATGGGGTCCAGCCACGCCGCGTTCTCCATCATATTAGCTCCTATGATGGCAGCCAAAGTCACAAAGCCCGTTAGACTGTCGACTCGATGGTGGACGGCATTTGACGCGAGAACCGAAGATTTGCGTTCACGCGCAACCTTCATTGCTAACATTGGTCAGCCCGTATTCTTTGCTGTGTCCGACTTTCAAGAGTGCACAAAACTTACTAGCATGGTATAGCCATTCCTTGATCAAAATCGTTCCTGCTGCGAGCCAAGCTGCGTGCATGCTTGGAATCCCGAGTGCTGCGGCCCCGTGAGAATGGCTATGGCCATGTCCGACATGTTCAAGAATGCCATGCGCTGCTTCCGGGTAAAAGTGTCCGTAGAGGCTGATGCCGCTGTCCCAGCCCATGTAAAGACCTCCGGCCAACAGCATACTCGAAACACCCAATGAACCCAAACTCTCGACCTTGCCAAAGCCCATTGGAAACTTGTCTGTCGGTGGCTTCAGACTCCATGTAACTGTGGCGAGCGTCAAGATATCAGACGCAAGATCGGTAATGCTATGCCAGGCATCTGCAGTCATGGCTTTGGAGTTGAAAGCGTATCCACCGGCGAACTTGGCAATTGCCATACCCAGATTAGAGATCAGGCCGATACGAGTGATTCGAACGCCGGGATCGTCTTTGTTGCCAGATGTTAGGTAGGCATTATCGTGGTGATGGTGGTGGCCCCCTAAAATGCCATGACTATGCCCGTGGTCGTGGCTGTGGTTGTGACCATCTTTATGGTTGTGACCGGAGTCGGTATGCGATCGTATCTGTGACATTGAAGCTTTAACGAGAGATGGTGTTTGTTGAAGTCTAGTGCGAAAGGAAGCTAGATGTGGCAATGAATTCGTTGAAGGAGGAGCGAAGGAGAAGGTATTTGAAGATACGTGGTGGGTCGAGAGCTTGGACGAGGCTGTGAGGTATGCACAAGTCGATAGTGCAACGACGATAGAAGCTCTTAATCGTAGACGAAGACGAGGATAGGCGACGTGGGGGGTCTGGGGGCGGGGGGCTGTATTTGACTGTAGAAGAAGCATCTGGCCACGACGAGAAGAGACATAAACAGCAGGGTGTCTTGCATGTGGATGTCCCGACGAGGCAAAGCCACGAATGCGACAGCTCTCCGTAATGTTAGAAGTAGTAGTATTGCGACTGCTGCTGCGACATTGCGCTATGGCTATTGGCGACGTCACTCGTATTCCTACTACTGCGACTGCACCTGCGCCCACCCCCGTAGAAAGACGCCCAGCCTGTGGTAAACTCATATATCCGAAATTGGAGGAATTCGGTAATGTGGGAGAAGAGCCGACTTTCCGTGCTGGTCAATTGAGTGACTGGCTGCGTGTATAAGAATGCGTCGCGTTTTATTGCGTTGCCTTGCCTTGCGGTGCACGGTCAGAAGACGGAAGCAAAGCAATATAAAATATCAGGTTGGCGAGACAGTGGGTGCTATTATCAGATCCTTCCTTATAATTAACTGACTGACGTTATGCCCGTTAACGGAGGCGCTCAAGCTTCGGGATCGGTTCAGTGAGCGGATTTGGCTCGGTCGAGTGCGGAACAAGCAACTCAAATTGTATTGCATGAACTGAGTCAAAAGGCAAGCTGTATCCGTAAATACTCCGCCGAGAAGATAATGAGGGTAATGAGGCAATCGGTTAGTAGAGGTAGCTACTAAGGCAGGAAAAGAAAGCAAGAAGGGAACGGCGGCAATGAAACAAGAAAGGTGAAGCCAATGGATCCAGCAATGAAAGTAAAGTAAAGTACCTACTGTAAAGTGAACCCACTATCTACGACACTCTCGCCTGACATAGTATCGCAACGTTCCGGTCTCCGGAACTGCCTTGACCGCTGAGGCTGGATGGAAGTCATGGAAGTCTTCAGTGAGCCCAACTCCAGGGCTCCTTTCAGGGGTTCCTGCTCATTATCGAATCAATGGATCAGTCAGGCTCGGAATGTGGGGGGTTAGAGTCTGGTCTTCCTGGTCATGAACTACCTAGCAAGCAAGGCGTACATAGTAACTCAAACTGAGAAACGTCCCTGAAACCAATGACGCGCTCTTTAGCCAAGAATAATCAAAAATCTTTGTAACTCAATTAACCACTTTTCCAATTGTCTACTCAGACTACGCAGAACGGATACCTACCTACATACCTACCTACGTACGCTATCATATTGTACATACTGGATAATCACGACCCGGCCCCGATGAGCAAGCCTCTGCTCCGGATCCCTTACACGGACCTTCCCCTACCCTCAGTGATCGCACCAGCTTCAGCTTCTACCCTTCCTGGTGCCATTGCCGCCCTCCATCGTTTCTTTGTTGCTCCGTCTCCGGGACATTTACCCTCTTCGGCCGTCGTTCTCACAGGTGCAGGTCTGTCAGTTGCTTCTGGCCTAGCAGATTATCGAGGTGTCAAGGGTACTTACAAGGTCAATAAGACATATCGTCCCATCTACTATCCCGAATTCCTTAAGAGCCACGAATCTCGCAAGAGGTATTGGGCTCGCAGCTTTCTGGGATGGTCCAATCTACAAAAGGCAGCGCCAAACAGTGGTCACTATGCTATAAAGGATTTGGGGGATTTGGGTCTGATACGGAGTGTTATTACCCAGAATGTCGACTCGTTTCATCCGAGAGCTCATCCTAATCTACACACTCTAGAGTTGCACGGATATCTAAGAGCCGTTGTTTGCACCACCTGTAAGAATGAGTTCTCGCGAGACGAGTTCCAGGAGAAGCTGGCCAGCCTCAACCCTCGATGGGCTGAGCTACTCAAGAAGGCCCTCGAGTCGGGGGCGCTAGATACCGAAGACCCAGTCGAACGCCGCTTCAAAGGTCTCAAGGTCAATCCTGACGGCGATGTTGACCTTCCAGATGCTCCGTACACGACTTTCAGATACCCTCCTTGCCCGAAGTGCTTGTCTCGCCCACCAAATGATTCCGACGGCCACAAACATGTCGTGCAAGTCGATACGGATGGAGCCTGGAAGATCCCCAGCACAGCAGGTATTTTAAAGCCTGCTGTTGTCATGTTCGGGGAGAGTATCGATTGTCATGTCAAACACGCTGCTGAAGCAGCCATTGACAAGGCTGGAAAGCTGCTTGTGGTAGGCACATCGCTTGCCACTTATTCGGCTTGGAGGCTGGCCAAGCGAGCCCAGGACCGGGGCATGCCCATAGCCATCATCAGTATGGGCGGTATCAGAGGCGAGGACAAGTTCTTTGCAGATATGGATCCAAACCAACAGGGCGAGCAGGGTGTTAGAGTCGCTTTGTCGACAGATGATCTTCTTCCTGCTCTTCTTTCTGTCCTGCGCAATGATGTAGCATCATCAGAAGCACCAACAAAGGCTTCGTTGCAAGCTTCCGTTGCAAACCCTGGCATCTTTAAGGACATGCTTTCATAATATCCTTAACTGTACACTACTACCCATTGATGAGGATAGACTTGCTTATATTTAGAAGAAATTTTTGAGACTTCCGCTTTTGGGCTTTGCTGATGCAGCCTGAGCTGGCTCCGTTTTCTGTACTTCGGCAACCGGCGCTGTAGTTACGGCTGAAGATTCAGTTCGTTCAGCCTTCTCCCGCTTCGCTTTGCGACTTGGTTCATCGCGTTCGATGGCCTTGAGCACTGCCGAAAATAATCAGTGACAGCTCCCCTCACATATTAGAAATTGTTCTTACTCTCTTCCCAGTCGGCTTCTCTTCCAGGATCACCAGTGCCGAGTGCTTGCTCGACATCAACCGTTTCTCCCCTCTGGATCTTTTCAACAACCTCCCGCAAAGACATAATTCTAGCCTCTGATTGTCGCATGTATCGATCGAAGGAATTTCGTAGCGCAATCATCTGTATCGACATTGATCCGATAAAAAGAAATATAATGATAAAAAATGTTGCGGGGTTCCATTCCTTCGACTTTTTTCTCAATTGGCGATTTTCCTTCCGCAAAGGCTTGGGTATTAAAGAACGCCAGAATTGGCCATCGGCAATTGTTGCAGGGGCTGTGCTCGATTTTCGAATTCCGAATTTGGAGATATGCGATGCTCTCAATGCAAGTGAGACTGTTCGAATCTGACCTGGCCGAATTGGGAGTGATCGAAGCGACATGTCGGAATGATTTGAGGCTGTTGCAGAGTCTGAGCCAAGGTCTGTTGTTGAGGTACCGCCTCAGACTCAGACCCTGAAGTATGACAAAGATCTTGTACGTTCAGAGCACGGGCCATTCGATCCGGGATCCGAGCGTTGCCCCAGGCAACCGCCGCTGTTTGCCAATTCCGGGGCTAAGCTTAACTACTATCTAGGTACCTAAACAGGAACTGAACCCAACCTATTCACCAACGATAATTAACGATTGCGGCTTACAACTGCAGCCTTTTGTTGTTAATTTGCATATTGTATCTCCATTAGGAGTTCTTGGGTCTTTTTTTTTTGTTCTCTCTTTCTTTCACGAGGCATGGTAACGAATTTACATACATAATATCCGAACCAAAATGGCTACACTGCAAGCAAAGACTGACGCGGTCAAGTCGGCCCTAACATCTATATCGACATGCACAACCACTACCGTTGTGACGCTCAAGGAGTTACTGTTGCTGGACGGCGACAGCTCAGCAATGACATCACAGACCAGCTCGCGAACCACATCCAAGACGACAGCAAACCCGAAGACGAAAAGAGCGGCGCCAGGCAAAGCCCAGACAGCAAAATCCAGCAGCGAGCAGCTCTCCTCCAAAGATCGTGCTGCCCTCGCGACGCATGTGATCAATGTTTGTATCAAATCCCTGAACGAAGCCGCGAAGCCACCAATTCCTGTGACTCCCAGTAAGCGACAAGCATCTCAGGGAGACTTGAAGAAAGCTTCCGGTCCCCGAACATTGCGCAGGTCACTTTCTGCGCCGTTGTCGCCGTTACAGCCCCGAACCCTGAACCGAGTTGCTACTTCACCTAATGTCATGTCCAAAGCAACATCCCAATCGCCACCGCAATCAACGGGATGTCTCGCCGTCGTCGAGTGCGCGCGCACCGCTTTTTCCTGTTTGCGATCTATCATGGGCTCTCTTCAACCTACTCAAACAGATTTCCAACTCGAGAACGGAATGTCAGCATTCATCGGCAAGCTTCTGGCTCTAGGATTTCAGGACCAGGCGCTCAAGGAACTGAGGATCTTGAAACGAAGGCTGGATGCTGGGATTAACAAAACGGCAAAACCAGCACCAACCGAGGGACAAACAGCGGCTCAAGTTATTGCAGAATTACTCGACTTTGGCGAGAAAGTCCCCGACAACATGCTTCCTGTGGTCACCAGCTGTCAGTTCCAAGTTCTGCGATGGATTTCGCACGCCAAAAAGCCAACTCATATCGAAGCCGCATTGCCATTCCTTGAGCAATCACATGCGTCTTCACCTGTCAAGCTTTATGAGAGAATGGGAGTTAAAGACGAAAAGGAAACACAAAAGGTAGCTCGGCAACTCGCATCTTTATCACAGACAATCTTGTCATTCGCGCCCAGTGTGTCCAGCAAGGAGGATCAAGTTGCAACGGAAACGAGATTATATCCTTCTCCTACTTCTGCTTTTAAGTTGCAAGTGCTGTGCTTTAAGATTCAGCTCAAGTGGTGGAAGATGGCCGGCCACCGTGGAAGCATCGACGACGACATACTCTCACCATTCTCTCGCTGCGTGCGCGCATATACTCGACGACATCCTACCGCTAATGGACCAACATACGGGCTGATTGCTGTATCGTATCAAGAGCTGATGGAGCTGATGGGTTCTCAGAAGTCACAAGCCAAGACCACGTCCGAGTCTCCCCTAATTTCGCTCTATCAGCTTCTGGGTGTTGCAGCTCAAACGGATCGCCAGTACGAAGCAGCAAGCCAGTGGTTCCAAACATTGAAAGATGTGCTCGACCCTACGGAAGACTCAGTTATTCGCATATTCTCGGTCTCTGCTCGATTACTCGCTGCTTTACTGAAGCAATCCAAATACGATTCCAAGACAAAGGAGATTGTGCAAGAAGTCACAGAAAGTCTGGAGGGAAGTTTGAGTGGCAACATAACCGACCTCAACGAATTATTGGACAGTCTTTCGCTAGCTCGACGGTCAGCTGTTGGACTTCTCGTGAGCAACTTGAAGGGTTCTGAGTCCAATGACAGTATAGCCGGTTATATTATGCAAAGTCTCAAGGCATTTATTGTGAAGTTTCCACGATTCGGTCGCCGCTGGCTTGGGGCTCCTCCTGGCAAGGATGCCTCGACTAAGAGCCTCCTACAGTTTGATCAACGACGAGAAACTTTAATGCAAACGATAAACCAGATCATCGATGGTGCTTTGGTGGTTCTCAATGGCGATATTCAAAATGGCACGATTGCATGGAAGCAAATGGACGAGGTTTTGTGCGATTGTAACAAACTAGTTGACAGTGTTCTCGACCCTACAATTTCGATATCACGAACGGAACAGCTCACCGGCTACTTCGTGAAGATCTCTAGTTTATATTTCGCAAGATACAACCTGCTTCGAAAAGACCTCGGCAAATCTAAGCAGATCAACAAGGAGATTCTCCAGTGTTTAAGTCGATCCATCGAGATTATCCAGGACCGACCCATGGCACAACAGGAAAAGGCCCAGATCTCAACAAAGCTGGAGCTTTTTGCCGATCTTTGCAAGGCCGCAAATCGAAGTGAAGACGCGGTCCGAACATTGCGATCGATCTGCACCAATATGATTGAAGAGGGTGCCTTGTTGAAGGTCACAGCGGTCCTTGACTCGCAGCCTCCAAGTGTCGCTTGGAGTGCCGATGAAAAGGCAGAGACGCTGTCGCGTACCCTGCGTTCAATCGCCAAGCTTGACCAGTCATGGAATGATTGGGCTTTCTTCCTACCAGAGAACGAGCGAGCTGCAGTGCTTGAACATCTGATGCAAATTGTCGGAGACTCGGCTTCCGAGGGAGAGCCGCTTAAATTCCACGACCCATCTGTGCAGGCTCTTCTGCGTATATACGCACCGGAACGCTTTCCCATTCGCCGCCTTCGAGTTTTACTCCAGCTACTCTTCCAAGTTATCGGTGAAGAGAACGAGATGCAACAGATCGCCAAGTTGGTCCAAGAATTGGTTGAGCAGCTAGACAACGAAGCCTATGGCGAGGACAACTCTCTGATCCGTTATGTTCCTCATCTGAAGACCCTGGAGAGGTCGGTGTCAGCTCTGGCCGTTGTTGATGCTCCTCTACCCGTGTCGATACTCCGAGACGCAGTCATTTCTTGGAGATCTATGACCGAACTTTGCAAGTCAAGAAGCGAACTCTGCGAGCTGATTGACAACCCAGACGGTCTTGTTCTGCACCTAGAGTCGGCCAGTCAACTCGCCAGTCTTCGAGGAGAGCATGGTCTGCAATTAGAGATTTTGGAGTTGTCAACACCTTTGGCTAAAGCACTCGCTGAACCAACATACAATAACTTGATTGTAAATCAAACACTACTCGCATCCCAGCACCTCAACATTGGTCATTTTACTGAAGCAAAGGAGACACTCGATGTGACAAAGAAGCTGCTGGACGAAGCAGAGGGTGTTTCTCGCGGACTGGTTGCCAGATTTCATCTTACCCAAGCCGAGTATTATTCTGGTATCGGTGACATTGACGAAGCGTGAGTTATCAGTTCTGTGAAAGCACCATCGCAAAGTTTCATTCTAACTGTGCTTAGGAATTCTTCCCTGACGGCTGCCAAAGCAATCTACAACGGATCTACCTCGTCATGGGCTTTATCAAGGTCTCAAGCTAACCTATCTATCGCTCTCAGCTCCTTCCTCGATTCGGTTCTCGCGCTGAAGCGAGGCCAAGTCCAAGAAGCCCTGACTAGCGTCAAATCCAGTGTTCGGATTTTGTCACACGACTGGTCCAAGATAGAAGCATCTGCATCCCGAGCTGCTAGCCCGAGTGTCATGAGCGCTTCAACTGCCAGCCTGGATAGTGTCACGACTGGTGCGAAGCTTGGCCAAGTGATAGGACCGCGATTCTGGGCACTTGCGTTTCCCCTTCTGCGGGGCCTCTTGCATGTGTCTTCTGTATATGCTCATCTTGGCATGTATCAAGAGACTATTTACTATGCCGAATCTGCTCAGAAAATCGCGGAGACCACCGGTTCGCCCCTCTATCGAGCACAAGTCCTGGCCTGGATAGGCTCTGTTTATCATCGCGCCGGAAAGCTGACCAAAGCCCTTGATTATGGCAACGAGGCTTTCGTGGAGTTGCCCCAGGATATCTCTGCCTCTCGAGTTAGGGTTGCCTGTCAGTTGGGTAGCTTATTCCGCGATACGGGTGATGAGGGCAAGGCTCGTCAACTCCTTGAGCTTGCGGAGGATACTGCTCAGCGCCTCGGGGACCACGGCAAGGTGCTTAGCATTCAGAACGAAGCTAAGAACACTACTCCCGCTGCTGCCAAAGCACGAGCTGCTGCCACCTCACGCGCTACACGCGCTGCTGTTAGGACAACCCGCGCCAGAGCTGTCGCGGCTCCGGCGACAAAGGCTCGAAAGCGGCAGGCAACGGCCAAGGGTCAGCTGTCTACTACGGAAGTGTCTAAACTGCCCAAGGACGCCTATCAGGCTTCCCTGATGGCTTCAGTCATTCTGTCCCGAGCTCTGGGTTTCATTAGCCAGAAGGACTGGTCATCCGCTTTGTCAACTTTGGAGCTTGCCAAAGAATTACCAAAACTATTTGGCACTCTCTCCCAAGAACAGGTTGTGACAGCGATCTCTCTCATCGGTCATAGTACGGAACAAATGATTCATGATCCCGTCTTTTCTGTTGTCCAAGACTCGACAATATCCTTCCCTGCGGTTGCAGCTTCGGACAAGGCGAGGGGCTCACTAAGCCAGACCCCTCCTCGCAAGGGACGCGCGGCTGCATCAGCTACCGAACGAAAAGTTTCGAAGGAGACCAGTGTTCCTGCGTTCACCGAAGCATTGAGGCAGGCTCAAGAGCTTCTTCTAGAGGCACATGCTTCAACTCTTTCAACTGCTAATAGCACTATGGTCCATCGAATCTCGGCTTTGCTCCAGAATACAGTCATTCTTCTTTCCGCCACATCAACAACACAATCGAAGGTTCTTGCCAGCTCGGGATTTGCTACCTTCTCCGTCGATTTGGCTCGTAATGTTACTTGGAAGCGTGAACAAAGTACACTCCAGAACAAGGAGTGCCCCAAGGAGGTCGACTCAGAGTCCACTCACACTTCAAGACGAGATAGCCTCGGGCTTACAACCGAGATGGCTAAATTCCAAACAGATTACATTGAGTTGGTACCCCATAAGTGGAGTGTGGTCTCCATTTCTTTGAGCGACAACCATCATGATTTGTGCATCACCAAATTCCGAGCAGGTCACAGTCCTTTTATTCTCCGACTGCCGCTCGAGCGTGCCAATTCTCGAGATGCGGACTCGGAGATCTTCAACTTTGACCATGGAAAAGAGGAGATGATGGAAATAATCCGTCTTGCTAACGAAACAAGCCACTCTGCCAGTCGCGACTTCAGCGTTAAGGGCGCGAAGACTGCATGGTGGGCCGAGCGAGAGGCATTGGACGGACGACTCAGAGATCTTCTTAGCACAATCGAAACAACTTGGCTAGGCGGTTTCAAGGGCATCTTCTCTCAGCACGAGCGTCGACCTGATCTACTCGCACGTTTTCAAAAGAGCTTTCAGCAGGTCCTCGACACCAACTTACCATCAAGAAAACAGGGCCGAGGCAAGAAAACATCAAAGACATCCAAGGTGACACTTGACCCGCGAGTGCTCGATCTCTTCATCGGTCTTGGTGATCCCAGTGACCCAGACAGTGATTACGATGAGGCACTCAACGATCTGCTCTATTTCGTCGTCGATATTCTTCAGTTCCATGGAGAACGCAACGCTTACGACGAAATTGACTTCGATGCAATGGTGGTCGAAACCTACGATGCACTACGTGGTTACTACAATGCTTTGAAGACAGGAACAGACCGAGCAGAAGATGCCCATACAGTGTTGGTATTGGACAAAGCTCTCCATGCTTTCCCTTGGGAGTCAATGCCATGCATGGAAGGTCTCGCGGTTTCGCGTGTGCCTTCTCTTGCTTGTTTACGGCAGCTCATTACAGAATCGCAGCCACTTTCAGGTGATGAGACTCCAGAAGATGCGCCCGAGGGTCACTATGTCTCTGCTGAGCGAGGAACTTACATCCTGAACCCCTCAACTGACTTGGTCAACACGCAGTCCACTTTTGAACCACTTATGAAGGGCTTCAGAAATTGGGACGGCATCATTAATCGCGCTCCTCAAGAGTCTGAGTTCGAGAAAGCGCTGTCAAACTCTGAGATACTCCTCTACTTTGGCCATGGAAGCGGAGCGCAGTATATCCGAGCGCGTGCCATCCGTCGTCTCGAGAAGTGCAAGCCAGCAACGTTCTTGATGGGGTGCAGTTCAGCATCGTTAACCGAAGCCGGAGAGTTCGAGAACTATGGACCAGTGTGGAACTACATGATGGCAGGATGCCCAGCTGTCGTAGGCACACTGTGGGATGTGACGGATAGGGACATTGATCGGTTCGCGGGCCGATCGTTTGAGGAATGGGGATTGTTGCCCAAGGGCACGTTCAAGGAGGATAAGCGAGGTAAGGGCAAGAATCGGGCCTCGGGCGAGGACGAGACTACGACGAGTGGTTTCGGAGAGGATGGGCAGGTAACGCGCAACGTGTCACTGGCCGAGGCGGTCGCGCGATCCAGGGAGGTGTGTAGATTCAAGTATCTCAACGCCGCTGCGGTGGTACTGTATGGAATCCCGGTGTATATAAAGGACAAAGGTGACGAGTAAATAGGGGCGGAGAGTTTAGCGTTGGTTGATTGATTACCCAGGGTTACGAAGCATCTTTGACTGACTGGCTAGAAGCAGGGGGCGCAGCATAGCATAGCATAGCACGGCGTAGCATAGCATTTCCGGGCGTTTGATGGTCCGAGTCTTGATTCGATTGAAGTTTAATGAAAGATTTGCACTTTCCAATCATCGAAGGATTTGGACTCTATGCAAGGTGTTGTATATTATCTGGAGACATGGGCCATTGTTACACTTTTCCCAACAATGAATGACACAGCTTCGAATTCGAGGTTCAAACATTCTTTAACTTCAACCCTTGGCATTGATTGATAGTTTGGTAGGACTAGTTGACCACAACCGGGAGATAACATCTGTGATTTATGCAGTGAAACATCAAGAAGGGTTTCAATGCCGCAGTTGGGATCGGGCCATCGTTAAAACGGACCGAGGCTCAGACACTTTACATTATCGTACTGTGCTGTACAGGCCCAACCGTCAGTGTAAGTGACCTGGGATGGTGGTTGGTCTTTCGAGTTGCTGGCTTTATAGGTATGAATGTTGAGCAACTTGGAGATGCTGCGACACCTTCCGAAAAGAGTGTAGGGAGAGACACATTACCGTACTGAGACTCGAGTTCAGTTTGAATTGGCAGGTGTCAAGTCCAAAAAGGCCTAGGGTAGGTAATCTGAATACCTACCTAGGTGCTCACAACTACTGTACAGTACTGAGCGTAGCATAGCATCCAATGCCCGGGCAGTAGACTAAGGCCGCACAGAGGCATAGCTTATATTGTCCTGTTTGGGAATGTATTCTCCCAGCTGTCAGGTTAGTGACATTGAAGCGGCTCCTTGTAGGGCTTAGCCGAGTTCAAAAACGTACGTACGTGCAAGGAACGAGCGTTTGGGATAATGACCTAATTTCCTTGATATTCGTTTATTTATTCATCAGTCCCACTCCACACACGCATCTTTAATCTTTATCCCACTCAACTGTCCATACTTAACCCAACCTATCCCACACACCCTCGTACCTTGACTTAGCCTAGGTACTGTACAAATCGCAGTTTCTCATCTCTCTCCTCCTGGCCTACATCAAGATGTAGTGCGGCGCAAACACACAACTAGAAGAGCACAGGTAACATAGCAGCGTTGCGGGCGGAACATGGTATCGTTACGCCCGTCGAGGCATAGAGAAAGGACATAATGATTCATGGAGTAAGGAACAAAGGGGAGGAGGGAGAAGAGGAAAGGAAAAAAAAAAAAGATTGAAAAAAAAAAAAAAAAAAAACCCCGGGCCGAGAAGAAATAAATAACCCATGTGACGTTGTATGTATATAATACTCTACATATGGATGTCATGGTATGCATGCATATGCGAATACTGTAAGTACGCCATAGAAGTGAAAGTGAGAATTGAGAATTGTACTACTAATATAAAATGGGACGCGATGATGGATGATGAGGTTCGAGACGGGATCGTCAGTTCCAAGTTAGGTACAGCACGATAACCATGCAAACTAGTTACTACAGTTACCTATATAATGATGATATCCGTATCTCTCAGCGATGTCGTGACGAGCTGGAACAACATCGTCTCCATCCAGCCCTAACGTTTGGGGGAGTTTCATGCCGTGATCCATGATCCATCTTAATTACACTAACTACTGTACTCAGCATCGCGAGACTGAGTGTGAGGAACTTTTGGCTCAGCAAGGGATCCATGTATGCGTGTGTTGAAGTCCAGTGTCTGTGCAGAAGGAGAGAGGAGAACCGTTACTTGTCGCGATTTTTACTTTTCACTTGTAACGGTCAAGGTATGGGGATGTGTGATGTGCTATTTCCAGATGCAGGTTGGCGGCTAATGAAAGACATGTCGCCTCATTTATCAAGGAATTGGACCCATAGATAAGTTACTGTATATGCTCAGATAGATACTTTCAGGTAGAGTATGTATCAAGGCGACAGACAATAACAATGCTATTGCTTTCTGCCCAATTCCCCTATTGTCTACAGTGGTCCATGTAACATAATGACACCTCGTTATTTGGGCTGTAATAAAGTCTAACCTGCTCTACGGTATCTTCAACCGTCCTCGGAAGTTACCGTCAGTTCGACATGGGTGGTGGTAGTTGGAGGACGTCCATCCTTGCTGGGATAAACAACAAGATACCCCGTGGTCGACTCAAGTGGTGATTCCAAAGCAACTAAGACTGCAGATCATCTGCACCGGACCACCAGATGAAGGAACGTTTTCCCCGATGGGTATCGCCGACCCTGCAAGGAGGTATCGGGTTGGAAAGAAAGAGGACAACTGTGGTTGTAACTGCTATAAGAAAGAAACTGCAGACAGACAGATACATAGACTGGGGAGAACGCCCCGGTACGTATACATAATAATGATAGCCCAATACGAACTGCCACGGTAGTCGCAAGATTAGACCCTGGTAGAGCCCGGCATTTCTCGACTAGTTTCATGCACTTAACTTACATCTGCAGCAAGATCTCTCTCGAGTTGAGGCGGCCTCTTGGTTGTCCAGGCTTGGACATCATAGACAGACCCAACTATCGTTCAGGCCACGCCCTATTCTGCTGCGCTGCCTCAAAAAGGTCCGGGGCCTGGGGCCCTTGGCAAAACCAGAACCAGAACCAAGACTGAACTGTCACCTTTCCAGGGTCCCCCGGCCCGCGTTAGCCTTTCTGTATCCTGCCGCGCCTTGTCTCAGTGAACCCTGACAAGGTGACACCAATCCTAACGCGGGAGTCCCGTTGCTGAACCTTTCCAGTGCGTACGAGGAAGATCATGATGCGACGCGATGGTAGCCGTGCGATGCTATGATGATCCGGATTCCCGTGGGATATCAGTTCAGCAGTGAGGAACATAAACCAGAGGTCAGCACACGTCAATAATCTTAGCAATGCCTCTTTTCTCGTACAAGGAGACGCTTGAGTCTCGTCCCCCCCGTCGCATTCTAGTTGTAGTTGCAGTGCATGTTCATATGAACATCATAATAATATGCCAACAAAAGTGTAGTGTATCCATCAGGCCTTTAATCAAGTCACCGACTCAGCTCGCTCTTAGGCTCCTTTAGCCTTGTAGGGATGCTCCGCGTTCATGGAGTGCAGTGCTGTGCCGTTTGAGGTACGGGGGTCCCTTGATGAGCGGAGGTTCCTTCTTTGGTAATTACTTTACTCTACTCTACTTTGGTGTGTTGTCTTGTGCTTGTGATGTTCCTTCCTCTGCATTATGGGGAAGGAGGGGAGAAGGAACGGTGTACCTACCTGTTGGAAGGAGGCAAGGAGATGAAGATTCGTTTATCTCAATCCAACCTTCTTACAACAATAAAAATTGATAATTTATTTGTCCTATGCAACATCAACCTCAATGAGGGTTACATCAATACAAGGATCAATCCAGTACGTATGTATGAACAGTACTGTTTATTACTATCCAGAGATATCCTTGGGCAATCGTTTATTACACAATGACATGGACTCATCAACCACATCACGTCACCTCTACAACTGTTGCGAACGTTCCTACCTGCATCCGTACCTAGGGGAATCTCTGGACCTTAGTACCTACTGTACAGACTGGTTCCCACTGCCCGCCTCCACCGTAGGTGTTTTTGAGTGGACGGCTCCACTACATCCATAGCACGGCTGGTTTTGACATCCATCCATTGTTAACTAACTTATTAGCTGCTAGATATCCATGGAAGAGAGGGACAAGAGGGGAAGAGGAAGAGAGACCATAAATGGCTACAGCACCAATACAATCCAATCCGGTCGAGGCTTGGTTAAAACCAACCTCCATATCCAGGTCAAGTATTAAAGACGCCTACCTACATTGGATGTTAGTTGTTGTAGGTTGGATGCCTCTACCCCACAGCCACACCCCTGGACCGTGCGCTACAACCTACCTACCTACTACCTACCTAGGTACCTATCGTGATCACTAGGTGCTTTTGATTTTCTACGTACTTATAACGACAAAAGGTAAACGGTCCCCACACCACTCCTGGATGGTGAACCCCCAGTTTCCACGACTCAATCATTTTCCTTCCGCTCAGCCTCCGATTCTTCTCTCTTCACTTTCAAAATAACTACGACCGTCCAGTCCAATCCGCAACTACCCGAACGGGCAACCACTCTCCTCGCAAAACGTCAAGCTACGGCCTGAGTCGACACCCATTGTATCACCTTAACCTTCGTGACGGTTCCAAATTCTCTCCCACCAACTCCTTCGCCCCAGCTGGGGCGTCGACTGTCCCCAGCTCCAGTGCGGGGAGCCACTGACTACATACGTACCCGTTACTTCTCCATAAACTCCCCGGACGACTTCGGGTCACCTCAGTTCGACGCTTTTGCGCCGCAGCAGCAACGTTTTAAGCTGCACAACAGCGGTACATGCTAACGTCCTTGAAGCCTTTTATTTTCTCAGTCGGACTCTATTCGCAACCCACCAACCCGTGCCTGTTCTAGACGTTCTGCACCACCGTCACGGTCCGATAGAGCTGTTTCCCATCGCCAAATTCTCGGCCTCGGAAGGCTCCGCGTCACAACTCTTGTCTCTAGCAGAGTCATGTCCGGTCGTGCCGTTTTGAAACCCCAACATGCCCAGCCATCCTTCGATTCCGGACCCCAACTCTATCGCGACGTTCCTGGATTGCACCCTGCGCCTTCTCCCTCTCACGGCGCCTTGATGGATACCTCACACTTCGACGATTTTTCCTTTGCCTATCAAGGTCTTCCCGATCAATCCTCTCTCGTTCCTCTCGCAGAGCATACCCACGCTTCGCAGTCTCCTACCGCGTTTCCTCAGCATCAAGCCATGTCCGGTCTTCCGCACGCTGGTCTACCGTTTGGCGCTCTCCCTCCCGTTAACCGAAGGCAGAGCATGGAAGGTTCTGAAGCTATCCCAGATCGGATCTCCCCCGCATCCAACGCCCTCGAAGATTCTACCACCGATGAGTTCGGCCTGGCTTCCCGCAATCGTGCAGATGGAACAGATCTGGGCGGGAAACTCAAGGAAGATAGAGCTGATGCCACGCCTGCATGGAGCGAACTTAAGACGAAGGCCGGTAAAGAAAGAAAACGCCTCCCGCTCGCCTGCATTGCATGTCGCCGAAAGAAGATCCGATGTTCGGGCGAGAAACCCGCTTGTAAGCATTGTTTACGTTCACGTATCCCGTGTGTCTACAAGGTTACGACTCGGAAGGCTGCGCCTCGAACAGATTACATGGCTATGCTTGACAAACGATTGAAGCGTATGGAAGAACGCATTATCAAAGTCATACCCAAGTCAGATCAGGAGGTTGCGTCGTCGGTAACTCGTGCCGTGGTGAAACCGGCCATACCAGGAACTGTGCCTTCAAATAAGTCAACTAAAAAACGTGGTGCCGAGGAAGCGTTCGGGCCTGATCTGGAGGCCTGGGCGAAGGCGCCCTCGAAGCCCAAAATTGACGGGGACGACAGGCCAAGCAGCTTGCAAGTGCAGGAAACCGAAGAAAACAAATTGCAACATGAGGGAACTGATGCACTTCCATCCAAGGAGATACAGGAACATCTGGCTGAAGTTTTCTTCGATAATATATACGGCCAATCTTACCATCTTCTGCACAAACCAAGCTACATGCGAAAGCTGAAGTGAGTTCGTTTAGTTCTTAGCGTCTATCCACCACTGACTTATTCCTTCTTTACATAGAAATGGCACACTGCCCCCAGTGCTCGTTCTTACAGTGTGTGCTGTAGCAGCCCGTTTTACTTCAAACCCTCTGGTGAGTTCCTCGGGGCCAGAGTTCTTGCGCGGTGAAGAATGGGCATCGCATGCTCGTGATATCTGCACCAGGCGCTACGAATGGCCAAATCTCACTATCTTGACATGCCTTCTTATTCTCGGCCTGCACGAGTTTGGAACATGTCAGGGCGGCCGGAGCTGGGCGCTGGGTGGGCAAGCCATCCGGATGGCCTTTGCTCTCCAGCTGCACAAAGATTTGGAATACGACCCTTCAGGTCGCAGTGGTGCCAAGAAACAACTGAGCTTTATTGACCGGGAAATCCGACGGCGTATAATGTGGGCTTGTTTTCTCATGGATCGCTTCAACTCCTCCGGAACAGATCGACCCATGTTTATACGGGAAGATGCTATTCAAATTCCACTACCGGTCAAAGAGAAATATTTTCAGTTCGACATGCCTGCGCCTACGGAGATGTTAGACGGGCAGGTGCCTCATCCAGCATCTCCCAACGATGGGCAGCTTGCCGATGCACGAGAGAATATGGGAGTAGCAGCCTATCTGGTCAGGGCCATTGCCTTGTGGGGACGCATCATAACCTACTTGAGCCAAGGAGGAAAGGATCTGGACCCAAATCCAATGTGGGAGGATGAGTCCCAATACGTCAAGCATCTCAATGATGTTGTCAACCTTGAAGCGAGCCTGCCCTTAACACTCCGATACTCCACAGAGAACCTTGAAGTTCACAAGACAGAGAATACGGCAAGCCAATTTCTCTTTATGCATATCTGCCTACAGCACAACATCCTCTTCGTGAGCCGGGCCGCTATGTCGACACGAAAGCAGCAGGGCGTACATGACGATTTCTTCTCTGAGGCAAGCAAGAGAACGTTCAATGCGGCTAATCGAATATCAGATCTCCTACGAGAGGCTGAGCAGTCGCGATGCTTCGTTTCCGCCCCGTTTGCAGGCTACTGTGCGTTTTCCTCAACAACAGTCCATATTCTGGGCATCATTTCCCGCAATCCCTCTATGAAACCCACTGCTGAGGCCAATTTGACCACCAATGTCAAATATCTTCACAAAATGAAGAAGTATTGGGGGATGTTTCACTGGATGGTGGAAAATATTCGCACGCAGTATCGAAACGCTCTGGACGCTGTGCGAGCTGGCGCAAATGTCAACGAGCGCGCTACGCAGTCGTCTTTCCTTCAATATGGAGACTGGTTTAACCGCTACCCGAACGGTCTTTCTGACGCCGAATTTATGGATCCTGCTACTCACAAGCGAAAAGATTCAGGAGCGGACGGCGTTCTCGAAGCTAAGCCCGAGCTGCAATCAGTAGAGGAGTACTTCTCCACGCTCCCAACACCACAAAGTGTTGAGAACAAGGACAATATCCGTGCAGCAGCACCGAAGCGAAAGCAGGGTAGCAAGAAACAAACAGGTATATCAGTACAGCCTGGCCAACCTATCGATTCTTTACAGGGTGCAGACACCGATGTGGCATCTGTAGGGGGCCAAGAACGCCGTTTCTCGGGTGCTTTAGGTTTACAAACTGCCAGTGCTGCTGGCTTCAACCCCCTTGCAGTATCTAACCCGCAGAACCAAGCCTTCAGCACTGCAATGTCACCCATGAGCCCTGCCAACATGACTACCTTTTCCCATCACGGGCACACGCCGACCTTCTTCCCGCCTGAGTTACTGGCTATGAACTTTGGGCAGGGCTCGAGTGGAAACGTTGACCCTCTAGATCGCCAGCTTGTTTTTGGAGGATACTCAATGGATGTTGGCACCGGCATGAGCCATGGCCATGATATGATGGGTGGCATCGACTGGGATACGGTTGCTTCGGGCGCTCAGCCGGATGAAGACATGCAAGGTCGTCGGTCAAACATTAAGACAAACATGAATGCACAAGGAGCTGGCATGGCCGACGGGGCAGGGTTGTCTGGACCTGAGGCATCCTCCGCATGGTTCATGCCTTTCAACATGGAGCCTCCAGAGATGGGCCAAGAACCCGGCTTCAACATAGGAGGTATTGACCCATTTACCGGAGTGTTCGGCGCCGGAGGAAGCGGCCTGGCAACACCGAATACAATGGGCGGGCTACAGCAACAGGGCCCTTAAAGAGGGCTGTCTGGCAGATCGACCCGAATGGTACTATGTTCTCGGAGATCTTCTTGCTAGAAAACCTAAAGTCGAAAGACACTGATGCGTGATGCTACAATCAGCAATGTAACTTGGTCGGGCATTATATCACCGCGAGTGTCATGGGTCATGGAGAAATTCCTCTTCACTACTTGTTTTATATTGTTTCTTTATTTAAGTCCGGGGGCTATAGTAGAGTACGGCTTGGATGTGGTCGGATATTGGCGACGAGGCACATTGAAGTTCACAAAGCGATTATTGTTGGACATGTCATTTTACCATCGGGACGGAAAGTTGTGTTTTCAGCACTTGAGATACCATCATACCCGTCAGCTCATTTGGAGATGAGCTGACATTCGTTCATCATGAGATGAGATAATTCGAATTTAAGATTTCAAGATTCATTTGCATTAACTCAGGTTTGACATGAACGATTATGCTTTTGTAATGTACCTGATAAGTAAACCATACCTAGATATACAACATTGAACGCCTGGTTTTCTTTTTCAACTATGTGAGCGCAGTGGTATGTCGCTCAAAACCTCCTGGGAGAATTATTCTACTCTTCCGCTGCCACAGCGGCTGAAGCATTCTTCTTGCCCTTGGACCTCTTTCGTTTCTTCTTTCTCTCTCCCACATCACCAACGACGTTATCCTCCTCCCGGCCATTATCCTTCTTCTCCTTTCGTTGTCTGTCACCCTTGGGTTGGATGACAGGGCCGCTGGCCTCATCAGCAGCAGTGGCCAAACGCTCGAAGCCATATGTAGGGCCCTCGCGCTCGAATTCCCTGCCAAAGATGTCGCGACGCCACTGTCTTAGACGGGCCTTCTTTCCAAGACGCTTTTTGTCTTTGCGCTTCTTTTCTTGATCGCGGAAAGTGGCAAGCTTCTTGAGACCGGCGTAGTCGTTGAGGGCAGCGTCAGAAGGAGCCAGTAGGATATCCCGAGCAGTCATGCCAAAGGATTGAGGAGAGGTTTCGCGATAGCGGAAGGGTGCGTGGGAGGGCTTCTTGAGAAGAGCATGGTCAGAGAGTTCAAGTTTGGAGTCAACAAGAGCCTCGATCTTGGCACGCTCCTGACGGGCCTGCCTCTGAGATTCTTTGCGAGCCTTCTTGTGATCTGTCTTGCGCTTCTTGGAAGGTCGGCCTTCTTCGTCCTCCCCGTCCTCCCCGTCCTCATCCCCTTCGAAAGCATCTTCCTCGGCATCGCTGAGGGCAACGCTTGGCTTCTCTTCCTCATCCTCGAAGTCCGGAATGATGTCTTTAATGTCGATATCGTCATCCCACTTCGGTTTCTTGGGCTTTGACTTCTTTCCGCTATCCTCTCCCTCTTTATCCGATACAGGGGCATCGTCTTTTTGAGCATAGTAATCATCACCGAATCGCTTCCTCATCTCGTCTTCCCATTTGTCGTCTTCCCATGCATCGTCGAGGAACTTGATCCAGTCCTCGTCAGTAAAATCCTTACCTGCGTTGCCAGCTGTGCGCTTGATCTTGCGCAATTTCTCCTGAGCTTCATCAAGCTTGAGCTTCTTTAGACGAGCTTTCTCTTCTCGCCTCTCCTTTTTCTCGGCCTCTTTGCGCTCGCGTTCAAGCTCACGCTGACGCTTACGCCCAGTCTTCTCCTCTCGCCTGACTGACTTGGCTGCGGCAACATCTCGAGCATAAGATCGAAGGAATTCGTTGCTTCGCTCTGGGTCCTCGAATCGCAGATTATATGCCTGTTCAAATTGATCGGCGCGGTCGTCATCATCCTCCTCTTCATCTGACTCGAATGCCTTCCAGTTAGAACCATCTGGCGGGACCCACGCGCGTGCACTCATGAAATTTGACAAGAAAGTCTCAGGGTTCTTGTCTGCGTTGGCGACATCGACTTCGGTGACCGTCAAGGCCACCTTTCGGGAGGGATGGACACCGTTCGAGTCCACCTTTGCAGATGCCTTTCGCTTCATAAATCCACCATCCTCGTCATCGGAGTCGGCCTCGGCGGCGGCATGCATTTCAGCCACGATGGACTTCTTGAGAGCGTCTTGTTCTTGGTTGTAGGTCATGGGAACATCTCCGTCATCATCGGCATCATCGGCACCCGTATCGCCCCTCAAATACTTCTCTCGGTGGTAATCCTTCAAGTATACTGGCTTTTCCTTCTTGTCCTTGTCGGCTACTGTCGCGGAAGGGTCGTCGGGTTTGTAGAATGTGACATCTTTGTCGTAGACTTTAGGGTCCTTGTTGCGGATAGCTTGGAGAGTTGCAGAGATTTGAGCATCGAGATCTTCTGTAGCGAGAAAGCCATCCTCGTCTTCCTCTTCGTCGGATGAGGAAGACTCGCCGTCATCGTCCTCAGGCTGTTTCCCGGTCTTCTTGAACTTCTCCTCCAACCTTTGTCGTTCTTCTCGCTTCTTGTTGTGCTCGAAGCGACGCGCAAAGTCTTCGTTAACCTTGAAGTCAGGCGCAGCAACAGCGGCCCCTCCATCTTCTGATTCGGAGTCGCTATCATCGAGGAGCTTCCGTTTGGAATTTTTGGGTTCCTCTGCGGCTTTCGCCATGATGCCTTGATGAGTTCAAAAGTAAATTGTCAGAGTAAAAGGGAAACTCGCGTAACGGTAGGGGGGAAAAGATAAAGGTGTCCAAAATACAAGACAATATTAAGTCAAGGCTATTCTATCTTGTTCAAATAGACCAAGACCCAATGAGAGCTTGCTTGCGCTTTCCTCAACTTTTTTTTTTCTGCCGGTTTGAAAATTTGGCGGGGAGACGGAACTCGGCCATATATTGAGCCGAAGGATGTCCTTGTAGCCGCTCACGAGGGTCCACTCTTTCCTTAGCAGCTTCGAGTGGCCGCTATATGTGGCTTCGTCATCAGGGAAGCTGGCCAACCAACGCCACTGAAAGTACAGCACCTAGAGACGCAAGAAACTACCTGGAACCCACCGCTACCGCTTCCGCTACGATGGACTTCACCTCAACCTATTCCATGTACTGTAATTCTGCTTAGTTCACTGACGTCGCGTCTTTGCCTCCTCCACTCGAGGCAGCTTTCATCCAGCCTACTTCGTAACTCTCGACTCTTTCCAGGAACTTCCAAGTATCTCTTGTCCATCCTGAGCGACGATATCACCGTTTCATTTGTCTGCTCAGGCCTTGGCAAACCAATCCATCAACTTTAACCTCATCTCCGAGCGATCCCGCGACCATGGCCGATTCTGCCAACGCCCCCAAGCCAAGCAGCAGCGTCAAGCTGGTGCTTCTCGGTGAAGCTGCCGTCGGAAAGGCACGTTTGTTCCGCCTCTTTTGTGCGAAGCTCTTCGTCAACATACTAATTGAGTTGTAATAGTCGTCTCTCGTGTTACGCTTCGTTAACAACGACTTTCAAGAAAACAAGGAACCTACTATTGGTGGTATGTATCCTCTTGACTTTCCTTGGCATATCATCATTGACAAGCGCATCAACAGCTGCTTTCTTGACCCAGAAATGCAATCTCCCGACAAGGACAATCAAGTTTGAGATTTGGGATACCGCCGGTCAAGAACGATTTGCCTCCCTGGCTCCCATGTACTATCGAAATGCCCAGGCCGCTCTAGTCGTCTACGATCTCACCAAGCCTACGTCCCTCATCAAAGCCAAGCACTGGGTCGCTGAGCTACAACGACAGGCTTCTCCCGGTATCGTTATCGCATTGGTAGGCAACAAACTGGATCTCACAGGCGATTCTTCTGGTGCCGCAGATGGCGAGGAAGGGGATGAGGGCGATGACTCTGGCGATGCCCGCAAAGTACCTACAGAAGAGGCGCAGGCATACGCGGAGGAGGAGAGTTTACTTTTCTTCGAAACCAGTGCCAAGAGCGGACATAATGTTACTGAGGTATTCACTGCCATTGCAAACGCAATACCTGAAACATCGCTGAAGAGCGCGAGGGGAGCTGGCGCATCAAATGCTGCTAGCCGGGGAGGAGAAGAGCAAAGAGTGAATCTTGGAGGTCCCAAGGATGTTGGCGCTAAGGACAGCTGCGCTTGCTAGACACACTTGAAAGGAGACATGCATTGTTGGTGGGAGGATGAAGTGAGAGGTACAGATGACGAATTGTTTTCGTAATGTACGTAATTCTGCCCTTTTCCTGCGAGTCGGTTGCTTGGGAACGATGCCGAAGAGAGCATCTGGGAGTTGATTATGTGTTTTTGCTTGTTACTACCTAGCAATGTTTTGTTGCGGCTCGAATGGGCAATTAGCTGTCACGTCCAAATCTCCCATGTTGACAACATTGTGTGACTACTGTGAATAAAGATGAGGTATACCCGTACGCGATGAGACATCGACCAAGATATGTGTCTCTTTATCTATCTATGCAAGTCGAAGCAATCCATGCCATCTACAATTGTGCAAATCCCATCGTTGCCAGTGGTTGTCTACATGCATATACGGATGTGCTGGCTCTTAACGGAACTTTATGCGATACAATCGGGTCTATGGGCCACGTGACTTCCAAAGTTCCGCGGTTGATCATTGGATGGTGCTATGATATGCCATGCTACCTTACCTAGGAAGAGTTGCTTTGAGGCTTGTCGGGGTATCAGATATATTGACCGCCGGGTAAAGAAGAGACGAAATGGTTTGGTCACTTTATTTGAGCTTAGGTTTATAGATGAGCCATTATGCTAATTAGGTAGTTGATCTGTAAAAGATATCTTCTTCTGCGACCTTCGTACATACAGTTATACTGAATACCTAGAGACTTTGCACTTTGGTCCCACTCTTTTTTTTCCCTCGCGATTGCTAGTTGCTGTTATGTTAGCCTTTGCGTCAGAAGCAAAGCAGAACAGACCAGATTTGGGGGAAGGGCTTTTTTTTCTCTCTGTCTCTCTCTCTCTCTCTCTCTCTCTCTCTTTATTTTACTCAATCGTTATTTTCCATTTCTTTCTGCTTAGAAGGTTAAGTCAAAAGAGTGAATGTCTGTATTAGTACAGTATTTTATCGCTTCTATAATTCATTCTTTCTCATACCTACCTCCACACGTGTCGCCAATTGAACGCAACAGTGACTGTGTTTCTGTTGCACCAGGCACTACCAAAAATCGATCGGCCCTGCTGCATCCAACTTCCTCATCTTTCTCTCCTCTCCTCTTTTCCTTCCTACCCGCGCAAAATCTTCTCATGACGCTTCATCGGTTGTCTTAGGCTTTGCCCTTGGTTTTGAGGCTGTTATCGAGACTTCGCAATGGCGTCAACAATCACAGAAGCTCAGGCGGAGCTGATTCGGTTTGTTACACAAGCATGGTCCAGCGCGCCAGCAACCAAACTGACATCTTCTTATAGATCTCTCTCTCCCGACGAGATTCCCATCAAGTTGCGATGCGCGATCTGTAGTAAGCTTGCAGTGAACGCCTTTCGTCTTCCCTGTTGCGAGCAGGCGATCTGTGAATCATGTACGCGACCTTTTAAAATTTTCCCACGCAGGAATGTCACTAATTGCGCCAAGGTCAATCCAATTTACCCGTATCATGTCCTGTCTGCGAACACTCGCCCTTGTCTGCCGAAGATTGCAATCCGAATAAATCTTTGCGGACCACAATAAGAGTCTTCTTGCGCACTGCAGAAAAGAAGCGCGAAGCGAACCGGCCGAAGGAAGCTAAAGACTCGGAGCCTGCAACGCCCGTCGAAGCAACGAAACAAATCCTCACAGCTATCGAAATACCTGTGGCCGAGGAATCTTCAGAACAGAACTCGGGGGTGGACGCGACATCAGGCCGAGTCGATAGCGCTGATAACGTAGATGAAGGTCCTCTTGCTCAATCCTCTATTCAGGTACTTATAAATCACTGGCATATATGTTGAAGGTCGTGCTCCTAACAAATATAGGTCAATCCTCATGATGACACTCCTGTCTCTGAGGGCCCCGAACATGATGAGGCAGGTGATATTCAAAACGCGACTACGGGAGACAGTGCAGAGGAGGCAGGCGTTGAGAATCCTGGTGAGGATGCTCTAACGAAGCAGGATGTCGTAGGAGACGCAAACGGCGAGGGCGAAGGAGACGAGAACCAACAAGGAGACGACGATAACGAGGGGGTCCAAGAAAAGCCTGACTCGGAATCCACGAATGGCAACTTTCCAAATGGCAGTTTCTCCGGCTCCAATGATTTCAACCAGATGCAGATGATGATGGCTATGCAGAACGGCATGGTGCCGAGCTCTTTTGGCGGCTTCCCCATGATGAGTAAGTTGTGATAACATGTACTTGGCTGGATGACAAAGATACTAACTTACTCAAAGGTATGCCGGGCATGGGCATGGACCCGATGACGATGCAGAGCATGTACATGAACGGTGGCTTTCAAGGCATGGGCATGAACGGCATGGGTGGCTTTGGGGGTGGATTTGGCCAAGGCTCCAATAATAACTGGAACGGTTCTCAGTCGTGGAATTTCGACCAGAATAATTACAATCAAAATGGCCCTGGTGTGGCAACAGGTGATCTTGGAGGCTTTAACTCAGGATTCCAGACAGGATACAATCAAGGTAATTATGGTCAATTCAGTGACTATCGTCGCAACAATTTCGGACGTGGTCGAGGCCGGGGCCGTGGTTACTACGGAGGCTACGGCCGTGGAGGTTACCAATTCGGAGGTAACACCCACTATCAGGATCAAAGCCAATTCTCTCAGTACGGATCCAGTCAGAATGGCCAGAACAGTATCGATCAGGATGGCCAGCAAGTGGATGAAAATGGCCAGCCTATTCAAGGGGACGCTACTGAAGCGGGTGATGAGACAAAGATTTCTAGTGCTGGGCAAGCTGATGGATCTGGTGAGGCCACAGGCAATGAGGCGTCTGGCGACGCTTCTTCCATAACACCTAACGTGGGAACTGGTGCTTCCGTTATTCGTCCAGTTCCAGCTCCAGATGTTCCGTTTAATGCACCTACGGGCCCCAAAGCTATGAGGCAAGGTCTTCCTAACACAAGTCTTCATCATCTTCGAGCACGTGGTTATCAGGTGGGAAGCGAAGCTCCGCCCGGTAAGCTGACTCCTTCAGCAAAGCACAGTCCAGCCGAGGGAGACCGGTCCAGGAGTAACTCTTTGGCCCCAAGCCGTGCTGGTACAGATATTCACGAGAAAGATAAGGATCGTGAGTCCCAGCGTGAGCATAGCAAAGACCAATCTCGCGATCATGACAAACGCGATAGAGAATCTGATGACCGCGACCATGATCAAACCCATACGAGATCAGCGTCCCGAACTGTCAGCAGGAGTCGTAGTCGGAGCAAAGGGCATAGAAGCTCTCGACGGAGTAGACGTTACCGCTCAGAGTCCGTCCAGGATGATGGTCACGATGACGATTCCCGACGCAAGAAGCATCGAAGCCGACGTCATTACTTGGACGACGAAGAGTCCTCTCGTTCCAAGGATAAGGTCAAGGATAAGGACGAAAGATATACTGATCGAAACCGCTCCACGTCACCGGCAGAGTCCAAACGATCCAGCCACCGCAGCCGCCGTGATAGAGACTCGGACAAGCGAAAGGATCGAGAGAGGGACAAAGACGACCATCGTAGTGATGATCGCAAGAAATCTAGCCATCGCTCCTCGTATCGGGACAGGGACTATGATCGCGAGCGTCGTCGAGACAAAGACAGAGATCGTAGCGACAAAGACCGTAAAGACCGTAAAGATCGACATCGGGATAGGGACCGACGCGATCGCGACCGGGAAAAGGATAGGGACCGTGAGAGTCATCGAGAGCGCGACTCGAAATACAGCAGCAGACATCAATCGACCGATGCCGGAGCTGCTTCCAACGATAAAGACATAAGGTCTACCTCTGGCACCCGCAGCAACAACGCAAAGTCCAGCTCACTTAGTCGAACCGAGAGCTCGAGCAAAGATCCTCACACCCTCGAACGTGAAGCTCGCGATCGCGAGCGTCTGCTAAAAGAAGCGCAACGTATTGCAGGCATGACAGGTTGGAAGCGTAATCGTGGTGATGATGGGGTCGACACGGGTTCACGCAAAGGACGCCGAACCGCATCTTCAACATCAGCTCGTCGAAGTGAGGTCATCAACGGCGGTGACGAGGAGGAAAGAATGCGAAGACTCGAAGCAGAAAGAGAAGGCGATCGCTGGGGCTAGGAATCCCAGCGCTCCCTGAAGAAGGTTTTCAAATCACGGCGGAGATAAGGACATGCTCGGTTCTTGCTACTCTCCCCTTTTTCTTTTTTTCTTTTTTCCTCACTTTACTGCTCGTTCCGTCACTTTGTGAAACGGACGTAGACTTTGTTTTATCACTATCAGGTGTTGGTGGTTGACGCGCATACCATATGGCACTGTGTACGAGTAACAAAAAAACAAGGGAAAAGGCGGTTGCATTCAAAAATCATACATATCTATTTATCAGTACACCAGCTTGGGTGCTGCTGAGAAGAAGGAACAGGGCAGAAGAAATATGCTTTGGAACAAAAGACCGGCGGGTGCTTGCTTTTATGTTTCCGCAGGCACCATGCATAGTATTTTTAATCAAGTCTTGAATCAGAAGGCCATTGTTTCCAAAGTTTTATTCTCTCCCAGCCGTAACTTGTTCTGAGCATGCGACATGACATCTAACTCGCAAATAATGAGATAATCTACAGGATGACAGCGGACCGCAAAGCGAAGTCGCTTGGGTCAGGGCAGTTCACCGAGCCGTCACTTGAAAATTGAGAGGGAAGGCGGCCGTCAAAGATGATACATATGGACGTCATCGCAGTACGCTTTCAATTGATGTATCCATTCCTGCTGTCTTTGCTGCAGCCCCTAGCCCGCGACGGGGTGAACTTCGCCTATCTGTGGTTCTGTTTAGAGTGTACTTCATCCGTTATCATGTATAAAACTCGCATCAAAATATGTCGGCGATTCAGCCATGTCTATCATCCGCAACGCCATCTCATATGTCCCCGAATTTATCCCTATGCAACATCTAGCTCTCCGTTATTGTTTTCCTCGTGCGATCTGGTCAATGGCTATCTGCCAAGTGGTGGCAATGCCCAACCTGGCTAATATATACCTTGCGTGCGATATTGAAAAGTGTCATAGCTGAAAATGCGTAAGTCAAGTCTAAGGAACAGGCGTGAGCGATTGCTTACAGTCGAGTGTAGTAGCTACCAAATGATTTCGCGACAAGGTCGTCCACAAAATGTTCTGCTTCCTCTGCGCTCAAATGAAGTTGGAATCTTTGCCGCAGAGTGTTTGTAACTTGAGCAATACCGACTGCAAAGCAAGGCATGCTGGAATCATGTCCCATCATCGTTACCAAATCGATGATGTTATCTGCCGAGCGACGTAAAGCTACAAGAAATGTTAATCATGCCTCCTCATATAAGTTCGTTGAAACGACTCGCCTTGGAAAGCTTGCTTGCAAAGTCTCTTGTAATCCTCAAAATCCGAGGACATGGGTCCGCCCAAAACATCAACATACTCATGAGTGAGTTTGAACGGGGCAGCTTCAAAGCCAACTGAGCCAGGCGAGTTAGAAAGCATGAAACCAAAGTCAATATGAATAATATGACCCTCGCTATCTACCAACACATTGCCGTTATGCCGGTCCTTGAGTTGCAATACATAGGAAATGATGCTGTATGCCGCCAGGGATTTCTTGAATGCATTTACCCCAGCACGGAAATCTGTGCTGTCTGGTTTGCCGAAAGCTTTGAGGAAATGATCTCTTAAAGTCGCTATACGATTGCGTGGGTTTTGACCCGACTCGACTGAAGCCAGCGTAAGACTTCGTTTCAGTGAGTGTAAAGACACGCCGCTCGTGATGGTTTCAATGAGACCTGAGGACTCGCCTGTTACCAGGATACGCATACGTTTTACCCAAACGTCAGTACCAGCATCAACCCAAATCTTGTGGCAGACGTCGATAAGCTGACAGGCGAACGCCTCTTGTCGAAGATCCGCGCCTGTCTTGACGATAACGCTCACCAGGTCCCAGTTTTTCATCCAACCATAAGGTGAGGATTTGCGAATTCGTTCCTTCTTGGCCTCCCAGGCCTCACCAAAGACGGCCGCACTAGGGTCGTCGCGATCACCACGACGTTGCACGCCACCAGTTTTGATATCGTTCTCCATCCGCTCACGGCCTGCGCTGGCATTGAGATTAGGGTCGATTTGAGCATCGTCCTCCAAATCAGGGTTGTTTGCGGGGATCGGAGTTGTGCTAGCTTTGGCGATAATGGTGTCGAAAGTTGGGCCTTGTTCATCAACATCAAAGCTCTTTTCTTCGAGACTCTGCATACTAGCGATAATTTTGGCTCTGATGGCAGCCACCTCTTGCTTTGGACGTTTTCCGCTGGTAGCCTCGAGCTGTGCAAGCATCTGGGACGCTGTTCGCATATGCGTTGCTAGCGCAGAGAAATCGGGCTGGTCAGCGGGTGCGCTTCGCTGTATTGGAAGGGTCATCCGTCGCGAAACAGGTCCTGGGCTATTAGATCTCGATGTTCCTGGGCCAGATGATAGCGGCGTTGTCAAGTCTAAGGTCGAGGTAGACGCTGTAACTCCGCCTGGGAGACGCTGAGCATTCTGACTCTGTGCAGGCTTAGAAGAAATCCTGACTGGTGACTCGTCAATACCCTTGAGTAGTGGTGAACTACCCAGATCGCCGGAAGCGGGCTCAAAAACACTATCCAATGCAGGTTCGGGTGCTTTGACGGTGGGTGAGAGGCGGGGCGAGTCAGAAAGATCAAATATTCGCTTCGCTCGAGATGTGCCACCAAGGAGAGTGTTCAGAAGTCGATGGTTCTCGGGCGTATCGGGATCGAAAGAGAAATCGTCCCTCAGAACTTCTACCATGATCAGATAGGGAACCTTCTCGGCGCTGTTGAGCACTGTCGCTTCAGCGGGGTTCACGCGTACGATACGATGGTGCCGGCTCTTCCCAGGCGATCCATTGACCAAGGTAGGGGGGCATATGACCGGGATGTCAACTTCAGCTGGCAAATCCTGCGATATCAAGGCCAACTCTGCCCGAAGAGCACTCATTCGAGCGGGTTTGGGGACCAGCACTAATCGGTTCGAGATACCTTCCAAAGCCGTCAAAAATTGGGTTTGCGACCTAAAATAATGCTGTCTGAGGAGTCTCGTTTTTTGCACTGGGGACAAGTCATTAACAGCAAGAATCACCTTAGCATGATGCGAATATCTCCTATTAGAGTTATCAGTCGGACGTTGCGTAGGACCTGCTGAAATTGGAGTTGTCGGTCTTGTTGGAGGTTGAGCAGACGGAAGTGGAAGAGAAGATGTGCTGAGTTTGGCTCCTTCCAACGATCTCAGCTCAAGAGCAGACGGCCGAGTGGTGTTTACTGGCGTTTTCGACCTCTGGGGTGGGAGGATCGCTGGAGGCGGTTGTGGACTACGGACAGACTTGGGTGAAGAGTCCCTAGATCCTTTAGGGTCCGGCGCACTGAAGGTACGCGTACTGTCTCTGGCGCGTCTCGATCGTGAGTTTCCTGCTGTGACCGTACGTGCCCTTGCCGGCTTGGAGTTCTCATTCGGCTCCTGTGTGTCATTGTTGGCTACAGGTTGTGGCTTGCGAGCCTGGGCAACTGCGAGAGGGCCAGCCCACTGCGGAAACATCGGCAGCGCAACACTGGCAAGTACAAAACTAGAGAGGACCGTGACGGGAAGTACATTCTCGGTTATCCTCTCATGCCTAGCGGTATCGGCAAGCCCAAAGACAATATGCTGGACCTTGTTGTATACACGGCGACATGTCTGGAACGAGTCGGATGAAGGATTCGACGATAGGTCGTGGAGATATGTCTGAAATAGCCAGAAAGTCTGCGCATGCGCTTGTCAGCACCGTAATCTTTTGCCATCATTCAATTTATCAACTTGATTCCCATGATGCGGTGGCCCGCGCATTCCATGCCAAAGATTGATTTGAGTTGAGCATCATCGTCGCACGTACCAACAGCGCAGCTGTGACTGATTCTTCGCACAAATCCAACAAAAACTCCTCCAACGCCATTGACTCATTGTGGACACTGATTATGAGGTGGCATAGCTGCGGCAGAAAGAACTCGATGTCCTCGTAGGGAAACTGGCGCAGCTTTTGGCAGAGGACATAATGAATCCCCACGTGGTCGGCGTAGCGGCTGTTGCGACAGGTGGCATTAGCGATTGGCGAAGTCGGAGGCGGTGGAAGAAGCGAGAGGATCGAATAGAGGACACAATTGGTATCGACACTCGGCAGATTCGTGTGCAGGGGTTTTTTTTAGAGAACTCACGAGAGGTATGAAACGGGGAGAAAGGGGTTGGAGTTGAAGACGTCGGACTCGAGGAACCTCTGAAGCAGGTCCCACGACATTGGTTTACGCGGGGGAGCGAGCGCCGGTAAGGGACAGCTGGCGGTTCGTCATCTAGTGTTTGCACAAGGACTAAAGAGAACGGGGGAGTGCTCCTAATCTGTGGGGGTTAGGAGAGCTGGAAGTTGACGCTGCAGCGAGAGGACGAAATCAAGAGGCCATTCATATGGATGTGACAAAGTTGGTTGATGTTGACGGAACCATCCAAGCCCGCCTTCTTCAGCGGACGGGACGGATTTACAGGAGTCGCAGCGGGTAACTGTTAACTAATGGAGGCTAGGTTAGTACTAGTAGTTAGAGGCATCCCTCTAGAATGAATGGATAATAGTGGATAATTCTAAAGAACAGGCGGTATCACCCAGGACGGTTTCCGTCCAAGATTCTCAAAAAGCTCCTGAGCTAAAGCCAAGTGGCCTAGCAGTCGGGTCCAATAAGACAGCTTGCTGGACCCCTGAAGCCGAGCTAAGCCGGGGGTGCTAGACTACTTATGATATTGTCCTGGGATTGGTTTTGAGGCCGAATGGCCATGGACCCTTTTGGTGACTCGGGTGCTATCTCCTTCTCCATAATTTCCTCATCGAGACTATCTCATTAATCAGTTTCTTACCAGTCAATAATCAATGCCAGCATGTCCATTCTATAATCTTTGAACACTTTATTATCCTACACTTTTAAAGCTTCGCATTAATAAGGGACTCGTCTTTGCCAGGTGCGTTTCGTTATTTAGTCCGAAGTAGTGGATACTGACGTCAGTTACTCCTACGTCAGTGGTTTAAAGCTCGCTCTAGGGTAGCCCTGGTGGAGATCTGTCCCCCAAAAAGGGAAGAAAGGCAATACGGAGTAAATGCTACCAAAATGAATAGAAAGAGTAAACAAAAGATAGCAATCAGCTCTTGGGCAAGTGTTCTCTTAACTGATTGAACGTGTCGCTCTCTTTCTTCAACAGGCCAGAGGCAATTCTTGATGAATGATTAAACCTTGGTGTGATCAAAGATGGAACGTGAGTCTAGCAGTCCCCTCTGTGTTGAATTTGAGAAATTACATACAGCTGTTGGACCTGGAAATTGCTGCTCAAAACATGAGAATCAACAGTCATATGGATAGACCCTCCCTATAAATTGTAATCATACACGAAAGCTGAAAATATCACACAAAAAGCCGTGTGACGAACTGTCTTCCGTAGCGCCCAACACCAGCTCGATGCGAGTGCTCCCGAACGCCAACCACTTGATCATTATTGCTCATGACGCATCCCAAAAACAACCAACTAACAACATAATCCTTCATGTAGAAACAAGCCCCAGTGTATCATGCTGCTTTCTTCTTTCTGCCGCCACGCGTTCTCTTTTTGGGCTCTTCAATCTCCTCATCACTTGAACTATCCTGTTTAGCCTTGGATCTACTGCCCTCTTTCTCATTCTCGACACGACTAACTATGTCGCGCAAGAAATCCCACTGTTCATCTGTCTCAACAACTTGCTTGAGCATTGGCGCGGTGACTCTCTTTGAGCCCTTCTCCTTGGCTACATCCGCGCTTTTTGTAACAAGCTGTATCATAAAAAGCTCAAGGGCCTTTCCTACAGCAATCGGAGTTTGCTGCGCAACCTTGCCAACTTCCTCGTCGGCCTGCATGATTCGCTTGATCCTGGCTGTGGGGAATTTGGTTCGAACCGGAGATGGGTCGATAGGAGGCGCCGCAGGCGGCGCGGCTTTGCGTGGAGGCATGTTTGTATCGAACGGCGCAGCACCAAATGTGGGAGCTCGCTCCAAGTCACCGGCTGCTATCGGTGGTTTATAGGATGGGTCGTAAGTGATCGCGTTGTGGTTAGAAGAAGAAGGTTCTGGGTACGCTTGGCCGTGGGGCTGTTGTTGATGTGAGTACGAAGAGGTGTAACTACGCCCGAAACCGTTAATCGGATGCTGTGGCTGTTCTGGTGTAGAATAGACGTAGTGCTCTGGGATAGAAGAATGTCGCGATGGATAGGGTTGATGTTCTGGTCTTGGAGTTCTTGGTTGCGCAAACTCCAGATGATACGCGGAATCGGCTGAGACACGGTTGGTGTTGTCGAAGTGAGGAGATGGGGGAACGTAGGAAGAGAAGGAAGCAGATTTGGTATAGGTTGGGGACTCTGCTTTATATTCGTACCCTGACCTAAAGTAAGAGTCGGGTTGTGGATGATGCACTTCTTCCTGGGTGGGACCGTTTGAGTAAAAAGAGGAGAGGTCCGGAGACTTGGGGGCATAGCTGTCGTCGGCAGACATAATAATTTTTTTCTGTCTGGGTTGCGGCAGGTTGGGTGTATGGTGGGGCATGCACCGAAGCGGCCGGGCTAAGAATTACTAAAGGCCAGTAGGAAGCTAGTAGCAGTAAATGAATGAATGGATTCCTTCCTCTTTGTGGAGGTACTTCGATCAACCTTGATAACAGAGTTCAGTGCTGTGTGCTGTGTGTGGATAACACGAAGTGCTTGGCGGCACAGATGAAAGAACAGCGGGGGGATGCTGATACTGTACAAACCCGCGTCACAGAACAAGGTAACCCTGAGCGCGAACCTAATGGTGGTTTATGCGATTTGCTGTTGACTGAGTTTGGGCTATGCCTTTGATCGAATACAAAGACAAAAGGAAGGCAGATAATAAAGCTGTAGGTAGTGAAAGCCCGGTCGCGAACAATTAACGTGTTGGGTACCGAGTTGAATCTTCGTGTTGGCCTATTGTATTTGTTTCGTTGATCAGCCAAAAAGTACGTAACCATTCAAGGATGGATCTTAATATTTGTTTTGGAGGCCTGGATCCTGGAGCCAAGAGGAATGCAAGAGGAAGGTTTACCTGGACTAATATATCAGATAGCTCCAATTCTCAAGACTGGTTTGCCAGGAAGGCTACTGCAGCTGAACGGGTGCTAACAAGAGCCGTGCGCTGGACAGGGGAAACAAGGAGTTTGGCTCACGAATCAGCAAGCTCGGGTTCCCGTCCCTTGCCGGTTTGGGAATGACGATGTGATCTGGTTGACGTGATGGTGGCCGGCCTGAAGGGACCACACATGAGTTGATGTGGTGAGGCTCAGAGGCGCAGACAAGGAAGAAACGACAGACAAAAACCTTTACAACTATCGTAAAGAGGTTGGTTGCAGCGCAGTAGGAGGGGAGGGGACGGAGACAGGCAGGCTATGTAAGACAACCCCTTGCAACTGAGATGCAGGCGGTACAGTAAGCAGCCGGTTGAAACAAGGCTCGGAAGCGCCAATGAAGTGTAAGCAGAATAATCAGGCAGAGTGCTTTAAGCCTCACTCAGTTCAAGCTGCAGTTTGGAATGTAAGTAGCCGTAGAGGTGTAATTACTTCTGAAGGTTGAGTCTCGTTGTGAGATGGGCGCGCTGTGGCGTGATTTGGAAAAATAAATAAGAAACCGAGAAGAGCACTAAGGCAGAAGATGACTTGATACGGCGCTGAATAAAGGTGATCGGATCGCCAAGTATTTGCTGATTGAACTGATTTGCACAATAGCTGAGATCAAGGTGCGTGCAAGTGCAAGTGTACTCTTTAAGTGCAACTTAGATGTAATGATACGGAGTATTGGCTGGGGTTTGGGCGGGGTGGAGATCATCAATATGCAGCGAGTATTCTACCAAGCCTGGCAAGGTATAAACTTCGAGGTAGGTAGGTAAATACCTTGGTACCTATTAACCAAGAGACGACCTAATTGCGAGGGATGTGGTCATGATTCGCTCTCGCATTGCAAGAGGTGTCAGAAATCGGCAATCGTATTTGACAAAGCAGCGGCAAGTGGCGGAGGAAACGAGGGAATGCCAGCCGTTTATATGCACATGGAAGGCGGAGGGATACCTCCTGTACTTACGAGACAGAAGGTATTGCGTACGATGGATCCAGCAGGAGTAATACTAGGAAGGTAGGGGAGAGGTACTGTAGGTTGGTCCTTGTGACTTTGCGTCCAAACACCAAATCAGAGATGGCGCCGTCTCAAGTGGAAGCTGATCCCTCTGGCAAGCATGTACAGTACTGTATCTAGGTACCTAGGTAGGCAGGTACCTACCCTTGCCTTACCTAGGCAGGTACTTGGACTAAGGTGCATGGACAGGTTTGACAGGATGGAATCAACAGGAACGAGTCGCTATTACCTTAGCACGTGTGCCCCACACTATAGATGAGCATCATCTTATCAGTGCCTGCCTTAAATTCTATCAATTAATCAATCGCAATTCATTCTTTGAACACCGCGTTCATGTGCCTTCAATCATACCCAGGTCTTTACCTCACCTCAACTTCCAGACCATGGTGACCTGCTAAAGCTTGCATTCATTTTCTCGGCAGCTACCTAATCAAGCCCCCATGCACTTATCGTCAACCTCGACATAAGATGGCTTGAGCTATCTATGTTCTGTATCAGCCGCACAATACGCCTGCGCGATGGTGGAGTCCATTCCGTCCTTCTTCCTCGAGCAATAGGTGGAAGTGTCGCGCTGATTCAGACATCGGAGTAACTGGCATGACCTGGAAACCTGTTGCAGGTTTAGACGATTGACGCTTCCGTTCTTGTGTTGTTTCGCACCCAACCTAGCCAGTCCCAGTGTTAACTGACCTCCATATCTATCCCTACATTGGTAGCCTGGAGGTTAGTAGTACCTGATGGCTTCTTGACAACTTAGTTGTCTAGGTAGTGAACATCTCGCAGGCAGACGTACCCGCTCCTTTTCTACTAGGCAAGTTTCACTGCTTCTACACATGCTTCCCACCCGTCCTCAACACATTTGTGATGACACAAGTTGAGCTTTAAACCTCTGAGCAGGCCTGGTGAGGACGAAGCCGAGTTATACGCTAGGGTTCCCGATTTACCAACTGTAGGCTTTGTCCGTGAATTTTTACTTGATCTAATCTGACTATTACACTTTATCACTGTTCAACGTACCCCATTCAAGCATTCTTCTTCTAATTTCTTTGGTAGCAGTTCGAAGTCCTTGCAGTCGCTTCTCCTCGGTGCTTGAAAGAAACAATGAGGCTACCGGCCATGCGTGGATACCCCCATCAAATTTCTGTCCTTCAGCTTTGACACCGATGCTAGCTTGTCGTTTGAGGAATTCTTCAACGTCCGGCGCGAAAACCTCTTCTTCCCCAAAGATGACAAAATATCCTCGTTCGGGACTAGCCGCTCTCCAGAGCTTTTCATCGACGCAGTTTCCAGGAGAGGCTGGCTGTTGTTGAATCATGTTCTCTCCTGCGTACGCATGCGCATATTTCCACAAGGTACGTTTGTCCAAGAAGTCGCTTTTGGAGCTGTAGTGCAGCTTTGACATTAGCGTTATCCATGGCGAGATGAGTGTCGCCATTCTGGGCAATGGCAGTTGTGGCGGATCCGGGTCAGCAAGACCACCTCGGACATCGGCCTTGGCCCCTATCCTATCTTGGTTACCAGCCTGAGCGCCCAACTCGAGCAGCAAGCTGAGAATCAATGAACCACCGGCTGAGTCGCCAGAGACGCAAATCTTTGAGGCGTCCTTGACGACTTCAAGGACATGCTTGTAACCTTCCAGTGCCTCCAGAACCTGTCTTGGGTAGACTTGGTCCGGTACCAAAGTATACTCGAGCGCAAATATGGCCGGGTTCTTGAACCCTGCTTCAACCAGCAGGTGATGCCAGGTCATAAGGAACTCAAGGTAAAAGTAACTCGAACCCATCAGGAATCCTCCACCTTGTAATAGTTAGCGTTGCGTGAAGACAAGTCGTGCGGTTTCCGCATCCTACCATGGATATAATAAAGAACAAAATCGGGAGGATGCTCTGGATGATGCATAATCCAGGTACCTTTAGTCTCAACATTCCCCTGCCACCGATTAGTCGAACTGCCAGACTCCAGAAACAAGAGACATACTCGCCCAATACTATACTCCCGATAGTGGACCGGGGATCTTATATAACCATGACGAAGCATCCGCCATCTAGTGAATGGCAGTGCAACGTGTTTACCAAAAAAGACCTTCCCAACTTTGGCAGGGATGTTGGCAAATGCATATCGCACGCAGCGTATCACGATGTCCTCGAACACTGTAGCCGTCTGCGTAAATGCCAATTGTTGACTTGTGTGAGTCAAGTAACGATCTGTGACAAAGTCATAAGGTAGCTGAACCACTGTGTCATGTGAGCTAGCTTGCAGCAGACACCTGGTAAATGATCACCAACATAGGAATGGCAAAGCTTTGAGAGCCGTGAACAGAGTCAGAAAGAACCCAGCATTCCATATGAGCTGAGGTGCCAGGAAAATGAGAAAGACTGCGCAGTCAACGAGGCTTATAGGGCCGAGGATCATGGTGAGGAAACCGTTGTTTGGTGGGAGAACTGTGCCATGCAATGAATGCGAGGGTGAATGGCTGATAGGTTTCAATGCACCAATGAATAATAACCGTGAAAAGAATGGAAGCGAGTGAGAAGCTATCAACACTGAGATATCGGTGTCCTAATTGGGCTGAATTTCAGCAGATCTAGGGGTCCCTGACGCGTTGAGGACGGCGGATATCAGATCGATGATGGAGGGGGGCTGGTGTCGGTTGGGGTTTAACACCTGGAACTGGTGATCATAAGGACGTCTAGTTTTGACAACTGTAAATAATAACAGGCGAACCCTGTTCACATGTGATGATCTTGATTATCAAGCATAAGCGTTAGAAAGACGCATTCAAGAAAACATTCACTGCTCGGTTCATGTGAAAAACAATCATGTTTCGTCGTCTCGCACCAGCTGACATAATCCGGCTGGGGCCGACTTCTCACCGCATGCGCATAATAGCATTAGAAGCAAGTGGGTTTCAAACATCGTTCTGAGTTAACGGAGCTTAATATCTTAGAATCCAAGCCACAAACACGTAACAAGCTGTCGATATTGACGGCTTGGCATACACAGCAGAAAAGGCTCTTAAAAATCATTGACCTCGACAATCCGTTCAGCTAAAATGGGAGAGTCTCTTCCAGAAGAAGCGCCTTTCCCGCTAACTGAAGTCGATAAATGGGTTCTTTCGCAAACGGACGAGGAATTTCACAAGCATGGCTGGCAGGAGTTAAAGGAAATCATCGGTAAGCGGGCTTTAGTGGAATATCTACTCGACATTGCTTTCTCTTCTAAGACCAGCTGCTGATACTATGCAGAAACGAACAATCTATCAGTTTTAAAGCGCAAACCTTCTGACCTTCGCCGGTATATGGCATGGACAGCCGAAACAAAAGCAGAGTATGGCTCTATGACAAACTTCCTACTCGCGAACCGCCTCCCCAAGGAATGGGGCAGCCCGCCTTTCACGCCCGCTTCTTCCATCCCATTCGAAGATCCCTCAGATTACCGTGTCCTGATCAATGATTGGCCCTACGGCTTGGATCCAGAAATTCGGCATATTGTTGTATGGTTGCGCACGACCATTCCAACAGACCCCGAGACTGGTGATATGACGCCTAAGAGTAGAGCATTGGTCCAGTCTTTTGTCAAAAAGACATTCATTGATGCTCTTGGTCCGGACGGAGAGAATCGAGTGTTATGGTTTAAGAATTGGGTGGCTCTTCAGAGCGTACGTGCTCTAGAACATGTCCATATTTTGGTCCGTAATGTAGATAGCGATACCCTGGAGCGCTGGACGGGAGAGCGTCTAAAGCAAAGCACGTAGGCAACCAGACCAACCGAGGACGCTTGGGTAGATAGGCGCCCATAGAACAATCAGTCTAGTCAGGCAGCTCGGCGTGTCCTGCGGTTGCTCGGGGGGGCTGCGCCAGCACCAGCATCACTGGCTCCCTGGAACTCGGCCATCTTCTGCTTTCCCATACCAAGCAAACCACTCCCCAGATACAAGCCATAAGCCGGAAGGACAAGCCATAAGAACCAAGCTTTGTTTCCGAAGAGAATAACAAGAATCACTGCGGCCCAGGTGACCCAGATAACGTCAAACATATACTCGGTCAAACCAGGAGAGGACAGATCCTCTCCAGCGGTGCGCAGTGCCTTGGTGTTCGGGTCGTACTTGGGTCGGCCGGAAACTTCGAGAACATACTCGCAGATGAGCGCTGGTACAGAGAGAAGGAAGTACAACCAGAGGGATCGATTGCGGAACAGGAAATGAGCGAGAAGAAACAGGACGTTGATGATGAGAGAACCAATATGGAGGTTGTTCAGCGCCGCGACGTTGGACTTGGCGCGGTCCTTCTTCGCTTTCTGTGCCATTGCGAACGTTGTATTTGAGCCGATGTAGTCTTCTTGTGTAATTGGCGATAGGAGAAAATACGGATCAAAATGAAGTCTCCGTGTTAACTTGAGGAGGAGTGGAATGACGAAACTGGATGGTGATGACAGGGGATCGACTTCAATGGCAGCGATCAGATAGGCACCTCCACTTTCCGTCTTCGGGTTGGCCCGTACCTAAAGCGCATCAGAAGAGTAGGTAGACATACAGGAAAAATCATAGCACAGCATTCTGAATGATAGCGGACTTATCTAAAAGACCTAGAGTTTCCAAGTTTTATACAAGGTAATGAATTGATTGAATTAGAACTGTATTATGGCTGTTGTTGATTTTAATGCCCTTTTTGCAACTCCATACCTACCTAGGCCGGGTACTAGAGGTAGGCAGGTACCTACCTAGGTAGGTAGGTTCGACGGCAGAACCTCACAAGGTCACGTGTAAAGAATGGGGGATGCACGATAAGAGCGATAAGCGCACAACTTTTTGACAATTGGGGCTAAATCGTGGACTGAACTCTTCTTTCAACAAAAGGAACATTCCCTCATCCTTCCCAGGCCGTCATCACGTTACCGTTGCAGTCACTTTTGCCGAGTCTTGACAGCCATACACAATGTCTCACCAGAAGAACGAGAAGGATGTCGGTGATGCTCCCGTACGTTGATACCACTCCCCGCCCACAACTGCGACTGCGACTTTGGCCACGATGCTAACCACCATGATAGAAGAGCCACCGTATCCGAATTACCCTGACCAGCCGAAAGGTCCAGTCTCTCGAGAAGGTCAGCACTGAGCTCATTGAGCGTGCTCGCAGCAAGGGTCTTACCATCAAGGGCCCCGTCCGTCTCCCCACCAAGAACCTCAAGATCACCACCCGCAAGACCCCTTGTGGTGAAGGTTCCAAGACCTGGGACTCTTACGAGCTCCGTGTCCACAAGCGTCTCATCGACCTCCACGCCCCTACCGAGGTTGTCAAGTCCGTCATCGTCAACAGTAAGCGATCCCGTTCTCTCAAGATGGCTACACAAACACTAACCAATCTACAGTCGAGGCTGGTGTCGAGGTTGAGGTCACCATCGCTGCTTAAATGTGGTCACGCTTCTAGTCAGTAGTAAAAAAAGAAAAAGAAGAGCTTGGTAGCATACTGGCATCGTGAGGGAAGGAATGATGGCAACATCAGGATCTTACCCGCAGCCCGAGTGGTGGATATAGGATACTCAGTTATGATTAATGAATCTCTGGGAACCCCGTGTTCTGCCCTGCAAGACCACAACCATGCGCCATCATTCTGCCGTGATTATTATTTCGAAGACCTCTCGTATCGTTATTTGCAGTTGACTTGCGACCACCATATCCAAAGGTGGAAAGCGATGAGGTATCTTGTGTAAGAGAGATAAGCTTACAATTGGCTCAATCTGTTTGCGCTTGAAAAGCGGTATCCATCGTGAACGCTCTGCTACTGCTACCACATGTTCCAAAATGTTGATAATGGATGAATTGCTTACAACCTGGATCGTGGAACTAACCATGAGCTAACCTGTAATACGGATACATCCACATAATACCTACAGACAGCCCGTTTGGGAAATTTCAGTGGCTAACCTAGGAGAGACCTGTGGTTTCCGGTACTTGTGCTCAGGCTAATATTATGTATGTTGGTAAGTACATGTACTTTATGGCTGGTTGCCAGGCGCAACCCCGAACCAATCAAAATACAGCTCATCAATGATCCTAGGCAGGTACCGCGCGCTTGCTAACCCGTTACCACCAAACATTCAAGCCTGTTTCGCGCACCTTGACGTTCACTGCCTGGACCTCGACCTGAGTCTTCCATTTCCATTCCCTCTTACTGCATTCTCTTTGAAGCTCAGGCCGAGTTCTCAATCCGTACCATGAGCAAATCATATAGAAGTCGTATTAGCTGGTAGCAGGGAAAATTGCTCTTTTTCTTCATCTCTTCTACATCTTCGAGCTTCCTCTTAGTCCCATCTTCATCACCATTCTCGCTCGCCCAGGACCCACCGTTCCCGTCCGTTCACGAAACGTTGCCAGCCATTGATTGACTTTTGACGACTTCCGTTCGACGACCTCTTGCTTGCCCCCTAGGCTGCCACATCAAGAAGCTGCCCTGAATTGAAGGCTTTCCTCGCGCACTGCACCCCTTTTGTCCGTTTATTAATTATTAATTACTTTGGCGACGTCGAAAACGACTGCGATCAGGCTAACGATTAAACCACGGCTGCTTTGTTTTCTTTCGACTCGACTATCCCCGCCACATACGCGAACGACCCATCGACAACAAACAATTACTAGGTCGAACAGACAGGCCATCCTCTCGGTCGCGAGTTGTTGGGCCACTCAGCATTGGATCCATACTTCGCTTTTGGGTTCATCGACATCTCATGGCCGGAACACGTCGTTAAGAAACTCTGCGGCGCTTTCACTTTCCGAACCCCCCAGCCTCTACCTCAAGCCTCATCACTGGACAGGAACATCCAGCATGGCTCCTACACCGACGGCTGTCAACGGTCTTTTAAGACAAGTGATACACTATCATCTTGACAATGCCTCCTACGATAATGCACTATTTTTCTCTGAACGTTTGACGGCACAAGACCCAAGGTCCAGCGAGTCTGCATACCTCTATGCGTTATGCCACTTACGCCTTGGTGACTTTCGCTCTGCTTACGACACGAGTAAGCTCATAGGATACCGAGGCGCTCACTTAGGCTGTGCTTGGGTTTTTGCTCAAGCTTGTTTGGCCCTCGAACGGTACAAGGACGGCATCAACGCTTTGGAAAAAACCCGGGGTTTCTGGACATCGAAATGCAACTTGGGAAAACATAGTGCGACAGCTCGGTCCGCTCTGCCTGATGCGCCTGCTGTGCTATGTCTCCTGGGAAGACTGCATCGCGGCTACGATGATAAGAAAAAGGCTGTTAGTTGCTACGAGGAGGCTCTCCAGCTTAACCCCTTCATGTGGGATGCCTTCTCGGCTTTATGTGACCTTGGCGTTACGGTTCGCGTGCCAAATATTTTTAAAGCCAACGACACCCTTGTTCATAGCTTTGACGTCGAAGCTAGCCCGCTAATATCGACGAGAGAAGGCTCTATACCAATCGCCCCCGACGTGCCTGCGAAAAAAACCCAACGAAGCACCACGGCAGAGGCCGGAACTGATCCTTTTAGTTCAAGTCATGCTCCTGCCATTGCCGAGCTGACCAACGGTGATTCATGTCAGGAAGGTGATAAGAGCGACTTCATGCAGAAGATCCAGGAGGAACGTATGCGCTATGCAACATCAACTAACAGCAGCTCTGGCTTTGACGGTATGGAGACACCCCCGGGTCCAATATCATCATTCATGGGCTCGTCCCGCCTCGGTCAATCCCACGAGCCTCCCCAAGCACCACCTCGCCGGACACGGCAAGCACACGCTGCTGATCAGGGGCATGAGGCGCCTCCAAGAATGAATTATCGCATAGGTTCCCGACGTACAAGGGCGCAAGATAAGGGGCAGCAAGAGCAGTCAACAGAAAACGTAATGACCGATGCATCAAACTCGGCGCCTTCAGCATCGTTGCGGTCGTCCATACCAGCAGCGGAAAGGAAACGGACGGTATCAGGACACCCGGCACAACGAGTCACAAACTCGGAAGAACCAGCGATAACCCGGCGTAGTGCAAGGCTCAATATGTTTAGGCCATCATCGAAAGCAAACTCAGCCGCGACCATGATAGGAACGTCAGCACCCAGGGAACTCAAGAAGGCGAGACCCCCAATTTCTCGAATCGTCCGACCTGGATCCAGCGGTAATAACGTTGGCCGTGTTGTCAGTGGTAATCGCAAGCCTCTCGAAGATCCCCTGGCTGATTTTGATCACGGCGAGGTGCAAAAACCTAAAGACGTCCCCCCTCCCCCGCCTATCCACAAGTCATTGGAGTTAGATGCTCAAAGGCTTGAAGAAGGACTTGAATGGATACTTGACCTTACGAAGAAGCTGGCCAATGGATACTACTCTTTATCCCAATTTCAATGCACAGAAAGCCTCCATCACTTTCAATCGCTCCCTGCACCTCACCAAAATACACCCTGGGTTCTAGCCCAGATGGGACGAGCTCATTATGAGCAAGCATCATACGCCGAGGCCGAAAAGTTCTTCCGAAAAATGCGACTACAAGCGCCTTCGCGCCTCGAGGATATGGAGGTGTACTCGACGATCTTGTGGCATTTGAGACGAGAGACAGACCTCTCCTTTTTAGCTCATGAACTTGTGGACTCAGCTTGGCTTTCGCCCCAGGCTTGGTGCGCACTTGGCAACGCCTGGTCGTTGGCACGCGACCACGAACAAGCTCTCAAGTGTTTCAAGAGAGCAACCCAGTTGGACCCTAAGTTTGCATACGCCTTTACCCTACAAGGACACGAGTATGTCACAAATGAGGAATATGATAAGGCCCAGACGGCATACCGACAGGCGATTTCTGCCGACAAGCGCCACTACAATGCCTATTATGGTATCGGAAGAGTTCAAGAACGTCTAGGCGCGTACGACAAGGCGTATACACATTTTCATGCTGCTCAGAGTATCAACCCCAACAACGCTGTCCTGATCACTTGTATCGGAACTGTGCTGGAGAAACAGAAGCAGATCATGCCCGCCCTTCAAGCATACAGCAAAGCAGTAGAGCTCGCCCCTCGCGCCGCTCAGACTCGATACAAGAAGGCCAGAGCTCTGCTTGCTGTTGGCCAACTCGAACCGGCACAAAAGGAGTTGATGATATTGAAGGATTTGGCACCAGACGAGGCAACCGTCCACTTCCTTCTCGGCAAACTGTATAGAAGCATGGGCGAAAAGCAGCTCTCAGTGCGGCACTTTACTATCGCTCTTGCCCTGGATCCCAAGGTAAACCAGTCAAATATTTCTTCTAACGGATGATTGAAACTAACTCCTCGTAGGCAAGCCAACAGATCAAAGAAGCCATTGAGAGTTTCGAGGACGACGTGGAGATGGATGACTCAATGATGTAATGATTGTAATGAACATTGCGATTCTCAAGAGTCTGCACTTGCGTTTGTTGGCCTTTGGTTTTGAGATGATAAGCGTAATGAAGTTCATGGAACCCAGTTCCAGTGATTGAAAGATACGAGTTGGAGGTGGAATAAACGAGATAGAGGCCGGTGGTCGGCGCTACCGTTGACTTTGGTACGAGAGCATGGCATCGGCGTTTTATGGTATGAACAGGCTCGTTGAGTAGCTTGTATTCGCACACGCACATTCAGGAGCGGCTTGGCGTCGTGTATATGTAGCCTACGCATTTACGGGGTAGTACTTGTACATTATCAAGGCTTTAGGCCAGGACGTGGAGAAGATATGAGCTGATGGATGATACCCTCATAGGTAGTCAGAGTTAGAAAGTCGAGCCCATGAATGCCTACGAATTAACGAGCTCCTGCGCCTCCCAGGTTGGATTCATGATATGACAAAGATTTTAGTCTTATAGAGTCGGCAGCTCCCGAGCCCAACCTAGGTACATCGATAGAACATTATATACCATGTTGACTCTGTATAATTGGGGTCTATCTAAGAAGAAACCATGACTCCGGTAGGACGGGCTCAATCATCTAACCGATATGTCCAGTCATCCACACATTAGCTCGCTCTACATCTGGGTACTCTGTATAGTATATAGTACCAAGGGTATCGTATGGATGAATAACATGGGTTCTGTTTCTTACCTAGGTAGGTAGGTAGACCTTAAACACACAATATGGAACGCGACGCAACGCGTTCGATAGCTGGACCCACTCCCCACCTTCCTCAGCTTAAGCTCAGTTCCTGCCTGTTCCATTTCTAGATGCAACGTGGTCGGGAGTGATCTGACTAGGTACCTAGTATTCGACCAATCAAAAAATCGGACATCGCAATCACTCAAGCGCTCTTCCGTAAGCAGTATAGCGCTCCAGGTTCAATGATTTTAGGTGCCCATTTTTCACTGATTATGGCCGCATTTTAGTAGTGATTTTCTGCGCCTGTAGTCGTTGGTTTTACTGATTGCCTGCACGTATTTATTTCTCGACTTCTCGCCCCCCCACAGCATCTCTTTTCCCCTTCCACTCTTCTCACTCCGCATCTTCAACGCGTTTTCTGCAAACCAACGTCATTTCCAACATCGCGACAACGCGCAACATTCATCCCTTTTCATCAAACACTTATCTCATTCATCTATCAACATGACTGGACGTAAGTATTTAATCTCTTCTGATGTATCTTTGACAGGGTCGATGGACAGTCTTCGAATTTGCCCGACGCGTCAATACCATGCATCAATCATCATGAGCTTCACAGCAGTCACTAACCTTCTTACAGGCGGCAAGGGCGGAAAGGGCCTCGGCAAGGGCGGAGCCAAGCGCCACCGAAAGATTTTGCGAGACAACATCCAGGGTATTACCAAGCCCGCTATTCGACGTCTCGCTCGTCGTGGTGGTGTCAAGCGTATTTCTGCTAGTAAGTTGATCATGATCATTGTTAGTATGCAAACGGTTTACTAACAGTTCTGTCTTAGTGATCTACGAGGAGACTCGAGGTGTTCTCAAGACTTTCCTCGAGGGTGTCATCCGTGATGCCGTTACCTACACTGAGCACGCCAAGCGCAAGACAGTCACCTCCCTCGACGTTGTTTACGCCCTGAAGCGACAGGGCCGCACCCTTTACGGTTTCGGTGGTTAAAAGCTTGTTACTGGGCTGTTCACTTGGTTTTGAGAAGGATTATACAGTTGCACAATTGACACTGGGATGGATGTACTTGACTATGGCGTTGGGGAAACACGGATATGATATTACCACTAGGCGTCACGGAAGACGACCTTGCGAATGAATACCGCATTGAACATTCAATTCTTTTTGCACTCTACGTATGCCCGTTGTGACTGATTATCCATTTGACTGACCACGAGTTATGGCGAAGGTGCTTGACAAGCTATCGCGTTGAACTTATATCCTTTGAAGCAAATCTGGCATCATGAGAACACGTAACTTGATATTTTACAGATATTTTCTCCCTGCTGCTGCCACTCGTGTTCTAAAGATAGGACTGCGTACCTCCATGTTGGCACGATAGAACGGACTCATGATTGCCTTAACCCAGTTTTCATACACCTCTGTAAAGAACATCTTGATAGCCTCTTCGGTAGCTTGGCTTGTGGGATTGGCGCCGATAGCTGTTGAAGACCGTGATGATGTACCGGTGGGGGCGATGGGTTGATGAAGTAGGAGGAATTTGACATTGCCGGCGGTAACGAAGCATGAGATATAGTTATTGAAGAACTTGTCGATACACTTTAGGTACCTAATATGAGCAAGGTCAGGATGTTAGCCCCTGTTGTCAGGATTGTAGCTGAAGATGTCGGCATGGCATTGTGATGATGTCCCAAGCCCCTTGCTACTCTCGAATCTGAACCATGTGCAATGCGCCTGCAACTACTTACATCTGCCCATGTGACCATTGCACCTCCTCTGCGATATCAAGACTCGAATGTAAAATGAACTGGTTCAAATGACGGACTTGGTCGCTAAAGCGTGACTGGCCGTCGCCGCCTTGTTTGGAGGTACCGAATTCATGTTCAAACAACGGATTGTCCTGGGTGCCAACGATGGCGAAGTAATAGCTCATGATGTCGCGGGATGCATCGACTGTGCATGTATGTTTCTGTTCTGTTACCCTCTGTTATGACGCCAAATTAGGAGTTGGCGATAACCACGTTGATGTTGACTATATTTGTCTGGATGCGCTGAGGTGTTGTGCTGAATGAAACCTTGGTATGGATGGAATGGATGTCTACGGGCTACCGTTGCTTTGGGTAGCTCTGTAAGGTACCTAGGTATGAACCCGCACTGGCGCATGTTAGGGACATTCCCCACTAGACGACATCTGCCAGGTCTTCTTGACCCGCCCGGGTTTCGTAATGTTCCGCTTCAAGTGTCTAAGTAGAGCAGCCAACCATTTGCTCTGCGCTTAGCACCCTGCGTCTATCTTAGCCGCAAGGTGCCGGGAAAAAGTTGACGCTCATTCGATAACCTTCAAAACCCTCTTCCGCCTGTCTCTAAATCTGCAGCAACCCTCCACCATGTTCGGCGCATTCCGCATCACGAATCCTCTGTCTAGTGGTCTTCTATGGAAGGTGCCTTGGAGGCTCTCCAAGTTCCAGAAGCGCCGTCACCGACTTCGTCTCCGAGCTGTCGACGATGTTGTAGCGACCGTTGACGCCGCTCTCGCCAAGAAGGGACAGACTCTAGAGGCTCTTGAGCGATGGAAGGCCGAGATGCCTACTGAGGCAGAAATGCTCCCAAGGGACAAGTACACTATGTTTGACCGCAAAGCTAAGCGCTATCGCAAGGGCATCCATAGTATGTTGCACCGTCTACACCAACCTACTCCTTCCAGGTCAATATTAATATCTAAACAGAGCTACCCAAGTGGACGAGGGTGTCACAGCGTGTCAACCCCCCCGGTTACTAGAGAGTCGACTTCACCAAATTGGAGGAGCAGGGTCGGCTGGGTCGAGGATCATATGGAGAACGGCGTATTCATCCCACAGCGGGAACTACAAGCAGATCCGTATTGGGTTCCATGTACAACACCTTTGTTTCAATTACGAACTGCGAGATAATGACAACATTTGCCAACATACCACACAAAAGTTCTGGCGGCGGTCTTAAACGCCAATTGGCGGAACAGATAAAGGATGGGCATTGGGAGGGGGCAGGAGAATATCCATGAAGACGCAAAAGAAACGAGAAACTACAGCTGATGTTTTGAAATGATGAAAGCTTTTTGTTTAAAAATTAAGGGTATCGAGTCCCAAATCTAGCTCCAGGGACAACCTCTGCTCTGATTCAATAAATTATTTCCCTTCGGCATACTCGTCTCGTTCCTCGGCCTGTATCGCCCTGCCAACTCCTCCTCTCCCCTCGTCAAAGTCTTCACGGTATTCGTCACGCACTTGGCCGCCAGACTTGCCACGACCGTATTGGCGACCCTCCTCGAAACCAGGATCCAAGTCGGTACGAATGATACGCTCGTCGAGTTTGGTGCCGCCAATGTATTTCAAACAGTCAAGAGCATCCTGGTGTGTATAGTACTCAACGAAGCAGAACCCACAGGGTGTCTTGTTGAAGCGATCGAGACCCATGACGAGGCGCTTGATTTCGCCGCACTTTGCGAAAAGCTCGTAAACCTGTTCTTCGGTTGTGTAGAAAGACCTGTTTGTGACATTCAAAGTTAGATTTTGATGGCTGTCATGAAACTAGTCTGGGGATGACAAACAGGTTGCCCACGTAGAGGGTTGTGGCATTGGCCAGTGGATCAGCTTGAGGTTCTTGTGGCTGATTGCTATCGTCATCGCGGTCGCGTCTCCGCTTGTTCTAGCATTAAGTTAGCAAGCGGGTGCACCATATTGAAGGGCGCGTAAGGGATATCGTACGCGGTTCTGATAGTAGGCGCTGGGCCTATCGAGGCGTTCCACGGTACTTCTGACGCCTGGTCGCATTCTGCCTCGTCTTGACAAAACGATCCTGTCAAATTCTAGTTTGTATATCTCTTGAAGACAATGCGCCGAAAGATTGTTCACGCGACAAAGTTCGTATCTGACACCTCGAGTCGTTGAATAGTTGTGATGATGAATGTTGGTGTAGCTCAAGTAGCCTTGCGACGATGGGTGGGTCTTACCTAGGTATAAATGTGGCGGTGTCAGTGGCTTTATCCCTTGGTGCCGTGGTGACAAGTGCTAAAGCTTTCAGTGAAGCATTCTGCGCCATCCCTAGGTCTTCAGCCTCGTTATTATTTTCTTTTCTCATTCAATATCGCGACGAATATTCACCTTCACGTGTATGTTGCAGCCCACCTCCTTTATACAATCATTTCACGAGCTTTTCGAAGCTAAAATTCAGTTGTACCTATCGAATTCTGACCTAGGCCCCTTGCCATGCCCAAGGTTAAGAGCTATTCGGCAGCTTGGCTGTCTAGCAACGCTCCCGGCCACCGTCTCTTTGAGCAATCACCTGAAGCTTCCAAGTCTCGTGGATTGGAATCGACCTACCCTTCCAAGAAGAAACACATTCCAGGCCCGCGCAGGACAATTGCTCGTCGAGGCACCGAGGTCTTTGTCGCTGTTGGTCGTGAAATTCGCTGGGGGGATCTTGCGTACTTGAAGGATGAATGGTCGAATCGTCATTCAAAGGGTAGATCGTCGCAAGGCGTTCGTATCAAGCACGAGGACTCTGCAAAGTCGCTTGATGATGATAACCTAGAGAACACGGCCGGGTTGAGGGTATGTTCAAATACCTGGCCTTGTGAATGCATTACTAACTTGGTATCATCAAGACGATCAAAACGCCTGTTGCAGACGATATCCGACAGCTTGTTATCTCACCGAACTCGAACTTCTTGGCCATTCTTACCACACATACTATCCATATCTGCGTCCTGCCAGACCCATCGCATCTTACTAGTGAAGATACCGGCCCTCTAAAGCCCAAGATCTTTACTCTCGGGCCTACTACTCATGTCACGTCGCGTTCTCCAATCGCATCGGCCATATGGCATCCTTTGGGTGTCAGCGGCTCGTGCATTGTCACGACCACCGCGGACGCTATCGTTCGCGTTTGGGAACTGTCCACTGCTGATCGATGGTCATTCGACACACCTAGTACATCTGTCGACCTGAAGAAGCTGGTTGATGGTACAACCCTGGACCAGGATTTCTCTGCCTCAACAACGAATACAAACACGGCCTTCTCACCCGATTCATTCGATATGGAGGTGGCTGCTGCGGGCTTCTCTACTAAAGGGGCCGGAGGCTGGAACCCGATGACTCTATGGATTGCGATGAGAGAGGGAGACGTTTATGCTCTATGTCCTCTGCTTCCCCAAAAATGGACACCCCCTCCGACGCTCATACCCTCTCTGTCAGTGTCTATAGTCACCACAGTCGCCAGCATTGAGGACGATCCTGAGGTTGGCGAGCAGGAGAAACTGCTCGCTCAGCAACAATTGGAGTGGATGGGCGAGCTGGATTCCCAGGAGCCGGCAATTATGGAAGGACCAATTGGAGAGCCCATTACGGAAATTTACACACGACCGAGCCGTCCCGGCATCATCCCTCGATTGCAGGGACCATTTGAGCTCCAATCGGATCCCGATACGGGTGATGAGCTGGATAGTTCGGTCACTGATATGCTTGTAATCGGGAAAAAGACCGAAACCGAGGAGCTCATGATGGGAGAGGAAGAGGATCTCGATATGGACGACGGGGACCAAGAGGGCCTTTCCCTTACCGTGATTTGCTTACTGTCAACAAGCGGCCAAGTCCGTGTATACCTTGATCTTGAAGGCATTCAGGCCCAATGGCTACCACCGAAAAACAAGAACAAACTTGGCCGACTCCTTGCTGAGTCCGACCCTCCGACCCTTCTTTCCTTCCAGGCTATCGACACCATGAGCCCTGTAGAAGTCAACGAGGATAATTGGCCAGTCTTCAGCACTGATGTCACATCCCGTTACAGCTTCTTCGTCACTCATCATGCTGCTATCACATACATATCGCTTACCTCTTGGATCTTTCGGCTTGAGAGCGAACTAAACGCAGACTCCGAAGCAGGAATCGATTTCCGAATTGGCCTACTCGTCAACTCCCAGTCGATAAGGGATCGAATCTACTCTCAACCTACCGCCGACGTCGCAGTGCCCTTGGCTGCCTGCAATGTCTTGCGGGACCCTGATGTCGGCTACTTCCTCCTCTCAGCAACCCCCTACGACCCCATCGCCCTGACTTTTGACACGCCTGAGGCTGATCTTGCGCCGATCCGTCAGGATAGCCCAACTTACGAGCGCGAAACCAGCATGGCGCCATTGGACTTTTATGAACCCCGTCCCGTTTTCAACCCATCACATGCATTCGATGAGGGTTCTGCTTTGCCTACTCTGCTAGAGAGGCTCCGTACATCCCGGCATAAGACAATCGTTAACCAGGAAGTGCGACTAAGCCCGCTTACACTACAGATTTTTACCGATGCGCACAAGGTCTTGGCAGACGAGACATATCGCCTTGGGATGGCTGCAGCAGAAGTTTTCCGGCGATGCGAACTCCTCCAGAGTGAGCTCAAACAACAAATTATGAAAGCCAATGAAGTAAAGGGAAGGACTGACGCTATCAACGGGCTGCACCGTGATGGCGAGGCGGACAACGCCATGTATGACCGGCGCATTGCAACAGCGAAGGATCGTCAGGGCCAGCTCATGGAGCGCCTGGAAAATCTGCGCAAGATTGTGGGTAAGGCAACAACACGCGACTTGAGTGCTAAGGAGCGTGCTTTTGTGGAGGAAGTCAGGTCGATGGACGTAAACATCGCGGCTCCAGAGTACGCGGAGCTGGCTGCGGGCAAGGCGGCACCATCACCTGCGCAGGCGAAACAATTGTGGAAACGTCTGGAAGACATCAAGCACTTGAAGACCGATCTTGCAGCTGAGGTGGATGCAATGAGTAAGGCGGCAGGGGATACGGATGGACCCGCTACACCATCGGCCGAGTTACGGATCCCACACGAGGTTCGCAGGGCCAAGATGCAACAGGTTCAAGGATTGCTGTCCAGAGAGACAGCTCTGGTGGAAGCTGTCACTGCGCGACTAGAACGGCTACAAACCAGCCTTTAAAGCTGGTACATATGTACGATATTTACGACACTGCCGAGTATGATAAAACGTGTTCCCACCTAGATCTTCAATCACTTCTATACGCTTTTTGACAATGTTTTCCGAGTTCACAATTGTCACATGATGCTGAGCCTTGGGTGAACACGGCCGATCATCTTTCCACTGGCGCCAATGTACGAGTGAAGCAAGCAGAGAGGAATACAGCCAGGGCAAGGATCGCCATGACTATAACCATGCACTATCTGGTTGTCAGTACCAGATGAGAACAAAAGAAGAAACAAGATCTGGTATTAACATCGCAAGAAACTAAAAACTAGTTGTATTGCCTTGACTTTCTTATTGACTCAACTGAGCTTACAGATCCCCCCGGTCGGTACCAGCACGATATTGCTTTGTTTAGTTGCCTTCGAAGAGCGGGTGATGCCTGTGGTCCAATCGTTTTGAAAACAAGGCGAATGGTGCACACAGCATTTGGAGCCGACTGATAGAATTTGCTTTTGGCTACACGAAAATCACTCCAGGAAATGCCTGCTAATACCTCCTTTCTAGTTTCCATGGTTTGCTTGTTGCCGATTGAGTACAAAGCACGAGGACAGAGAATACCGATTTGTCTAATTGTGTATGTGTACCACAAACCACCTTGGAGATTGCAAACATTCTGGGTATGGATGGATGCCTACAATACTACAGAAAGGGAAATCCTTGGTTATGCACTAGCCGGGAACTTGCTTTGATGCAGCCGCAGGCTGGTACAGTAGTCTACCTCTCATTGGAGTGAGTGGCTGCCTTTGACGGGAATGCAAGCGCATAGTGCCCGTAACTGAGTCGTTTATTGGGTCGTTGGGAACAATGCTTCGCCAGCGTACCTATCTTTCGAGGTTCTGCCGAAAGACCTCGGGTATACGATTGCAAATTTATTTTGCTAGACTGTAACCAGCTTACACAACATGCTGAGCACGGGAATGGCCTTGGGCAACTGTAACCAGAACGTCTCAGGGTTGCGCAATGCTTGCAAAACATTTGGTGCCAGGTATATCTATGTCTCTCGGTTAGGCATACCTCCAACTCTGGGTAGAGCCATGTATGGCCGCCTTGCTATATGCGCTTCGGGGTGACATCCTTGACCTTGACGAGCAATCATTATCCATGGTGTGGACAACTTGGAAATCTTGGGCACACACCCTCCGCCTATATCTATATCTAGGTACATAAAGGCAATGCACTTCCTCCTCTTGGACAGAATCAGCATCTTCCAAGGCATACCCTCAGCCCGGAATCGTAAACAGCAATTTACAAGCCCCTTTTTTCATCAATGACCCTATTGCGTTCAGCCTGTCAGAATTCAGCACCTTCAACACAGTCAAATATGGCACCCCATCACCTGGACCTGGAGAGTCTCATCCTGCGTGAGTCTATCACCCTGTCCTTGACTCTTCTTGCTGAGACCACGGCTGATCTGACTAAATCGAACAGAGAATTGCCGTGCCTTTGTCGGAAGCTCAGATGCTGAATTTGACGTGTTAACCCGGATCGACCCAAGCGAACAATGGTATGCTTTTGTTCTCAAGACAGAAGGTGGTAAACGTACCAAAATTCTAGAGAACAAGGCACCGAGACCAGAGCGAGCTGTTGAACTGCTTCACGAGGCTTCGGCACGTATGGTAGATCAATATGTAACCTGTCATGGCTACGATCTCCCTCCTGGTACCACACCAAAGACCAAAACTGGTATGCGTGGCGGACTGGTGAAACCAGATGTCATTGCATGTGGTTCTTCCGATAGCGAGGCATTTATGTCTGATTCTGACGATTCTGTGCTTCCTCCTCGTCGAGCTCACCGCCGAGGGTGTCGTAGTGGCCGAGAGGCTGGCGAAGCAACCAGTTCACGCCGTGATAGAACAGAAACGCAGTGTGCTAGCGATAGCGATGAGATCTCTCAGCGTCGTTCTACTACATGGGGGGTGAGTATTCCCCATCGCCCAATCGTGCACACACAGAACCATAGTCAGGCATGGGGTCGTCCGGTGCCACCTCTTGGACCAGTGCCGATGCCCGCTCCGATTCCAAGCAGCCGACCAGTTCAAGGGATAGTTCCTCCACCGCCGGGCAGGTATGGATCTACTCTTCCCCATCCGGCAGTCGGTAAAACTCATCCCGCGCGTCTCAACATCAACTGGCCAGGCAATGGGAAACGGAACATGCTTGTGAATGTTTCGCCAACTCTCCAATGCCTGCAGCAGGTTGCTGTCAACGAGGCGGTCATGCGCCCTCTGACTTTCTTTAATCCATCATGCCATCCTCTGTCGGGTGGTCGTGGCAACAACATCATCCCCCCTTTCAGAGCTGTAGTCCGGCACGTTACATTGGGCGAGGATGATACCTACGAGATGACGGCTTTTGGAAACGATCTTTCTGCCTTGTTCCGCAGCGCTTCGAGCATCCCGAAGTTCGAGATTGAGCTTATCACGGCGAACCCCTCAACTTTCCCTCCGATGCCGCCCCCCCGCCCTGCGTCCGCTGCTTCTTCACGTAGCAGTATTGCCGACTGAGGCGAAAATTATCTATTCATTGACCAACAGCCACATAGGTCCTCCGCAGTCTTTTCAGAGCTTGGCTGCATCAATAGGCATGGGCATGGCGAACTGGGGGTTCGGTGCGGGAGTTTGGGAAGACGGAGGGATCTTTACTAGTTCGCAAAAGACTGCGGACGTTAAATCGCCGGCCTACTATGTCTGAGCTAGAATGCTTCATATTTCTCACATCAATCACAAACCAATGCAGACCAATTGAGTGCTGCAGTCATTCCGGAGGCGTCTAGTTTAGTCTCAACCGTATCACCCCTGACTTACATTTGTGCAACGGAATCATAGGCCTTGTCAATTGTAACAGTACAGATAGGTGGCATGCTACATATATAGGGGCCCCTTAGACGCGCTGTTGATCTACCGTTGTTCTAAGACGACAGACTGATCTACAGGGTACAGAATGGATGAAGACCTCCTAGCTTACGCCTCATTTAGTAGACATGACAAAGCAGTGGCGATATCTCGAAATGCTGGCTTAAAGACTCGCAGGCAGGCCATGACCTTGGAATGCAATCAACCAAGGAGATTTGGACCACCTACTGTTCTAAAACTAGAACTATAGACCGGGGAGTTTCTCCGGATGAGGCGGTATAAAATGTATGGCTCATATCGAAAGTCGTGACAGGGATTATGGACGGGTGGGAGACAAGGATTGGGTCATTTTTTAATGAATGATGATGGTATTGCTAGTAGCTGCTTTTGACAATATCACCGGACGGAAAATATGTGTATTGAATTATAAGTCAGATGATTAACAGTATTACAAAGTCATTGTTAAAACGTGGAACATACAAGTCGCGGTGACTAATTGCTAATCTAACTACTATGTTCCTCACCGACTGAACAGTTTGTGTATGCATATGCATACATACAGCGTCAAGCATGTTGGGGATGCGGTGTGACTATTACTGTCACTGTCACTGTCACTGTCACTGTTACTTACCTGTTAGAACATGTAGTAACCTTGAAGGTTGTATACATTGAAAACACAATAGCTAGCGTATCAAGTTGTTGAAGGCCTGCTTCAGTGCCCCTGTATCCGTATCAGGTTCCCTTTCAAACCTCGTGAGTTACACTATAGTCTAACATTTGAGGCCAGCAACCTTTTCATGGTACCATTATGGCGGCTCACAGCATTCGGGATCCGACAGTATGGCACGGGATAAGAGAGCGGGCACGGAAATGAGGCGAGAGAACCTACATTGGGTTATAACAAATATGCTCTCGTTGGATGTGGGCTATAAAGAAAGGTGTCAACGGATGTTGATAGGATGAACAATGCACCACTATATGTGAACAAGACAGGGCGTACTAGCTTCTCACGTTGGTGATGAGCAACATCAGCACATCATCCGTTATGGTATGAACGGATCACTGCACGGTGTTGAGTAGAGTATTGTTTCACAGCACACTTGTGTTTGTTCACCTTGACCACCTGAAACTTGGTAGAAGCCTCACTCTATCGACATCCAAACCACGAGCCAGCCATCTCTCATCCTCTCTTCTTCTCTTCCAGGGCGGCAAAAGCCTTGGAGACCTGAGACCAACTATCACGCAACAGCACTAGGAAGAAGTCAGCACAAGTCCCCATCACTACAATAACCCATTTGTATTCCTACCGAGAGGCACAATGGCCCAGGGCAGGTTGAAGCCCACGTAATAAACCCAGAAGTACAACGTCTCGGGGCGACTATACGCCACGCCATGCACTCTCGACTCGTTCCAGTTGGTTAAGTAATAAAGGGCTACACCGTATACATGCGCCGTGCACACAACAACCTGCAGTACATGGCGGCTGTGACAGTCTCTGAGGATGCTGAATACTGTGAGCAGAGAGAGGGGACCCCAGGCGAGCTGTACAGTACAGGCTGTGTAAGACGGCGAAGAAACAAAAGGACAAGACGACTTACACATGTAATGGTTTCCACGCTGACTGTGAAAATGTCATGAGTCAGGTAGCGAGAGTCAGAAAGCGTGTATTCTTTCCATAGCTGTGCAAAGAGTGTTGACATGCTCGGAAGTTGATGGCGATATACGAGATAGTACCCTTTGGAGGTGTTGGCATCAGCATCAGCAAACAAAATTCGTATAAGTCTTTACCTTCAAAAGCTACATGTAAGAAACCGCCTAGAGTTAAAGACCAAATACCAATCAGTATTTTCTTTCTTATTTTGCCCAAGGTCTGTCTGGTCTGGTCTGGTCTGGTCTGGTCTGGCCTGACTTGACTTGACTTGACTTGACTTTACTTGACTTACACAAGGCAAACCATCCAACAGCAAATTGGTCAATGGGGCGTACTGGCTTTCGAGTACGAGTCGTCTGCCACACGGCAAGTCCGATAATAGCACTGACAATGGCCCCAAAAGTTGCCATCAATTCGAATACTCCAGTGGTGTTTGGTAGATAGCCCGGGATCACAGCGTCCAAAGGGAAGTATGGATGCCCAGGCTTGGGCACAAAAGTGATGGAATCAACCATTTCGTAACCTAGAGTTGTCTACAGTACAGTACGTAGATGTGTAAGGGTTTACGCAATTGATTTGTTTGTGAACATCGTGGTCAGACCGGTAATTAAGGTAACCCACTGTCTATCACGTGACGCCCCTGACGATATGCAATGCAATATGAATGTCTACTGATGATCGTTTGTTGACACTAAATAGGCATATATATCTCAGGTAAAAAACGTCTCAATAGTATACATGACCTTTCATTAGAATCCTAGCGGTTCTCAAAAGCTGTGCCGACTCAATCTTACCATCCCGAATTACTGTACCAATATCAACCCTCCCACTAGGATGTCCAATAGTAATGGTATTCTTCGCCTTTCCCCCTACATGTTCAGACGCAATTGTCCCTTTGAGCTGAGAAGCAGCTCCAAGGCAAAGCGCGAGAGTCAATGGCACGGCCTTATGTGCCTGACCCATCGACAAGGCGAGGCATCGGATATCAACCTCTGATGAGTAGCTCCGAGGGAACAACAGAACAATCTTGGGCACACTCATGATTTTAGGGTCAAGACCCATAAGGCTGGCACCTGCTTGGCGTATTTCTTCCAGCTTATCCTTGAGTTGGGGATTTGATTCAACCTGAGCTGGCGTGAGGGATAGATGATCAGCCAGTCCCAGACTCTTGGTGCTGATAAAAACACCAGGATTTCCAACATCAACCAGAGATGCCTTGACCGTAGCCCCATCGCTCAACGTGAGAGTGTCGACGGTGTTTCCTGTAGGGAGAGCTTTCCCTGTCTTTGCTCCAGCAGGGTCGAGGAAGCTCATGATGACTTTTGAGCCTGTGCCTGGGACACCATCCATGGTGTAGTCTCCTTTATGCGTATAACGCAAGGGCTCACCTTCAACTCGGAACTTGGAGGACATTACTTTGTTAGTATTAGTATTGAGAAACCTCACAGTAGCCCATTGCATCCCATCTTGGTCTGTCTCAACATCCACATCCTCTGATGATATCAAGCCACTGTCCCAGGCTGCAGGGCCGACCAAGGAAGACATATTCCCACAATTGCCAGCCATATCTAGACTACCATCTTGAATTCCGACTTGCACGAAAGTGAAGTCGACGTCAACATCGTCTCGAGAAGGTGGCCCAAGAATGACAACCTTTGAAGTGGACGATATTCCACAACCCATGCCATCAAGTTGACGCCCGTACGGGTCAGGTGAACCCATTGCAGATGGGAGGACCTGGTCCCATTGTGATTCAGGAGGCAAGTCCTTTCGATGTATGACTAGGCCATTTGATGTTCCGCCGCGAGCGAACCATGCGGGAAAACTCGGTGACGAGGTTGTCATGAGACGAGTTTGGTTTTGGTATGAGAGGATTGACTCAGATGAGATTCTAGCTGAGCGAATCAGATGTCGTGATAAGAGTTTATGAGATAGCATAGCCTTTGGAAATTGAAATTGAAATTGAAATTGAAATTGAAATTTAAATCTCACTTGTAATCACTGAATATACAAGTCGAGTACAGTTGATGAATAAGAAGGTGGGCTGCCTCGGATCTCCGAGGCCACGGTCTGGGTCTGACCCATGGCCTGAATATTTAGTGATTGGTGCGCTGTAACGCTATCAACTGTGTTGTTCTGGTACCAGTTCTGGGTGGGTGACAGAAGAAATGGATGTCCTTCAAGGCTTGGGCTACTAAAATAAAGTACGTTAGGTAGCCTGAGTGCCCAGTTTATTTCATCTCTTGATCTCTGGGCAGCCAATTCTTTTTGACACCCTGGCGCAGCTCAAACAACCAAAGGGAAATATAAATATGAATATGAATATGAATATCAAAAGACAAAGACAGGCTCACTCCCAGAATCTCCTCATAACTCTATCCGCATACTCTTGATCCAATCCCCAATTCTCAACCGCATCCTCGATACCATCCTCCATCCTATCCACATACTCCTCCTTGGGCAGATCTTCGTCCACCCTCATCTCGTCGACATAAACCAACGCCCTCAACGTCTCGTCTTCATCGCCCGTTGCAGTTGCCCACTTGACATCCACCTGGAACTTCTGATATGCCCACGGCACACCTTCGTATCCGTCTAGCCTCTCTTCATCCTGTGCCGGAACCAAGTACAATAGTCCGTACACTCCTTCCTCCTCCTCTACCTCGTCGGTGGCCTTCTCTTTTCCCTTATCAGTGAGTTGCTTGTTGGATTCAGCTTCAGGCGTGTCGTCGTCTGAGTCGATAGGCAGTTGCACCACGTTTGCATATCCACGGGTGTTTATGATCCATTTCCATCCCTTGAGATATGCCAGGCCGACAGGAGTAGAGTATGGACAGCGCTGGCGCATCTGTTCGGTCGATAGGTTGGAGCCGTAGGCAAAGTAGAGAACCTCGGAGACGTTTTCCTGCATCAGAGTCATGGTGCTGTCCTGCGACTGCTGGCTGTCTCCCTGTGAGCTCATGACTGCTGTGGTACAGCTGCAGCGTATCTTATATCAACTGTCAGTCTAGGTTCGTGTTAGTGATAACCAGATAGACAGAAAACTGCCTAATTATAGAGTGATGGATTCCTCGGCGTTGACTCAGAACTCAATGGTGAGTTTAGAAGATGACGACGTGGACTCTTGTTCCCCGTGGCTAGCAACATGAATGGTTGGTCTACAGATACTTAATCTCAATTCAGGTCCAAATGTTTGTTGGCGGCCTGATGCACGCATCAATAAGGCAACGGGACTTTGACTCAACTTCTTGTTCCATGTGGGTTGTGAATAGGCAGCAAGGCTTAAGCGCTTAAGCTCAGCCTCCCGACTGAGACTATTCACCAGGCTCCCAAAATAATACAAGGATGGAAATCAATCACATTGTCAGAAGTGGAACTTTGGTGTATCCCTTGTTTGACTTTTAGACTGTCTTGACTCTCTTTGTCATCATATTACTTAGGCTCATCTCATCTACCAAACTCCTTGTCCCTAATTTAACAAGCAAATGCTGTCAAACCATCAAATCCTCAAATGCAACCCTCTAGGTGGTTATGCTAAATTAAATATAACGAGCGAAAGTGGTATCGCAAATCAATCATCAGGCGTATCATAGCATAAGGTAGCATAGCATATTCTTTCTTTGCAAATCGTGCATTCTACTTCTTTCAACCTCCCCATCTCTCTCCGGAGTCAATCGCCAACCCCTCCATTTCAGCAGCCCTGCCCTTCTGTCGCCACAGCTGTTGCTATCCAACTTTGGATCCCCAGTAAGGTTAATAAACCAGACCGAGTTCAGATTAGGTGATAGGGATCAGGAAGGGGCTGAGTATCAGCTGGTCTGCGCTGGGACGTAGGTTATGGTCGATTTCAAACGTTTGCGCAAGGAACTCTTTGGCTGCCTCGCTTGCGTGCTCAGGAATTGTCGGGGCAGCTTTTCCGCCCCCAATCTTGAAGATAGCCTGGAGCTGACTACAGTCGGGGAATGGGTGACTGCCAGTCATCATTTCCACCACCAAACATCCAAGCGACCAGATATCTGCTTTCCGGGTGTATGATGTTTGTTTTACCACTTCAGGAGCCATCCAGAATACGGATCCTTGTAGCGAAGGGCGGTGCTTGTTGTTGTTGGCGCCGTTGAGAATGTTGGAGGCCTCTAACTTCTTAGAGATACCAAAATCGGAGATCTTAATAGTTCCCTTGTTATCCACCAAAATGTTGGCGCCCTTGATATCGCGGTGAATGATATCCTGGTTGTGCAGGTACGAGAGACCCGTCAGAATCTGCCGTACAAAACTGCGCACCAGCGGTTCAGGGAGCGCGCCGTACGAGTTGAGTATCGTCTGGACTGAGCCACCAGGTACATACTCAAGGAAAATGTTGAGATAATCAGCCGACGAGCTGCAGCCAAGATACTGCACGATGTTGGGATGACGAAGATCGCGAAGAAGACTTATTTCTCGTTTAAGTGCCTCAATCATGCCCTTCTTGCGAGTATCGCCTTGGCTGTTGGCTCCAGGCGCAGGCGTCTCGACCTGCTTCACAGCAAGGAGCTCACCCGTGACGGCATGCAAAGCTAGGTAAACACAGCCGAACGATCCTTGGCCAATGAGCGCACCCTTCATCCATTTATCGTCACCCCAAGATTCTCCCGCCAAAAAGCTTTGCAGCTCCTCATCCATATCGTCGCCGTCGTTGGTTAAAGCCTGCCGAATTTCCTGGAATGATCCAGATCCTGTTGAGGTGTCGCCATCATAGTAGCTTGTGGCAGTCGTGTTGCCTTCAGGATCAGTGACACTAACGGCAGCTGAGTCGGACCCGCTCTCTGTGAACGAAACATAAGACTTGCGATCAGGTTCAAGGGACGATTCTTCTTGTAGTGTATCAAGAACTGACGAAGTAACCGAGTCACGGTTGTAGGTGGTTTGAGGAACCCGAATATGTGAGTCTCGTGTCCTCACCTTGGCGAGTTGGGTGTTAGCGTTGAGCCACGAGTCTGCAATAGTTGGGATAGGAGGTGCGTCCTGGATGCTAGAGGCAAAGCTGAGGTTGCTGGCCACACTGAGCCGGCTGTTGACCTTGCTCAAGCGGGTTGACCGTCGCATAGAAAGTCGGGCTGTGCGGTCAATATCTTCCCTGGTGTGATCAGGGAAGTAGGATGTCAGATCGGACGCGATTAACTCGCTGGGAGGTCGAAGCCCTCCAAATTGTCGGAGTGCCCCAACACGTCGGGCTGGTGCCCTTGACTCGGCTTCTGAGGCGGGACGCTCGAGGTCCTTGGCTGCGTTATGCAGGTTTCGCTCCCGATCCTGGTAAGAGATGGGCGACAACGGGGACTGAAGCTGGTCGTTCCACTTTTCCCCGAGCATCTTCTGAACCTTGAGTTGGCTTCGCTTATCCACCGTTTCGAGCGCTCGAGCATGTTTTTGCTGTTCCTCCTCCATGGCGATGGCCGCGGCGCGCTGCAGCTCGGCCTCGCCTGGCTCGCCTGCTGGTACTCTTCGCAATATCAGTCGGTTTCGTTCTGGTCGTCGTTGATCTTTGATAATGCGCCAGAGCTCCGTGTCGCCCAGTCGTCTGCATTGACCAGGGTCGGGGTCAATACCAGCCAGGACCCAGAAACAGTAGTTCCTTTCATGATCTTCCCGTAGGGCGAACTTGCGAAGAGTTACCCGCATAACCTCCTCGCAAGTGTTGCACCCGGAAATCTTGACGACCTTCGTAACGCCGCCAGTCGATATAACGCGGATAACTTCTTGACCCTGTGGTAAGGCAGCCATCAGTGAACCGTCCATACTGGAGTTATTCCTGGTATGGGTCGTTACCAGACGGTTTGCCGGAAGATCCGGGTTTGTAGTTACAATCCTTTGCCCTTGAGCATTTGCAGGGCTGGAAGCATATGCTTTTCCTCGAGCCCGCAGATTACGCACATCAGTGCCAGGCAGAGGGGAATTGGGTCTCGAAGATGTCTTGCCGTTGTCCAAAGCGCCATGCAAGTCCATCTGTCTTGAGTACCGCTTGCTGGATGATGCAGGAATGCCTCTTGAAGAGTGCAGTCGAGGCGAGTCGTTGGGTGCTGTGACCTGAATGTCGAGCCCGCCGAATGAATCCTAGACGAAAATTGTCAGTCTGTGAGGCCGATATACATGGCAATCACTAATAGCCTACCCTGTTCCGCTTCTTCTCATTGGCATAGGCTCTAGTTCTCAGCTTCTTAATGCTGAGGAAAAGACGAACGCGGTCGCCGACCTTTTCGACGCCCATCTCTTTCAGTACGTCCTTGTCCATTTCCAAGAGGTTCTCGCCATTGATGTGGTTCTTTCGGAATATCTTTTCGTATTCGCCGCACTTGACAGTTCGTAGGTACTCGCATACCTGCTCCTCGTCCCAGTTCTTGACAGATTCGGCAGGGTCGCTTTCGTTGAATTCGGACTCTGTCGGGCTATTGTAGGGACCTGAGGAGGGCATCGCGGGGGCTCTTCGGGGGGGAGGCATCGCAGGCTGAGAAGTAACAGGAGTGTGAGAGGAAGAGCCCAAACCGGCAGGGAAGGAGGCTTTCGAAGCTAGCATGGCCATTGTGAAAAGGCAGCCGATCGTATGATCAACTGTCAGAAGCAATCAATGGTGCTTGTAAGTGATCAGGTTTAGCGAAGGCGGTGCCCGAGACACCAAGTCGAAGTGGTATAACCCAGGCCCAGCTGAGTCGAGTCGAGTCGAGCTGAATAGATCGATGGTGGCTCACGGTGATTGGAATGTGCGGAAAATGTGTGGAATAGCAAATGGTCGGAATTATTACTAATGTGCAAAGGTTAAGAAAAAGCACAAGTTGCGATCAACGCGAAGCACTTCACAGAGGTAGAAGTGAAGAAGGGTATACTGAGTCCAGTTGCAGATGCAGATGCAGATGCAGATGGAGGCAGAGCTGGACGAGAGAGCCAAAGTCAGGTTTGGGTTGAGGATTTGCAGGAGGAGGGAAAGGTGACGATGGGCGGACAATTCATGGAATACAAAGTACTAGTACTCTCTGTATTACCTACCTACCTACCTACCTACCTACCTACCTAGGTACCTAAGGTAGTGGAGGGGATGGGACGGTTTGACGGTTGGGTCCAGTCCAGCCCAGGAAATGGAGGAATGAGCGAGCAGGGGACTGGCGGTGGTTGCGGCAGAGGTACCGCCAACACAGCGGGTACTTGACTAGCGCGCATCAGCAGGTGGCTTACGCTGGCCTACAGCAGCATCGGACAGGTATCGGCCAAGTCTGCAGGTACCTTCCAGACGGTGAATTGGGAGGACATTAGCCTGATTCAGGTTGGCCGACTTCCATGGCCAGCTCTGAACGAACCTTGGATTGGGCAAAACCCCCGTACCTAGCGATACCTAGGTTCTGAGCAATCAATAGCCGTTCCCGTTGGTGGTTAACTGACCTAGGTAACTACTAACTGACTCGAAAGATTTTTTTAATGCCACTACGGAGAATAGATTCATTGATTTAGCTCAACCATGTTAATTCCAATTCCATCATGCTACGGATACAGGGAGCGATCATATTTGATAGCTTGGAAGTCAGCGGCTCCACGGCGAATAACACGACAAAAAAGGATATCCCCAGACCCGAACAAGAAAAGAAAGCGAAGACTTATTTTAGGGGTGGTCGATATCCGTAATAGAATAGAAACCTGGGGTGTAGTCTATCCGTATGATGGCGTACTGTAAAAGAAGAAGAAAGGTGTTCCATATGCCACGCTTTGATAGCATGAAATTTTGTTGACTCTACGGAGACGGATACAGTATGCTTGATTTGTGGTTATGCATATTACATGCACATGCGCATGCACAAGAGATAAAATGAAGCTGGATCCATAACGTAGGTAGGTACTTGGATGGATCCAAGTTTCAGAACCGTCCGTCCCCGCTCACAAATGATAACATTACTGATGTCCCTAAATAATCATAATCATAATTATAATCATACAGAACACAGCATGCCCTGAAGCTCTCTTGAGTGTAACTAATCAACTGTTCGTCGAGTGTCGGAGCATGAAACAAAGTGAGCCTAGACCCTGGATGCTGGGATCTGGGCGGCTGCGAATCCAAACGATAGGTCAAATGCTGGTCCTTGATGAAACAGAACGTGTTTCGACTGGGGGGGGGGGAACACGCTTCGACTTAAAAGAGCGCATTCCATACGGATATAACGAATCAATTATGTGTCTGTCTGACTGACACGACATCAAATGCTAACACGTGTAGATACCTACCTAGTATGTAAACAACGTGTTCCCAAGACATTCCCCAACCATAGTACCAACCTACCTATATACATCTATAGGACCGTGCACCCGTAAGTAACTCAGCTTCTCTTTCATCTTTGTTCATGTCATTGGATGTATAAAAATAATTCATTTAAATTTCGAAATTTAGATTTAGACCAGGACTGTTAGACTACAAGACTACAGTATATATCTCGGCTGCTATGATCGCCATATCCAAGGAGAGTGTTTTCTTTCTTTGTTCTCCTTTTCCTCTCCCGGTGTCAATCGTAAAATTTGAAACCTTGTGAAATAACGATCGCTGTGGAATTCAATGCCTTAATCGCTGAGATGAAGTCACCTGTTTCGGTTGCCGAGAGCTTAACTGTGACCGAGCGAGTAGCATACATACTACATATCCTACCCTACCATCATGCTATACCATACCATACCGTCGGGTGTCAAGATGAGCATGAAATGCACTGGGCAAGTTCAAGTTGTCTCGTCGTAGCTCGCTTCGTCATCTGCACTCGTTTCGTTTAAAGGACCAAGGCCTTGCTCGGAAAATGGGCAATGGTAAAACAACAAACAACAGGCTCATATTGCATGTATTATTATTATAAAGAGGCATACATTGCTGAATAATGGGCTCACTAATTCTGTCCATGACAGAAACGCGGTCAAGAATAACTCTTGAACATATTTGATGCATTCGCATTGATCACTCTCCGACAGCTCAATCCTAGGACTAATGCGCCAGTCATCTAAAACCATGCTGAATATCAGAAATTTGGTTTTCATGTTTTACCATAAACTATCACACTGTTTATCTGCTTCATCGTTGAACATCATTTGTTAATTCAGTTGCACTATAGAGGCTCATCGACTTCCGGCAGTAGGAAGCACAGCATTGACGGCAGGCACCTTTTTATGCCGGTCCTAGCAAGCCCCACTATTGGTGTGATGAACCTCGCCATTTTGTTCATATGTTGCGAGTTACGACTGGATACCAACGACGAACTTTGGCCAGGAAAAGTTAAGTATAAACAATCAGCGTAAGAAGCCCAAATGTAACCACCTTCCATACAGTGGAGGTCTGTCTTTCTAGCTATCCCTGGCAGGAAGTAACAGAAAACCTGTTCCTTGATGATCTGCATCTCGGTTATCTCACAAACTCCATATCCCAGCAACGCAAACATGGACATTTGCAGAAAGCTTTCGAGTGTTGAACAAAATTACTAAAACATACATCAAGTCTATAAGATAAATGATTAGAATTTTGGTTTTATCGAGCCACGTTTCGATAGAAATTATGTGCAATAAGATACTGCGGAATATCTTGAGGTGAGCAATCCCTGGGTCGATCATATCGAGGCTTCTAAGTGCGTGCATGAACCACGTAACAAGCAATGTTTATTGCCTATCTCTGCTCTGTTTTACACCTCTGATTAATCGGGAATCGCTGCTATATAGCTAACTAGTAGTTAATCTTTCTAATGTCCGTTCCCGGATTATGAGATACGCGATGCGGCAGGTTTGTATTCTGAAGAGGTACAGTAAAGCCGTTGTTATTATGGCGGTTTGTCCAGGTTTGTCCAAGTTCGTACTTAAAACTTGGCTTCTTGAGTTTCCAAGATCTCAGAGACCACATTCAGAATCGCTTCCCGAAGAATGCCAACCATTCGCTCCAATTCAGACTCGGTTACCACCTATGGCGGAGACATTATCACATGGTCGACATGCACCTCTCCTGTTTGACCCAAGTTACCCAACATGTTTAATCCCTGATTAAGTGACTTATCTACAATTCTAAGGCAGAGTCCTAAACTCTCTGGAAAAGGTGTCTTACTCTGACGATCCTGGAAGAACTTAATGGTCCAGAAGAGACCTTGTCTGCGAACGTTGCCAATATGACGCAACGATATAATGTTAGTCTTGAGTAGATTCTCTAACACTATGCCCATCTCCTGAATATTTTTTTAGTGTATCCTCGTCTTGTATGATTCGTTGGACTTGGAGAGCTGCGGTGCAGGACGCTCGGCGAGCCTATTGGTTATTGAATCATTGATACTGAGTTCCTGCAAATCATTAATGCATCTATCTTAGGCATACCTGGAATGCATGGCCTTGAGCCTGCCTGCCTGATCCTTTAGCGATGGCTTTAAGATTCTTTCTGCAGAATAATACCCCGGATAAAGGAATGGAGCCTCTGCCCAGACCTTTGCCTATCATTTGGATGTCGGGTCCAGAAATACCTTCTTGTTCTCATGCATGCATTGTATCTGTTTTCCCCATGCCGCACATGATCTAAGGTAACGTAGTCAACGTCAGTTAGTACGGTAGCTGGGTATGGATTTAGGACTTACTTCATCCAGGATCAAAAGAACGTCGTACTTGTCACAAATATTTCGGGTGGCTTTGAAATATCCGGGTGTCGCAGGGGCACAACCCAAGGTAGTCCCGCTAACGGCTTCGGTTACAAAGGCAGAGAGAGACCTTCTCGGGCCCGACGAGAAGGATCTTTTCCTCTAGCTGACCTGCGAGTCGTTTGACATATTCTTCAACAGACTCGTCTCCTCTGAGTCGGAGCCTTACTCCCAGAGTTAACCAAGATGGCTTTACACAGTCTGCCTGGTCGTCCATCAAGAAGCATTGAGGCAAGGTCTTCAGTAGCATTACAGCCAAATTGTACCCCAGAGTCTAGATATGCGAGGTAGCTCATCTAATTCGTCACTACCTGCGCGATGTCAGGGAAGCAGAAACCAAGGCATGATACTGCTGGCCCTACTGAGGCGTCGAGGACTTGACGGCCAGATTCTAGAAACAAAGAGACACCCAAAGCAGAAACAGTCTTTTCAGGTTTATAGGCAAATGAACGATAAACAATGTAGGAGTCGGATACAAAAGGATGAGCCCTCTTGAGAATCTTGATCTAATTTTGGTACTGTGACCAGATCATAAGAAAAGTTTGATATGTCGATGTCGAACTTTCAAGAGCTTCTGGCCATTAATGGATGTCAGACGGGGAATAAACTCCAACCCAGTGCAGTATAAATAACCCAGATAAAATCTGAACTGTGCAACTAGATACATTTGGTTCAAACAATGGAGCATTTTATTCTAGAAATATTTATCTATCTAACTGCTGTTTTCCTGATATTGGATGTCTGTTTACCCTGCATCTAATTCATGTAAACCTTGTACATGTATGCGTGCTTTTCTTAGATTTCGCCAAAGGAAAAAAGAAAAAAAAAGCCCCTCAACAAAATCCATTTAATGATCTGTATGTTTTACAGTCATGATTGAGCTTGTCATTGTAGCTTTATCTGGATCATGACTGCTACATAAACTCATCATGACACCCAACATCCATGGGTTGATGATAATGGGGGGACCGACATCGCAGTATCAAAGCAAGAACCCCGCTATCAGGGTTAGGAGAAATGACCGCTGAAATTATGAGACGGAATAAGTGGATCATCTTATGCCAGCTTAGAGTAGAGCTTAGACTACTTTATTTTGGTAGCCTAAGCCTTAAAGGACATTTCTTCTGTTATCCACCTGCCCGCATGAGATAAGTAACTCATTAGGTATCTAACGAAGCCGCATCACTTGTGAATGGATACTGAGTCGGGGCTTTTCACCACGCGCTACCTACCATCACGACATCGTCTGCGTCTTGTAAGGTGCATTGTTGGACCTTGAAATTAACAACATTATTGGGTACGGCAATTGATCTTATCCCAAGGCATCGATCGTCCCTTTAACTACCTATATCATGGCCAGCCAGCGCAAACCCCTTGTCAGCTTCCTCGGGCCAGTCGCCTCCTACACCCATCAGGTGAGTCCAATCCTCCCCCCCCTCTATGTCGAGGTATATAACACTGGCATAAACTTACCTAACGGTTTGGTTACATAGGCTGTCCGTCAGGCCTTTTCCGACGACACTTGGGAATTCCAACCCGCAGTCACTATAGATGGTGAGTGATCAACCAATCCAAGTATATGCCTTTTTATCCTAATATTTCTTAACACAGACGTATTTGAGCAAGTTCAAGATGGCCAGGTACAAGCCGGCGTTGTCCCCTTTGAGAACTCAACAAATGGATCAGTAGTTTTCACTTTGGACAACCTGGCCGACAGAGCCAACCGTTACCCGGATATCACTGTTGACGGCGAAACATACGTCGACGTTCACCATTGCCTCGTTGGACATAGGAGTACTGCACCTGTCGTGGAGGAAACTGCTGAAGGTTCTGGTGCTTGCACACCCACAACGATGGACCCATCCCCTTCCAAACCGCGGTCCAAACCCCTAGCCAGCCTAAAGCATATCCGAAGGCTATACTCTCATCCCCAAGCATTTGGCCAGTGCACAGCCTTCATCTCCACATATCTCAAGGGAGTTGAAATTTTCGAGGTCAGTTCGACCAGCAAGGCGGCTGAAATTGTGAGCAAGGACACCACGGGTACCTGGGCTGCGATTTCTAGTGAGCTCGCTGCTGGCCTTAACAGTCTCGACTTTCTGGGCAAATCGATTGAAGACCGGGAGGACAACACCACCCGTTTCCTCGTAATTGGAACCAACGCTGCCGGCCCAAAGGATTTGGAGAAAACCAAGAAAACAGCAGCTGACAAGGGAAGCAAATCGCTTGTCTCCTTCACAGTACCACACACGTCACCTGGAGCTTTGGCAGAGGCGTTGAGCTGTTTCCGGGCTTTCAATCTCAACCTGACCAGTATAAACAGCCGGCCGAGTCTTGTGCAACCCTTCCAATACATATTCTTCATCGAATTCGACGGCCACAAGTACGATGACCCAGAAGGACGCGTCAATGGTGCTTTGGAACGAATCAGTCGCGTGGCTGAGAGTTGGAGGTGGCTTGGTAGTTGGGAGAGATATATATAAGACAACCGACAAAGCGTCGTACAGTAATTTTGCAATTTGCCGTGTTGCGCACCAAGTAAGAAAGATCATCATGACAACCTTAGTCGGCATAAACTCCCCGCCCGAACAAAAACCGTAGCTCTAGAAGCTCATGAACTCCCCGCCCGTATTCTGGTGGGGCAGAAACAATGGCGCGCTCTGTCTAATGTCGCTCTGGCAGGTAGGTCCCTTCAGTACCTAGGGCTTCTATTTTGAGAAAGCAATGAAGATCATACCACACGATTGGTCGTCCCACGCTCAACAAACACAACCTTTATCAAAACGGGCCAACGGTCGCTTATCAACATCTGCATCTCACCTCATACTTACGTCTTCACAGGGCCATGCCATGGTTCAGTACCCCTTCTGCCAAGATGTACATCCACAGAGACACGACTCAATCCCCCACCAACCTGGGAGAAAGCAATGCTGGGTATGCGGCAGAAAATCCCGTTGAGGAACTTGCAGGGCACAATTCAGAGCACCGCACCGGAAAACGACAGGCACTTTTGGGGCGTGGGGTCGTCCGGAGACATTGACCTTTCGGAATGCTTCGCAAAGCTAATAGGACAGGGATAAGACGCCGATGGCCCGACAGAAACCATGCGGGATTGTGGGATGGTCGCAAAAGGCATCAATAAGGGGCGAGAAAACTCGACAAACTTGGAGGCATATCTCGTCCTAGTTGCTGCAGCGGAGACCACTATCAACCACCATGACGTACACGCGGCATGCACAACACTCCCCAAGAGACCACTAAGGGATAGCCATAGGCCACACGCCCAGGATCATGGTGGGAGGCTCTAGCCAAGTTGGTTGTTAGCCTACGGACCATCGCTCCAACGTTAAAAATCGGGCGATGGCCCGGAAGCTCTCCAGCAAATTCTGAGAGTACAGTGGCCGAGTCAAATACCTTTTAACTGCTCGGGCTGCTGCTTTTGATCCCACGAGATTTCCTCTTCTTCTCATCCCTCTTGCTACTACTCCAGCTTGATGTTGAAGCAACAGCACCTATCTGCTATATCTCCCTTTTCTTCCTGGTTCTTTCACCCAAAATGGCGCCCCGCCCTATCTTTACTGCCACGCACCCACGTGCATGCTCTACGGCCTTTGAGCGGGTATGTTGAGTCTCTAAGATGCTCCCATCATGCCTCTTCGTCGTCGTTGACCCGGGGCATGAATGCCGTCTGAATTTGCGATACTGACAGTCTGTTAGGTCTTCATGGCCCGCCGCGATATCCTAGAAAGTGTCCACGAGCCTTTCGGAGATGCTTTTTACTACGGTCCTGAGATCCTCAGTGATCGCTTCAGAAACGATACAGCCACTCGCGAACAGAGTGGTTTTTCCCAAAAGACTTACAAGGATGTCCTTAACGAAGTCATGGATGCGGGTAAAGATGTCAGTTACTTCCCCCTCCTTCATGTTCATGCGAGCATTCGAACTCCCCGAACTCCCCGCAACACCCCACGCCTCGAGTGAGGGGAACAGGGGAAGTATGTGCCAGCCAAGTTTTCCTTTTCTTTCTCCGAGTACATGCATGGCTGTTAGTTATCACACTAGTATGATGATAATCATGCAGCCGATTTAACACTTCATATCTTTATTGCGCCACGAATTCCGCTCTATTGGTCGACACGGTCATGAGAGATATGGGGGGGAAAAGGACACAACACTTACAAATTCATACAGGGCAAACGAATCTTCATCAAGGACATGGCCTACTACCTCATGGCCCCTGACGATAAGCCCACTAAGACTGCGTCGTCTCTGGGCGTGGATGAGCCCAGTAACCCAACCGTGTTGCCACTAGAGGTCCTGAAGCAATTCCAATTCACTTTCCTCATCCGTCACCCCCGCCGAGCTATTCCTTCATACTACCGTTGCACCGTGCCACCTCTGGATGAAGTCACAGGCTTCTATGAATTCATGCCAAATGAGGCAGGCTACAAGGAGCTCGTGCGTTTCTTTGACTTTTTGATTAAAGAGAACATTGTCGACAAGGACAACCTTGTTGTCATTGATGCCGATGATCTTCTCGATAACCCCGAAAAGACCATCCGCCTCTACTGCGAGAAGACAGGCATCGACTTCAAGCCCGAGATGCTCGAGTGGAACGAAGAAGATTGCTCTTACGCTACCGCTGCCTTTGAGAAATGGAATGGCTGGCACAACGACGCTATCAAGAGCTCGGCTTTGAGGCCTCGTACCCACCACCAGGTATGTTAACGATTTCTTAATCGCCCCATCTCCCACCTCCCTCCACCTGTTTGCCTGCAACAACACCCACTGTTCGTTCGCACTTCCTGTGGTAGGGTGAAAAAAAAAGGCTGACATTGCTAACTAAAGAAGACGTTGACGACTGAGTCCGAAGACAAAGAATGGACCGCAAAGTTTGGTCCTGAAGCGCAGAAAGTGATCCGCAAGACTGTCGAGGACAACGTTGCCGATTACGAGTACCTGAAGCAGTTTGCGCTGCAAATCTAAGTGAGATTAGTTGTGTGCTCTTTCTGCTATTCACATGTTGTTTTTCAGTCTCTTCGGTTTTTGACCTGTTTTGCAATTTTTTACCCCATATCAGATTGGATATTACAGCTGGCAACGAACTGTGGTTATAAACGATTTATGAGCGTGATTTCGTTGATAGTACATCTATTATCGTACAACGACTTTGGCAACATGCCACCTTGATGAATATATACAAACAATCGCATCAACAACATTTCGCCAAATCTGCTGTGATCAATATCCTTTCGGCCTTCAACTGCTTGATGACATAAATACCCCATTGGTTGTTCCTTATTGATGAAGCCCAAAATACATGTTTTATACATTTGAAGAAGGGGAAGCACCTATGCTGATTTTACCGATGATATCTGGCTTGGTGTCCTTCAAGATGCGATCTTTAATCCGCCCTCCTTCTAGATCCCGATTCAATCTCTCAATAGTCTAAGCTTGTTCTTGCTCTTGGGGTGTTTCTTTAGCCACCTCCTCCACGGGCTTTGAGACATATGTCGGCTTTTCAAAGAGTCCATGTGTGACATTCTCAGACCACTCTTGGGCGTACTCCTTATCCTGGTCATTGGCCCAGCTTACCTTTATATCCAAGAGCTTCTTCTCAGCGCCCTCAGCGTCTTCAGACAGAACAATCTTGTTGCCACGGCCAGCTCCGCTCAAGACTGTAGCCATATCGGCAATTCCATTTTGCTTTTGGGCATTAAGAGCAATCCCACGCTCTTCTTTTGTACGAATAGGACGATAATTCTTGTTTCCCTTCTTCTCCTCCTCTTCGATTCGCTTACGGTCGGCGGCGGTATATTCCTCGAGGCGTTTGTATCGGAACTCATCATCCCACGCAACCTCGTGCAGGTGCTTCAACTCGCGCAGTTTTTGGAAGACGGAACGGCCGATCGACCCCTGGCCGGCGGGGAAAGCGATATGTGCGAAAGGCGACCAGTAATCTTTGCGGAGTTTGGCAGGTTTCGTCTTCTTGCCGTTGAAGGGAAGTTGCTTGAGATCATGGAAGCCCTACAGACAGTATGTCAGCCCGCCGGTTGTTCCCAGTATCTCAACATAGATTTAAACAAACATCAAGCGTCTTGTTAAAACTGTAAATGATCTGATCTGTTCTTCTGTGTCCGAATACCCAAATATCCTCGCCGTGACCCTCAGGTGGAGGGAAGCCCAGGCCCTTCTTCTTCTTTCCGAAATGGCCATGTCGAACCCATATCCGCACATAGCTGGGCAATTGGCCCAGTCGAGACGTCGGTGTTGTGTTCATGGTCGCCCGCTGTGAGGTTGAAATGGTCTTGACAATGGGGCTACTAGAAAAAATCCCCAGTATGAACCGGCTCAATCACGGGCGGGCGCGGGGTCACGTGAACATGAAGCCATATGGAATCTGAAGAAAATTGCTACAGTGTCAGCCATGTAGATAAAATTTAAGAATCTATTCCGCTGTATGTTTTACTACGAGAACTAGGACTGTAGACCCGAAGTCAATTTTGATCTTGCATTTACGATGCATCTACCCTATCCCGTCTCTCAGGTTTGGTGCTTTTGCTCGCACTGTCGGATGTTGGATGCTGGTAACGGTCTGCACTAACGGTGTCGGTTACCAATCACAGTAAACCATGCAGATCCCTTCTTGTATAATCGGATGATAAGATAAGAATTGCATGACCCCACTATGAATGTTAAATGACTAGGGTCGGACCTGGCTGTGACGTAGAAGAAACAGGAAGCTCCCAGAAGCTGGCCGGTTAGGCTGGAAACTTCCAAGAGCTCATCCTGATCCTACTTGATCTTGCCATAACCTACCATCAAGATCGAGATACTTCACGTCGGACGATATTCTCCGCTGGAGTCTTCTAGAGAACAGCCTGATTTCTGTACGAGATCCACTCGATTTGTGAATAAATTCACCTCTTGTTCCTCAAACTGCCGGACTCGTTTCTTCTTCTCCAGCAATCAAGATACCCCACTACGACAAACAATACCTACCTACCTTACTACCTAATCTCTCCAAACATACAACCTGACTGTTCAGCCCTTGCCTTACACACTACTAATTGGGCTTTACAACTATACGAGTATACGTTTCTTTATTTTGTGGTCCGGGTTTACATAACCACTTCTACTACATACACTATTCAACACCACCATCATGAATAGCCGCATGGACTTTACAGACCGTGCTCAAAAGGCTGTGGAAGATGCCATGGCCTTGGCTGAGCAATACGGCCACTCTCAACTTGTCCCGGTTCATCTCGCTGTCTCTTTGCTCGACCCTCCCGCAGACCCTTCAAAGGACCAGCAGAATGGTCCTCCGCCCACCAGCACACTCTTCCGACAAGTGGTAGAGCGAGCACATGGCGACCCTCAACTCTTCGATCGGGCTCTCAAGAAAACTCTCGTTCGATTTCCTAGCCAGGATCCACCACCTGAGCATGTCTCTCTATCACCTCAATTCCACAACGTGCTAAGAAAGGCTATGGACTTGCAAAAGGTGCAGAAGGATACTTACATTGGCGTTGACCACCTCATCACTGCCCTGTCTGAGGAATCAACCATCCAAGGGCCTCTGAGGGAAGCCAACGTCCCCAAGGCTAAACTGATTCAGGAGGCAGTGCAAGCTATCCGCGGAACCAAACGAGTCGACAGCAAGACTGCTGATACCGAGGAAGAAAATGAAAACCTAGCCAAGTTCACCATTGACATGACTGAAATGGCTCGGGAGAAGAAGATTGATCCCGTCATTGGTCGAGAGGAAGAGATTCGAAGAGTCGTTCGAATCTTGTCCCGACGTACCAAGAACAATCCTGTTCTTATCGGTGAGCCTGGTGTAGGAAAAACCACCGTAATTGAAGGGCTTGCTCAGCGAGTGGTTAACCGAGATGTCCCCGACAACCTGAAGTCGTGCAAGCTGCTCTCACTTGATGTGGGTGCACTTGTTGCTGGTAGCAAGTACCGAGGAGAGTTCGAAGAACGAATGAAGGGTGTTTTGAAGGAGATCACCGAATCCAAGGACATGATTATCTTGTTCGTTGATGAGATCCATCTTTTGATGGGCGCTGGCTCGTCTGGTGAGGGAGGCATGGACGCTGCAAACCTTCTGAAGCCCATGCTTGCCCGTGGTCAACTACACTGTATCGGCGCTACTACCCTTGCCGAATACCGAAAGTACGTTGAGAAGGATGCTGCGTTTGAACGTCGGTTCCAGCAGGTTATCGTCAAGGAACCCAGCATTTCTGAGACAATTTCCATTCTTCGAGGTCTCAAAGAGCGATATGACCGACACCACCGTGTTACCATCCTTGATAGCGCTCTGGTCGCTTCTGCCAACCTGGCTGCTCGTTACCTCACATCTCGACGACTACCTGACTCAGCCATTGACCTTGTCGATGAAGCTGCCGCCGCTGTTCGTGTCGCTCGAGAATCTCAGCCCGAAATCATCGACTCTCTTGAGCGAAAGCATAGGCAGCTTATGATTGAGATTGCGGCTCTCGAGAAGGAGAAGGACGAGGCATCTCAAACTCGTCTTGCCCAGGCTCGCAAGGATGCTAAGAACGTCGAGGAAGAGTTGCAGCCCCTTCGCGAAAAGTACCAAGCTGAGATCAAGCGCGGTGAAGAAATTCACCAAGCCAAGCTGAAGCTTGATGACCTCGAGAAGCGACTTGAGGATGCAATGAACAACGCTGAGCATGCCAAGGCTGCCGACCTTAAGTATGGTGCCATCCCTGAACAGGAGGCTGTCATCAAGGAGCTCGAGGCTCGCAAGGCTGCTGCTGACGCTGCTCTCAATGCCACCGCTCCTACTGATGCAATGGTCACCGATATTGTCACAGCAGACAACATCAACGAGATCGTCGCTCGCTGGACTGGCATTCCTGTCACCCGTCTCCGCACTTCTGAGAAGGAGAAGCTCATCCATATGGAGAAGGTGCTCGGCAAGGTCGTCGTTGGTCAGAAGGAAGCCGTGGTGTCTGTCGCCAATGCCATCCGACTCCAACGTTCTGGCCTCAGCAACCCCAACCAACCACCTAGCTTCCTGTTCTGCGGTCCTTCTGGTACCGGAAAGACCCTCCTTACTAAGGCACTGGCGGAGTTCCTGTTTGACGATGCCAAGGCCATGATTCGATTCGATATGTCCGAGTACCAAGAGCGACATGCACTTAGCCGCATGATCGGTGCGCCCCCTGGATATGTCGGCCATGACGCCGGTGGGCAACTGACCGAGGCTCTTCGCCGCAAGCCATTCTCAATCCTGCTCTTCGATGAGGTTGAGAAGGCAGCCAAGGAGGTCCTTACCGTGCTTCTTCAACTTATGGACGATGGCCGTATCACTGATGGCCAAGGCAGAGTTGTCGATGCAAAGAACTGCATCGTTGTTATGACCTCTAACTTGGGTGCAGAATACCTTGTTCGACCAGGCGTTAAAGAGGGACGTGTCGACTCCGGTACTCGGGAGAAGGTTATGAATGCCCTTCGCAACTACTTTTTGCCTGAATTTCTCAATCGTATCAATTCGGTTGTCATCTTCAACCGGCTTACGCGCAAGGAGATTCGCAAGATTGTCGACATTCGTCTAGGGGAAATCCAGAAACGACTGGAAGACAATGGGCGGAAGGTACTCATCGACGTGTCAGATGAAGCAAAGGATTACCTTGGAAATAGCGGTTACTCGCCAGCTTACGGTGCCAGACCTCTGTCTCGTCTCATTGAGAAGGAGGTTCTTAACCGCCTTGCTATCCTCATTCTGCGCAACAATATCCGGGACGGAGAATACGCTCGTGTTGAACTCGATGACGGAAAGATCGTGGTTCTATCCAACCATGAGGATAATGAGCTCAGTGAAGATGAAGACATGATAGATGAGGAGGATGCGGTCGATGAGTTGGTGGACGACATGGATCAAGACATCTACGATTAAAAAGAAAACCGGAGATCATAAGGCGGGTTGAGGGATTCTTATTTTGGAACGAGTTTTATGAATGCACGACGGAGTTAGCGTATCATGCAAATTTCATGTTCTTTGAAATTCATGTAATTAATTAGATGTTCATACAATGGTAGCGAAAGTTGACTGCATGGACAATTCTGAGATACGTGACGGAGTAACACTACTCATCTGTAACATGACCCTAGAAGAACACTGCTGCTCTATTTTAGTCTCGAGACCTATTCTTCCTATTCCATTAGTTCTTGCTGAAAGGTCCGTCTACTGCGGTACTTGATAATGGCAATAGGATTAGACTATTAGTATGGAAGCCTATGCTCTATGCTGGATCTAGAAATATAGGGCCCTCTCCAATCCATCCAAAGTCGTCGATGATCATGGACCAGTCAATACCCTGAAGTGGATCGACAGAGCTGTCTATGGTTTGGCTTTGACCCGGATCGATTTCCGGATTAGGTCCGATATTATCATCGTTATCTTTGCTGGTGTTGGTGTTGGGAAGATTTGCTTCTAGTGCCACGTAAGTATAGACGAAGTCCAAGAACGATCCAACTTACCATATACCTCTACACCTTTCTGAGCGCCATCTGTACTATTCTTGGCCTCTTGCAGTGCTTGTTTGAATCGGGCAAGACACCAGTACGATGTTGCAGCCCCGATGCGATCGGGCCATGTACCAACGGGGATATCCCACTTTGGTAGCATATGCCTCACAGACCAGAATGTCTCCAAAGTAACGGATGCACGCATTGGGAGATCGTTATCACGCACAGAGCAGGTCCGTAGAACATTCATGATCTGTACCACAACTGCATCGGCATCTGAAGCTGAGATATGTGGTGGGGTTGCGTTGGAGTGTAATGTGGACATGAGGATACAGCAAGCGTCAATGACAGCACGATATATCCAGTGAGTACTATGAGTGAGGAGTTGAGATATAGATTCGAGAGTGATGGCTGCGTTAAGGAGGTTCTGAGATGTGTTGTATGCACGGAGGGCGTTGAGGGTGAAGTTCGGGCGTTGATCGGGAAGTGAGACGAAATAATAGGCCTGGACTTCCAGCTGAGTAACGAGGACTATGAATCGGGAACAGTCTAAGTTCAGATAACTTGTCAGTCATTCTGGGGTCACAAATCGTCAGGCCCTTAGTCTTACCTGTCTCAACATGAGTGACGAGAGGTCTTAGAACCTCGAACTCGTCTTCCCACGTTTTAACGACAGTTTCGGGAACTGCGGTATTCGATAGTATCTGGGCTGTCATGGCTGTGTGTAGACGGTTTGAGAACTTCTGAAGCTCGAACAGGGTCATGAGTTCGGGTGCAAGAGTGTCTTTGACGACGTTCCTGCATTGAATATCGTTATGTTGGAGAAACGATGGCGGATGCCCGTTGGCAGTAGAAACCCTACTCGCACCGTTAACCACCTTGGTCGTATTCAAGAGACGCAACGAACCTCTGTGCTATGATACAACAGAATATCCAAGTTATTGACGCCTCATAATCCGTACACACCATATGCTGGCGTCCGCCGATTAAGAAACTAGGGTGAGATCCTCGACCGGTGTGCAGACCTAGAAGCATGCACGCGTTGAGCGCGCTGCTCACAAAAGTAGGGGATGGATCTGTAACAAATCTGATGGTCGGAAACGGCCAGCTGCAAATGATCAACAGGACATGGATAGTTTCGAGATCTAATGCGACAGCTCGAAGCAGACCCCATACATCACGATTGAGAGTATCGAGTAATGAGGTTACGATCTGCCCGCTCTTGGCGTACCGACGGCAAGCAGTGAATATGACTGTCCAGAAGAGAGTCGGCGATGCTTCGAAGCATTCGTCGGGGTATTTCTTTCTCAGGACGGGTAGATATGGGTGAAAACATTGCAAGTATCTAGATGCATAAGTCAGTCAGTCAGTCCTATATCGCGAGATTAAGAGCGCCTCACTTCTCAAAATACCAGTCAATATCCTGACCAGACACCACTTGCCCATTCAGTACACGAGATTTCGCAGACGCCGTCTTTTGCAGCAATGGAGCTGATGGTGTAAAAGACGGGGGCTGTTGGGGACCTTGAAGCTTGGCTGATAGCGGAAACACAGCGTTATTGGCCGCCATCGTTGATGCAGGGAATACAGTCACGTTGCTCTGGGGAATCGTTACTGGGTCTGTATTGCTTCTGGGGTGAACGACTTCTTTGATAGACCTCAGCTCCTGTTCCAGTAGCTCAAGTTTGCTATATAACAGTTAGCAGGAAGGTGCGTATGACTGGAAAGAGCCCGGGGGCCAGTCACCTTCTTCTCGTAACTCTCTTGTGTGATCTATCATACACGCAAGATAGCTGAAGCTTGGCGCATCGTTGGCATGGATGTCCCATCACAGGACTCGCTTTACACCGAACCTATCGCGTGTTCGGTCTGGTTAAACAGGTATACTCAGTTCAGCTTAAATTGGGATAACTCACTTTTGAGTCGCGACAACTTATGCAAGCTACATTCCGTCTAATTCTGGTCTCTGGAGAACTGGTCGCATGTGCTGGATCTGGACCTGGACCAGATGTCGACGCGGGTGACTCGTCCGAAGATGGTGTTGGGGCCATTGAACTGAAATTATGCCAACTTTTGTTTACTTTAGAATTGTCATGAAAATTCAAAATGTAGGTCTGTTTTTCTTCTTCTTCTTCTTTTTTTTTTATAACTGTTTTGTATTCTATTGAGATGGATGGATATTGACAAGTCGGAGCATGCAGCCTCACCCCAAGTCCAAGGCACCTATCTTTAAATAAGGTAGTCTGACGTCACGTGCGCCATGGAATGTTAGTCGATGTATCCGTCCGTACCTCATTGAGTGAGTGTCAAACCATAAATCAACTACCTGCTTCTTAAATCATCTATCAATTTGACCATGTAGTATTGGGGTTACAATTGCTCTACCAAATTCCTAGAAGACGTCACAAAACAGCCACTCTTCCTCCTAGTTTAGCTGGGACTTCTTTTGAGGAGTCTCCGTCCTAGGCCTAGCCAATGCTTTATCAGACTTCAGCATGACGCTGACCAACTTCCATAAAACCCAACCAAAACCTAGCGCAACAACGATTGCTGTGCCTGATCTGATTGAACCCACTCCCTCGTCCTTGAGCACAGGTACTGTGACTCTGTTCATGAGCCTGCTGCCGCCTTCTGGCAGAGGATTAATGTGCCAAAAGACAGTGTTGCGGGGAAACAGATCATCATACCCTACGTGCAGGCGATCAAATGGGCTTTCGAGTGTCTCCTCTGTCGAGGAACACGCCCAGAAGACTGCAGGATAGGGTACCTCAATCTCGGCTTGGCCGCTTGCCGAAGGCTTCAGGTATCGTAGGTGCAGCGGTATCTCAACACTCCATGACTGCTCTAAACTGGAGTCGGGTGGTGCGAGAGCAACAAGAATGCTTGAGCCCCATGTCTCGGTAGCATATGCTGGCGCTTCCAGGTCAACAGGAAGGGTGGTATATCGCAACGAAGTGAGGTTCTTGGATGCCAAAAACAAGTCATCTCCTAATTGATATCGATCTGCAAAAATGGTTTTCGGTAATGTCATGAACGCGTAGGGTGTACACTCGCCATCAGTACTCGGAGGATTGCTAGAGGTTAATACAAGTTGCAGGGTTGGATGAAGCCCTGTAGACATCAGGAACTTGGAGCTGAAGCCCGTTCCATCTCGACGATGTCGGGCAGGAAAAGTGAAAATTGTTGGTGAAGGCTTCTTCTGGTCACCAAGCACAGACAACACGCCAGCAACTCCAAGCTCATTCTCCTTCATGTTTGGCTGCGATCGGTCGTTAACAAAAATGCCGACCTCTACCCTCCTTTCGGTAGACGCAGGAACCGCAACAGTTTGAGGTCGAAGAGGCCATAGTGCTGAAATGGCGAGAGAGTTGGTAGTTTTGTCGAAGGATAAATCCAGGCTATTAGCCGTCAAAAGGCTACGCAGTCGGGCGTTGCAGACTGTATCGAGCTGGGGGCAGAACTCCTGAGAGCTAGTGGTTATGAAGGAATGCAAGTCCTCGAGTGTTTGGTAGAAGGAGAAGTTGGGGGAAACGGATGTGCTCTGTTTGAATTCGGTGAATGCCTGCCGCCAATGAGTGGTTATCGAGCAGCATGAATAAGAGAGCTTACCTCAGGCTTGTGACAGTCTAGTGGGCCAAACCTCTGAAGCCAGCTACAAAGTTTTGTCCTATCAAGCATAAGTCAATAAGTCTGTAGCTCAGGGGGCTTGGGTATAGACTAAGCGACATACGGGTTGCATGAATTTGGAGCGACCGGAGTGGCATAGACATGAAGTCCTGGCGAGATACGGGAGGTGAAAGGGTCCATTATCTCTGATTTAACGGGGCTAGCCCATCTGACATGAAGTGCTTCATACTCTTGAAGTATGTCGGAGAGCTCACGAGGCAGCTCACTGAAAGGTATAGTGAGCTTGTCCTGGCGAATTGTCTCGATCTGTGGTCCCAGTAACCCAGCTTCTTGATTATCCAATGCCTCAGGGTCAAGGGTATAGTCGTTGTGGACAAAAGTTACGCGCTCACGCATCATTTCGGTAGGTTTGCGTGCTGTACAAAGGCAACGGATCAGATCAGGGCAGGGCAGGGCAGGGTGATATGGATAGCTAGATACCTCTAAGATAGGAAGCTCCCTAGCTACAATGAAAGGCTACCAAGGAAGCCTGTCGCGTGTCAACTGGCTATAAGAAGTGACCTTGAATGGGCTGAATTGCAGAACTGCAGATGGCCTTTGTGCCTTAGACTAGGTAGGTAGGTGTCGAGCTCGGTGGACGGTTTGGGTGGCCGATGGGAAGTGACGTTACGGATACCTGCAAGTTTAAGGTGGTCTAGAGGTTGACTTGGCTGGTCAGAGCTTCTGAAAGAAGCAATAATGGAGTCAGGTCGGGTGTTTGGTACACGTGCACTGTAGGGGGATCAGGCACTGGCTAGTACCTACTAAGGTACTGTACTTTAGTGCTCAATACCATGAACCAAAGGGAAGAACTGACGCTAAACCTGTTTGGGGACCGAAGCTTCGACTTCAATTTTGAGTGCCTTGTGTCTTGGTCGCGAATTGAAGGAAGTCGCTCGCCTCGATTTAGGTTGCTATTTCCCACTTGTCTGATGATCTGTCACCGTCGAGATGACATCGCAACAGACTGTAAATTCCTCCTTCTACACACATACTCTTGTCACTTTTGTGAGGCGATACCCTAGAGCACAGCACAGCACAGCACAGTACATTCATTACGAAAGGACGCCCACGAGAATGCATTTCCACAAGTGAATCAAACAATCGCTCCATTGCCAAAAGACAACGTTGATCGAATTTGGATTGGTGAAGCTTTCCGGTCTTGGGCGTGAAAACGATTGATATCGCGTTGTGCGACTCACGCTGAACAAATATTGAGAGCGAGTCGGGCATTCGACTTCGAAGCCATGGCCGATCATCAACCATATGTCACTATTCGTTCTCGGAGACCTGTCGAAGGCCCAGGTTCGAGAAGCACTGCTTCTCCTATGGTGCGTTCATCCGCTAATCTCAATACCTACCTAGTCATTTCAGCATACATGAGACTCAAACTACAACTCTTAGGCTGCGTCTAGTGGAGGAGATTACTATGCCAGATCCGCGACACACGACACAAGCCGTACCAATTTTCACATGAAGCATATCGGTCAGTTCGCCCAAAGGCTTGAAGATGTTGGTCGCCCCTTTCTGCCATGGAATCGACGTTCAAACTCACTCGTATTCAGTCCGCTGCCCGTGCGTTTCCCAATCGCGGAAAGTCCTCGGCCAGATACAACAATGTTCAAGTGTTGTTACTACACTGGAACTCAGATGATCTATTCGTTATACCCGAGCTGGAAGATCTTGAAAAGTGTCTAAACGATGATTATGGCTTCAGTACTGACATCTTTGCTATCCCTTCAGAGAACTCACATCTTGAGTTGATGATGCGTATTGGCCAACTTATCAAAGATCATGAGTCTCAAGATACTCTTTTTGTCGTATACTACGGCGGTCACGCCAGAATAGACGAGTCCAGGCAATCCACCTGGTGCGCGTAAGTCATTATCAATCCTGATGCTGCCATATACAGGTCCCTGACAATTTTTAGGACACGAGAAGCGAATTCTCCGTGGCTTCAGTAAGGTATCCCGAATACAAGTGATGTTAGCCTCTAATTTTCCTGCAGATGGTCTGCCATCCAAACTCTTCTCGAACGTTCACTGTCGGATGTTCTTATTCTGCTGGATTGCTGCGCCGGAGCCGCGAGCGCGACTTTTCCCAGCGGTGCCAGCATTACTGAGACTATCTCAGCCTCGAGCTGGGATGCCATCGCTCCAGACCCCGGGCGCTACTCATTCACAAATGCTCTGATAGAGGTGCTTCAAGAGTGGCGTGTTCGTGCCTTCTCCGCTGCTATGCTCCATGCTGAAGTCCTCGCTCGACTGAAGCATCCCCGACCCATCACCATTAACGGCAAATACTTTGAAGCTCGTTCTACGCCGGTGCATTTCATGATGACCTCTAATCATAAAGCCCCCAGTATCGAAATGTCTCGCATGTCCCGTGGAGATAACTTACCCTCACCCGACTTGATGCCAATGCCTGTGATGGCACATGAAACAGGCCGAGCTGCTGAGTTTGCACCTGTTTCACGAAACGACTTTATGTTCACCGAACCTAACGAAAACACCCCTCATGTCATGATATCCTTGGCATTGGAAGACGATCAGCGGCTTGACATCAATGCATGGGAACAGTGGCTAAGTGCCTTTCCTGCTATGGCCAAGTACGTCAAGGTACAAGGGGTTTTCAAGAGCCACTCGACAATGCTTCTTGTTTCAATGCCAGTATCTATATGGGACTTGCTCCCAGAAGATCATGCCACGTCTTTCGTTGCCTTTATCCGTTCCAATAACATGGTGGCTCAAAAGCCCCGGAACCAATCCGTTCCCACCTTGGTTTCTGCAAACCGTTACCCTGCTGAAAATGACAGTGCTTCATTCGTCTCTAATGTCTCTGGAACGACGTTTGTAGCTACCGAGATGATGGGACGGGCTAGTCAGATGGGAGCTGTTCGCGATCCCACGTACGGCAGGCAAAGTGGCCCCATGAGGAGTTCTCTTTCACCTAGTCAGCAATCCTCCTCGCTACACATGCCACCGCAGCCACTATCGCCGCCTCAGAGCTTACCGCAACGGTCTATGAGACCTATGCACTCAACGACATCACTTGCCACACTACAAAGCCAACAGTCGACGTCACCTGTAGGAAGCGGTGGAAATCTAACGCGGCAGATGATTATGAATCAACAACAAGCACTACGACGTACCACATTTGGGAACGATGTACCAGAACCTAAGAAATTTTCTCCTCATGTTGAAAAACGTCTTGAGGAATACTACCAAACTGAGCCATTACCAAGCGATGGTCAAAAGGCGTTCTTTGCCTCAAACCTAGGCGTAGAGCCTTGGCATGTAGAAGTCTGGTTCCATCATCGAAGAGAGAGGGATGCCTTTGCTCGGCGTTTTGCATCCCTCCGAGTTGAAGACTCCCAGGCCGTGGACCATGAAGGCCCGCGCATGATCTTGCCAGCAGTCCTCGGTGAGCTTTTGGCAATATCGTTGCCAGGGCAAACCCTCATACTCGATCTTCGGTCATCGACGGAATTTCAAAGATCACATATTAAGGGTGCGATACACTTGCGTGCTCCGCAGTCTTTTATACGCCCTGCGTCGTTGGATATGATTGAGCGGGCTTTTCCCGACGCACAAAGCAGGAGAGCATTCTCGCGCTGGCAGCAAGCTAGATGTATCGTCTTTTACTCGCGTGGCCTTGAGTGCTCGTGGGAATGTCCATCTGCAGAGAGCTTGCTCGACAAGTTCTTGGCGTGTGGTTGGAGCGGACGCTGCTTCATCCTAAAAGGACATTATCGGGAGTTTAGTGACTCATTCAGCAAGCATATCCACCGTGCACAAGATGAAGGCTCTGAGAATTCTCTATCTAAATCACCAACCAGTACCAGCCAGGGCATGCCGGGCAACGAAAACGAGTTCGCCAATCTATTCGCTCGACTTGAGAAAGAGGGTCATTCACAAAACCTCAGTTCCTCTCCTGGATACGACAAAGAACGAACTACGGCATTGGCAGAACAGGAGATGGTGCTCGAGACTGAGTTCCAGAATCATTTCCCTGCGTTGTTCAAGAAAGCTCAAGACGTCCATGGCGCCGCTGGACCTGATAAAGACAGCTTTGTCACCAAAGCCCAAATGGTAGAGTATCTGGACCGCGGCTTAACGAAAATTCGAGATACCCAGGTTCCGCAAGCACCAGCCACTGTTTATGAATCAGGGTATTCCAAGTTCGTATCCGAGTGTTATCTTGAGCAACCGAATATGAATCGAGAATCAGATGAGTATGTCGAGGTCGGCCGAGGAGACGAATCAGTGTCAGATGGAAGCCCTCAAACGACGAATAAGGGCAAGGAAATCCAAGCCATGGTATCCTCCGAAGATGTATCCCGAAGAGGACGCGGAGGAGGACTTTTAAACAAAGTATTCCGGAGGACTTAGCATAAGAGGTGTAGCTATGTTTACCGTTTATACAGCGTTCACACATGCATGAACTGGTTTCGAGCCAACAGCAGGAGCTGGTTTTGAGGATATGATACAGCCTTAGATACGGGATCTTGTGGTCATACGGGGCTTGAGGCCAACTATCCTCTATATACCACGCTTCTACTCTGTACCCGTGCATTTGCATAATGAAGACGGCCACCATGAGACAAGTAGCAGGATCACTAAGGAGTTCCAGACGCGATTCTAAACTGTTTGATGAGCACACGACCATACCATACTTCGTACAGCTTTATTATAAGGACGAAGAATCTGCACGATACTTACCAGGGCTCAGGTATATGCAGCATCGGAGCCCTGATGTTCAGATGGTCGGCCTTCTCAAGGCTACCTACAACATAAACACTCGATGGGATCAAAACTATGGCCAGTTACAATATCACAGAAGGCTGAAGACCAAAGCACGTGTTCATAGGCTTTTAGGCATGTTCCACGCCCCAATCGACGGATTCTGCCTCGGTAGCACAAGCCCAGATACAGCAGCTGGTGCCGTTGTGTAAAGCGGCAAGACCTCGTTTTCACGCGGCCAACCGATGAAGCCAAACCGTCACTGGCAATAGTTGCATCTGCGTGTGAAACTCGACGAGTAAGCGGACTGCCCAATAAAGGGCTTGTCGCGATTTTCCAGAATTTGAGGTCCCTCGTGTGACGAAACACAAGCACAGATGGTGAAGTCAGGAAAGCATCCCAGAAAGCACAAGAGGACATTTCGGGCTACGACAGAGAGTAACACGGGCATGGTATCATGGTCATGATCATTATCCGCCTAGTCACACTGTATGTAATAGTCTGGTTGAGGAGAAGCTACTGTGCGGTTTGTGCTATGAAGCTGTAGGCTGGTGGAATGAATAACTGACTGACTGGTCTGATCTGCAATAAGGGGCAAGGGAATTGTGCAACTTGAACGGAAAGTTCTGATTCCGCAAGTCATGCATAAATACTAAGGTAATTAATATATACCTACGGGTAGTGTAGGTACTAGGCACTCTGAATTCTTACTTACTTACCTACCAGTTCGGTACCTGAGTTGTCGATGCCGCCCGACTTTCATTCGCCTGCGGGGCTACCTACATACCTAAGTAGTGCTACCTAAATTACAGTACAGTACAGTGCACTACACCCACCTATATCTGATCAATCAATAATAATAACACTACGTTGCAGAGTACCATGGCATAGCACAGCACTGTGAGATGAGGCATGTAGGTAACCTAGGTAGTGAGCCCGCGATCGAATTGAACTAGGTAATAGTTGAGGCGAGCGATCCACAGTAGCACCACCAAGAGCCCAGCAGAATCATGGAGAGTATGAATACGAACTTAGCTACCCGTACAGCAGAGCACATGCGTATACCGTATACACATAACATATGTACCCTGTAAAGTCTGTACAGGTTCACATACGATAAAGAAACAAACAACGGTTTCCGAGAATCTATTCTGTTGATGGTATATAGCCAAGTTAGTATAATGATAGTTAGGTAGTATTCATCAACCACTATGATCCGAGATTGGCGCGGAGCACGGAGCACGGCTGAAGAAGAAAAAATGGCCGACCAAGAGACCGAACCGGGGAAAGGGTCCGTCCATGGTCTGGTCAAAGTGCAAAGACCAAGCAAGCCACGGCCACGGCGGCTCAAGATAGGTTTGGCGTCCGTCTGACAGGACGCTTGGGCCGATATAGTTCTAGGGTGCCATATCGTATCGTATCAAGCAAGGCCCCTTGACAGCCAAGGATGTAATTGCAATGCTTGTAGTCTGTCTACAGCACAGTACTGTACTCTGTATCTGTACTAAGCACAACTTTCAAAAAAAAAAAAAAAACCACCAGATCCCTTGTTGTTTGCGAGCTGTCGCTTGTTGATACATGCATACAGTACTGCATCCTGTCATCGAGGTGGATCTAATTAGGTCGCAATTCCAATAACCCTGAATACCTTCCCACGTAAAGTTGCTTTTTGGCTACCACTTCCCTCACTTTTTCTACTTGAGATTGGGCTACATCGCTCTAACATTGGGTAAGGAGCTGACCAGTCGAGCTTGAGCTTGAGTTGCTCGTACAATGCCCAATTACAATACCTAGAGTATGCTAACTTAGTCTTGAACTCTCCTCATTCACACCCACAAACCTCTTGGTCGTGATCAGCGGCAACTGGAAGGTCGGTGCACCCTTTGTATGTTTTCAACCTAGAGTACAACTCAATATCCAAGTAGGTATCCTCAGTAATTAAATCCAAGCCATTGTGAGATGCCTGTCAAAGCAAGTGATAATGCGATTGCCGTTTGATAGGTTGAAATGGGAGGATAGGACGGGAATGACGGATTGAATGGAACGAAAAAAGATATGACAAAAGGAAAAAAGCAAAGATGCTGAAACTTGTTAGGGTATGATTGACCGTTATGTGTCGCTTATGGTCTTTTCCTACACGTTAGTTTACGCGAATCTCAGCTGGTCTCTCAAACTTATCCAGCCTAGTTGACAAGGACAAGGTATGCTTTTGGTCACATGTCACAATGACATAGACCAGGTTGGCTTGTATGTAGCAAGATCTGATAAATCCCAGTAAGAGACTATCTTGCGAAAACTAATGTCCCGGCAGAAAGCAAAGTCTATGACTTTGCGGTACATGAGGCGATTGTGATTCGGACCATGACTTAACCAACGATCGCTTACCGCTTGTGAAGTTGTATCGTATCGTATATTCATGCTGCCATGACACTCCTTCCATGGCAGGTCAAACTTCAATGAAAATTGCCTGAGCAGGCCAGTCAGGGTCAATAACCAGTGCTGCATAAATGATGGTCTTATGACGAGTATCATGCAACTATTTATGCATGCATGGAGAGACTCTGGCCAGAGGCGACGTACTGTATCATATGCTGCGATGACGCACCGGTATCCTGATATCCTTGATTATGTTGAACAAAATCTGAGTGCGACCTCGGGGCAACCACCATTCGACCTTGGCGGAGTGATTCGCTCCCGCAATGAGGAAAACGCAGGTATCGATACACGCTGCAACCTCGTTCGAAAATCTCCCGCGCCTTTTGGTTGACCTGGACAGACGAACACAGACTGACTCGTCTTGGTTCTGCGTGAGTAACAACAAACAACCGACTATTGAATCCGATGCTACTGTAAGAGACCAGACCAGACGCAGGGGATCAAATGTGGTAGTTGATCCATATATGGCTTACCGATGAGGGTCCTGAGCCAGCAGGGTAGCCCCTGCACACAGACATTCTTCACCGTCCTGGATGTGTTGGGATATATAGGTCAACGTTGTCGTGGGTCGTGTCGTCTTGGTCTTTATGAATTCGACCACCTACTTGATGGGCGAGTCATGGTCTTCAAGACTTTGTTTTGTGCCAGTCCTTTTGACCTGCACAAGATCTTTGTCGCGTTCCGCAGCCAATAGACCCAGATTGGAATGCGCTCAAAATGTTAAATGAGATTTCTTGTATGCATCGACAACCACTTCTTCGGGAATCCGAAGACAGAAATTCTCTGTCACCGCTTTTCTTTGTGTATCGGTTTGTCAAATGCAACCCAGTAGTTTGTGCACAATGGCTTCCCTTGCTCTGTTGCGCACCCAGGTTCAGTAGATGTTTTGGCCTATGTGTGATGTTTGACTATACCGGAAGTAAATAGTCTTTCTTCATCGCTTGACAAGTGATTTCGTCTGTGTTAATTCGGGCAGCACGCCCGGTAATGGAGGCTCGCAGAATTTTGGGAAACTGACATCAAACAGAAATAGCAGAGTCTGTCTGGCCAGCATCTGAAACATGACGGAAGAATAAATGTGCCTGCTGTTCTTCTTGTTTCTTTTCTTTTAGTGCTTTTAGTATGCATGAAGTCGTTGAAATGGCTAGCTGCGAATACATGCAGGTCATGATGAGGGATAACAACCTGGCAAACGCGAGATAAGCGACGGCGTAGCTGTGAGGTACACCCAATCGGTTGGACGTTGACAGCATTCAATCCTGAAGCGTGGCGGCAAGAGGTGACGTTAATCAATGAAGTACATTATGGTGTTGTGGGTGGATGTTGCTTTTTGCTGTCAGGGGCAAAATCACTACTCCGAGAATTCGCACCTTCAACGTTCCCTCCGATGAAGAACGCCCCCACGTTGTTGGAGTGATATCGAGACTTGTGTACTATGTCGTGCCACCGATTCAGATCTGGTATAACGAAATAGATGAACTCATGCAAGGCGCTGAGCTTTGATGATGTCTCTTCAATTAAATGGGGAGTTTACCTTGCGACGTGTGCCTTACCGATCGTTGGCAGAAGCATCATGGATGGTGACACAGAGATGAGACTGGGGTGTCCCGCAAAACATGTCAAAATCCAGATCTGCTGGGCGACAGATTTGTTGATTTCCTGGGCCCACAAGGACCTAGAAACTGAAAGGCAAACCGGGGGGGCCTGAAAGCCCCTCCCGACCAACGGGCTCTGCCGCTGGGAATTGTCGTCGGCTGTGACCTCTGACGGGAGAGCGATTGGAGGTTTTTGAACAAGACAGACCAGGGTCCGTACGGTTCTTTTCCTAGTGCAGCCCATCTTGCGAATACATCCCTGATGTCCCGGTTCCCTCTTTGGATGACACCAAGATGGTGAGCAACCGGTAAAGTCTATATGCATCGGTCACATACAGGACTTCGAACAAACAATTGAGGTTGTCTCACTTCGGGTGAGATATCAGGAAGAGACCATGCGGGGTGCGACAACAGACAGCCACCACATCTTGTCGAGTAACAAGCAACAAGGGTTCGCATGAACAAGGTGTGGGTATGGGTATGACCTGAGCCAGCATTGTGCGTGTGAATGCGCATGGCCTGCATATTCTGCATAACAAGCACAGCGATGTGGGCCATATCATCGTTGACGGCACCAAACAGTAAAACAACCTTCTCTAAAGATGATGGTTTGCATATCCGTAGGCACGTAGTGGATAGACTTGGACCTAAACTTGACTGTCCTTGCAACGCTTCCAAAGAGTTTTTTGGTCAGAGGGGAAGATGGAAGTTTTGTTCACATGTTGGAGTGGGACCAGGAGATTGACAGAACGACCTTGGATGACTAGCACGCTGATAGGTCTTGATGTATGTGCATATGTGCGGATATGCATTCGAGAATCGCCGTCAGTGCGTAGTGTAGTAAATCGGGAGGATTCTGAAGCATCTCCATTGTGCATCTTTGACAGATGTAACTAGAGGATTGCCGTAGGGATTTGTTCATAGCCGAACGTCTTGCAAAAACTGATCGGCAACTGGAGGCCGGCGCAACTCCGAGATGAAAGATGAGTGGTCAGTTCCAGATGCCGGGATGATTCTGTGGGCAACAATTGTACTCGGCACCCTTGTCTGAAGCCTAGAGAATGGGGCGAAGGCCTCTGCACACACCAGCTCTGACAGATCCAACTTGCTTGGCTGATCCTAGCAGGCATGTTGAGTCGCAGCCCTGAACATGGCGACTGTAGTAGCACAAGATGAAATAGTAACAAGGATGCCGTTTTGTATGCCCGCAGAGCTCTAGTCTGGCGGCCGATGCCAAGGAAATAATTTGGAGGACTGGAGCTTCGCTAGCGATGATGACCCCTGATACTGTAGCCGATGTGGCCTGCTGGGCTGCAGGCAGCTGGATTAGTGATCAGGGCATTCAAGACCGTTGGAGAAACGAGATGGGCATACAATGCACGTACCGCTCAATGGTGTGCTGATCAACGTACAGTACTGTACTGTACTGTAGGTAGCTCTTGGCGAGATATTAAGAGCTGAAGTTGTAAGTGGCAAAACACCTTTTGAATATTCTTTTTTGTAAATACAAATGCAAATGCAAATGCGATGCTTCTTAGGTGCCTAGGTAGGTAGGTAGACGATGACTAGGTGCCGTACTTCGCTTGTACAGCACAGGATTGGCATCGGTGTAGAAGGTACCTAGGTAGTAAAGATAATGGAAGGAAGCAGGACCTCAATCGTTACTTCCATCACGAATAGACCCCTAATTTTGGCAGGTAGCTACCTGCCCAAGTAGGCACTTATGTTTGTCTCTCATGTAGGTCAGGCAGGTATGCATTTCAAACACCTTCCATTCCAAACCCTTGTAATGCCTGGTAACGTGATGTAAACAACTCAGTGGAGAAATTTTCTCAGTTTGGTCGTCCTGGAATAGCATCATGACATGGTATGGTATGGCATCGCATTTCGTCGACTCTAATAAAAGTCGACCTGAACGGTGAGTACAACTTAATCAGCTCACCTACCAGAGCCGCCACATAACCCGCTACATGATGCTGAACAGAGTTTACAAATACTAAATAAGCTCCTGAATTATCTACCGAATCCAGGCACGACAGGGACCAGCAAGTGCCAGCAAGCCTCAGTGCAACGCCCTAACTTGACTCTCTCGATCCGATGTTTCCAAATGGATAACTTAAGCTTCATTCAGGTGCCAAGACTAGCTTTGCCTGTCGTCGGTGGCAGACCACAACGAGCCTAGAAATGCTACGGCACCTGCTGGAGTACCTACTGTTTCAGTGCATATTGGCCGAGGACTACATGTAGCATGTCTCAATTTTATCCGAAACGTCTTTTTTTTCTTTGGGGGGGGGGGGGACCGATCGTGGTCTATGAGAATGAATGGCTATCCCAGCTCCGGAGGTGGTCCTAAAACGTCCCGGCCCCGTGCGATCTTCACGACGATCGTGCAACTTGACAAGCCAATCGCAACAACAGTTTTGCTACCAAACCCTGGCTGTTGATATCCTGTTTGTGGCAGGGTGGGCTATGAGCTATCGCGAATATATATCTGGGTATTGATATCTTTCCGGTGGTCGCTGGTTCGTCCGACAAGCGCGAATGAACAGAATCAATGTTGTTGAGAATTCAAGTTGTGGAGTCAACACCTCCTGGTGGACATATGTGTCTTTGCGTTCAGTAAGGCGTTTGAGCTTGATTCCTTTGGGCCGCAGCCCCAAGTCCCAGGAACTTGGGCCTGGACTGCCCATCAACGCCACGGGCCTCCCGTCTCTGTACCCGCTCGAGCCGCGTCACAGTTAGAAATCCTAGCAATCTGAGTGGGCTTACGGAACCCCCTTTCGAAATGCTGGGGCGCTGAGTAGGGTACTGTTTAGTACGTAGCAAACAAGGTACAGTACCATAACTGCATAACACTATCCTGCACATCGCACAAGACACAGCAAGCAAGGCATTCCTTGACAGATTCTCAATCTCCGACCCCACATTGGTATGGTTGCCGAAACACACAATATGTAACTGCCGCGAGCATATCATAGGAGCCCAGCCGAGTATAACTTTGAATCTCTCGGTTCAACCTCGAAGCATGGGCGGACCATGCCGACTATTGTTGCAGTTGAAACTCCTGTCGAGCTTATCCCAACCGTCTACAGCACTGCGCTTGCGCTTGGGGATAGTGACGCCTACAGTACACATTCGAAATACCCACATCGAGGTACTGACGTATAATTACTTGCTCGATGGCGGTGCAATCTTGAATCATGGTCGACCTACAAGCTGCAGATGCCACTGTCAGTGGCGGGTGTCGTAGCCGCTTAGCGCTATTCTTAACCAAGAAACTGTGGATGTGACAGCCCGTCAAATATCGAGGCTTTGGTCTACCGGCCAAAGGCAAAGCCAAAGAAAAAAAAAAAAGGAGTTTTATGGCACCTACCAGCGTACAGCGACCCGTCATCCTTGAACTTTAATGGCACCACCAGCCCGAAGCCCATCGGCATGGGTCAGAGCGTTTCAATCTCGTGATCCCCTCATCAGCAGTGGTGAACGACTGTATTAGTGGCCTTTGACTTTCCAACGTTTACGCCCAAACGCACTTCGGCAATCTAGTGCCAAGCCACAGAGGCTTACCAACGTTGAAGAAGTGCAGATCGTATCGACTTGGGGATAATTTTATGTCCCGAGCCCTGATCTGTCTCGTCAAGGTCAGGTCAGGGCAGCACAATGACAGCACGCTCATATGCCCATTTTCGTTCCGGTATGCATGTGCAAGTTCAAGATGCATATGCAATGGCACCTCAAGCCCGGTCTGGTCGTGTAGGACAGTTCAATTCATCGCACGTTCTCAACCGCTTGACTACCTAGACTACCTCAGTCCATACCTATACACAAAAATGCATATGTACATACATAAAAGGGACATACATACATGCAGTAGGGGTAGGAGCGGCGAAAAGTGACACTCCACCCCAAGCTAAGAAGGCTGCCAGCATAGCGTCGCTCACACCATGGCGTGTTAGCCACCATTGACCAAACTTGGTCGTCTTTGCTTTCTCTGCTTCTCCAACTGGTTTCCTAAATTGAGAACTAAAAGCCACGGCCGCCAGGTCCTGACCCACTTATTGGGCCCCTGCTCCATGTCAAGCTCACCCCTGATCCAGAAAGCGGGCATATCCCAGCAACCACAACAAGCCTGTCAAAGCTGTTCGTGAGTGTTTTAGGATTGGTGACGTTTCTCTTATTCTGGCGATACTACGCTATGTTCTCCGAACCCAGGACATTTGTTTCTTCATCTTGCCCCGTCCTCATCCCCCCTGGTTTCTTGATCGCCCTGTGTACCGTACCCTGTCGAAGCTCGCATGCCCGAACCCTCCAGTTTTATACTGCCCGTCAAGTTGTTTCCTCCGCACCAAGGTGAAGACGTCGGAACTGCCCATCCAGTACGGATACTGTACCATATGCTTGCTCGACTACAAAACCACCTTTCCCAGTCCACAACGCTTTGTTCCCACGACCTCGTGTGCGTGGCTTGGATGAGTTGGTTTCCCTAATACCTCGACATCTCCAGTTAAGCCCCGACCACTTTGAAATTCTCCGCTCAGACTGTCTATGGCCCTGTGTCTGCTGGCATTTCCTATCTTGGCTACTTCGTCTACGTTGCCCTACGATTAAGTGCACCCCACTCCATGGGAGGGATTTGGAGCAACCCGTCAAGACCATTAAGCCGCCATTGCACTCTGATATACAAAAGGCTTGGGCTTCCCACCAACGGTACATGACCCCGGACCCTCCACCATCCTCTCGAACCGCCTTCTACCCTCTATTGTTGTCTTTGGTGATACGACAACTCTTAAGCCTTCCCGGGAACGGTTTGCACAGTTTCATTCTTTACACAACGTTGTTGCTTTCTCAGCTGTTCATCGCTCGAGTACCAGCCACTGGACGAACGTTTGACTGCGCTTTGGATGCACTTGGTATAAAAACCAAAGGTGTAATTCGTGGTCACTGTGTAATCAGGAAAAGAGTAGTCAGTCCATCAACACCCGAGACAGATCAAGTTGACCGCTGTGCGGTTCCTTTCTTGCCTTTCTGGCCGTCTTGTTATGGAAGATAGTCGTTCACTGTCAAGACAGTCTGAAACGAAACCACAATACTCAGCTCCTCAGCTTCCCAAGATGTCCATAATCGCTACCGCTTCTCCCTCTCCTCACCCTTCATCCTTCGGTATGCCGCGCCCCTGGGAGACCAATCGATGTCCTGATTATTCGCTCCGACCGAGGGTCGAGAACGACAAAGTTGCTCTTCCTTCGATTCGACAGGTAGTACTCACCATCCCTTTGGGCACACCTGCCTCTGTTCTTCCGCTGACATGATCTAGGCTTTCCCTGAGTTGCAACTCCAGAGCCAGCCACCACATGACCTCAACACAAAGCCGCCAGTGACAGGACCGCCACTAGGCTCCGCGCCATTGACCACGGCATCACCTCACTATGTGCACTCACCTAATTCCAGTAAGAGAAGGAGATTATCGATAGAGAGAGAGGCAGAGAGCGAGAGGGTTCGCCAAGTACCACGACTATGCTACAGTCCCGACCGAGAATCGCCCGGACACATCTCACCAAACCTACCAATCCAAGCAGGAGCACAAGAGAACTGGCCAGCTTCTACAAGAACAAGCCCCTACCTGGCAAACGGATCAACTGCCCATTCAGTTTCAATGGAAGCAGGCGAGCGAGCAGAGCCTCGATCGACCTTACCTAGTCTTCCTCCACCTCGATCTCTAGAGCGGGACTCAGTATTAGTGAGCCGTGGAGCAGTACCGGCACCTGTATCAATACCAGTGTCCGCACCTGCAGAGAGCTACAGATCTTCACACCAGCCATTGTTACAGTCTCGAACCCCCATATCTGAGTCTGGAGTCTCGCCTTACCGAGAATCAAGTTATGGCTATCCTTATCACCACCCAACACGATATCAATCACTATCAACAGGTTCTGCTCACTCGTTTGACCGTACACCGTTTACTCCTGGTGCATACAACACACCTTACCAAGACTTTGTTCGATTTGGCGACATGGGCCCTGCCAGCTTGAGCGGCGATAACAAACAGCGAAAGCGAAGGGGTAACCTGCCCAAGGAAACCACGGATAAGCTGAGAGCATGGTTTGTGGCACATCTTCAGCATCCATATCCAACCGAGGACGAGAAACAGGATCTCATGCGACAGACAGGATTGCAAATGAGTGAGTCCAGCCAAGCCATGCCATGACAAAGGTGTGAAACATTGGTGAAAGATTAGAAACTAATATTTGCACCTCACAGACCAAATTTCCAACTGGTTCATCAACGCGCGACGCCGCCAATTGCCAACTATGATCAACAACGCGCGCGCCGAAACTGACGCAATGTCGGGTGCTCGAGGCGGTGACATGAAGGTGCTTGCCACAACAGAGCGAGGCGACTTTGATCACGGGAAGCGAGAGCCCGCTGGACCTCTTAGTGACGGGGAGGGCGCCACTTACGACGAAGAGCTTGAGGCGTTGAGCCAGCGAAGACCTGGCACCATGGGTAGGGGCAGTGTCTGAAAGTCGAGACCAGGACCTCCCTTCACCCAGTATTGTTCGAGTACAGTAATAGTTTACAGAAACACCAATCCTTGATTATACCCAGGTTTGGTATGGGAATAGCGAGATTTCGCGTTGATACTCTTCTATTCTCCTTGGTGTTTGAGGTTTTAGCCTACAAACGCATTTAGCGACGGGTTATATTCCATAGAGTGGAGATGGATGGTGTTTTTTTTTTTTTTGGGGGGGGGGGGGCAGCCCAACCCAGCCCAGCCCAGCCCAGCCACTAGGGAACGGATCGTTGAGGGAACGAAGCAAGCATTCATCAACGTCACAAACCCTACAAGGGAATAGGGTGGAACACGCGACGTATACGGCGACAGCGTTTGGATGGATGGTTCAAGATAGATGAATCCCTGAGACGAGCATCGAAGCACACACAATATTAGACACCTGGCCAACTCCAGTACCTAGTCCAGTCCAAGACCAGTTTGGCTACAGGCGAACCAGCCGCCTGCTGTAGTATCTACCTAAGTAGTCAGGACAGGTCGCCCAATTATATTAGATGGAATGAAACCAAATCCAAATACAAGGAACGAGTGATGGACTGTCTGTGCGCTCATGAATGAGGACTTGATCCATCTACTGCTGGAGACTGGTTCATACTTCACATACACTTATGGGCTGACTGCCTGCTACTGTACTATGATTCTACCAAGCAAGTATGGATGTAGTTGGCTAGGTAGCCAACTGACTAAGTGACCAACTAGGTAGGATGGAGCATTTTCGCCAGAGCTCTAGGATGCTGGGAATAAGTACCTATGTATCCTTGTATCAAAGGCTCATCTTGCGGCAGTGGTCTTGACTAACGACGCTTCGATCAGGACCTACCCAATGCTGTCATGTAATATCTACCTATCCGTACCTAGGTAGTTACTGTAGCACTCGGGCCTGCCCTGCCAGTGCATATTTAGTCTAGGAGAGTCAAGTGGAGATCTCGAGGTCCTGGAAAGACGGGTTCTGCAAAGGGGCCATAGAAAAAGCGCCAACCATTAATAGCGGCCAAAGCTAGCCCATGTTTGGAGCCACCGGTTTGACCCAAAACCAACATCCAGTGGATGTGCGGTAGGCAGTACATACATCCCTAGGGTAAAATGTGAAATATCAGCGCAAGGTCGATGCCAGTGACAAACGTATGTCTGAAAGGGGGTCAAGTTCCAACTACTGTATGCCGTTGAGGTCCGTGGTGAATGGGTTTTGCACGGAAAGCCAACTGGCCGGTTCCATCCAGATTCTACCACTAGGATATGCCATTGGAAAGAAAGAGAGAGAAAAAGGGAGATAATAATAACAATGATAATAACAAATCTAATAAAGGTAATAAGTATAATAAATAATATATATATAATAAATGATAGCCGGTATCCTGTCGTGCTGTGCTTGAGACCAAGTTAGACGACCCAGATTGCTCATCTGAATCCGAGGTAGGATTATTATGGTATACTAGACTGCACGGAGATTTTCCGGGGCATGCTGATCCGTAATTGGTATGAGAACGTAAGTGAGAACCAGGATGATGTGGGTGTCATCGTGTGGCACAAGCAAAAAGAAAAGAACGCCAGACATGTGCATAACGACAGAACAACCATCCATGACTTCGTAGCAGTGAACAGCCCCAAATCATACACACAAGTAACGCAGCTATGCACATGTAGATCCATCTTGCGAGTCAATCAAATCCCTGGTCGATAGTCTAATCTAATGGCGTACGACCAATAGTCGACAGCTCGTAGTTGAAGATGCAGACACGCAGAAACAGGTGCGCCTCTGCCGCTGCATGGCACAACATCTGCATGAGGCGTCCGAATTCCCCAAGTAGGAATTCCACGTCTTCTAGGAGCTCGCAAACTACTATGTAGTCAGTATTGCTGTCGCCATTGGGTCATGGGCATCTGGGCTCCTGGCATACCTAGGCCGGGCTTCCCAGGGAGCCATAGAGGCATAATTAGTCAAACGATCTACATCTGTATGCACAGCGCCTGGGGTCAGGGGCACAAGTAGGACATGGGACAATTCGAGGTTGACCGGTGAGGGGTGTCTCCGCGGCAGGCATGTTTCTGGTGACCGGTTTATGTGCCAAATAACATAGAGGAAGGACGGTGCACTGGGCCGATAGTATCACGTCGCGAAGCAACCATAGATTCCTCTTTGCTTTTCTAATTATTGTGGATTCCAAATGAGCCATCGCCTAATAATTGGAGGATGGTCGGGTCGTTTTGATGTTTACTTAGTTGTGGATATGGATCATGCTGTGTAGTGTGTTCCTCTTAGAAGCAACTTGGATACGTGTTCCTCAATATGATAGTGACCAGGACATTGGTCATCGACTAAGAGGGTTAAACAGAAGTTCCCTTCGGATGATAGAGCGCATGACACAAAACGGGCTCTCGCCGCGGCAGGATGTAGGTAGACCAGGAGGAGTGTCTATCATAGCCCGTGGCGCGCTTAGTTGACAGCTAGGCCGACAGGCGGGCCCTTTTTCGTATGTGCTCAAGACTAGGCTCCCAGAGAAGGCTAGTGTTATGAACGGGGCATAGCGAAGCAGTTCCTCTTTGGACTTGCCAGGAAATTACGGGGATTCACTCTGAAACTTCGCATGATGTCCTCGGATGGTTTGGCAGTTCCTTGCAAATCAATCAAATTTCCTGTGCTGGCCCAGCGCATGCGATGTTGAATGGGTTTCGATAAGTACGTACTATGCTATACAGTGACGTGTGGCGTGTGGCTTTGAGGAATGGCACTGTTTCTGATCGACAAGGATAGACCCGGTGGCTGGACAAGTCCCCCTCCCTTTCCTCGTCCATGGAATTGAGGTAATCAAGCCGTGTGGCTGGATGAGAAACAAGACGCAAACAAACAGCCAGATACTGTGCTGGGCTGTAGAGAATTCTTTGCCTTGGATACAGTAGAACTTCAAAATGAATCCCATCAGTCCGAGTGACACGTCGAGCGAAAGTCACTTTCTTCGCCTGAATCCGCGGTAGATAGAGTGCCAAGTCTGACGAGACACGCAAAGGCGAGGGAGAATAAAGATCCTGCTGGACTGACGCCCGATACCGAGAAACAATCGTCAACTAAGTGAGGCTGTGGATTTGATTGCCGTTTTGCCACGAGGACTAGAGTAGACTAGATGTCCAGAGATGGCCCGATGACTTGGTGCGCTCAAAGATACGGCAAGGGCTGACTGAAGACACAAGCAGTTGTGGCCGCGTCTGTGTGATGTAGATAACGCGCCTCATTATGCTACGTGTAGATAAATGCCTTGGTGCTATCCGTAGTGGCGCAGGGATGCTCGGGGGCTCTCCAGAGTATTGTTGTACTGTACTGTCGATCTCTGTATGTCAAAATGAAGGCTGCTGCTCGGTTCTAAGTTTAGCAGTCCCGAGAAACGAATTAACTTTCGGCAACATGGCTCGTGCGTGCCTATGTAGTTCATCCCAAGGTCAGCGTGTGATACTGAGACAGGCGAGCCAGAGCCAGGCACGCATTAATCGTAACCACACTCCGTCATGCCTTTGTGTTGTTGTTGATGAGGAGGTAGTGGTAGCATGATAACGGTGGTTGTTGTTTCAGGCCTGCAACAAGATCGCACTCTTTCGCCCTGCCAGGCTGAAGCCCAGGATCCCAGCGCCATACACTCATTGATCGGCAGTGCTATTTTAACTCTCAATGCACCGGGTGAAATGAGGAAAAAATGGACGTGCTTTCACTTCCAGCGCGGCTATGAACGGGCACGGAGAGGAAACAATGCGAGAGTCCGAATCGTCAAAGCTCCAGAAGAGCACATGATGATTCGACTAACACCCAGTGTTTCAGGGCTGTGACATGCTGTCAGTCCCCTATTGCCGGGACCGGAATTGTCAAAACCAATTTCCAGGGTTACCCTTGTTTGTCCAGCCAGTACCTCATTGGAGGACATGGCCTATAAGTCCGAGAGCTAGACTAGACTGGTTCAGGACTGCCGCCACAAGTATCCGTGGGCTAGACGCTCTTGTCGATCCCAGATCGACCGGGCCCTTCAAGACCGCCGTCCATGCGCCAACGATAGCGCCATTACCTAGCTGTCAATCATCAGCGCTTGTGCTTGTCGAACCAGCAGACCGTCGTCAGGTCCCAATGCCAAGGGTGGAGTTGGCGGCCGTCGAGAAGCTCAAGAAGCCCTAACAAAGTTCTAGCTCGGGATGGTGGAATGACTAGATTGCGCAAGTGTCAAGCCCAAATTTGTTACTGAGGCATACAGGTCCGTGCTCTTGGGTCTTGTTAAGCCGCCTATCCGCTCAGCTCAGCCGCTATAACAGCGAGCCACTGTTCCTTGCCTGCCCTGCTCCGTGTTCGTTCGAGTGGCGCGGTCCGAACAATTAATTGCGAGCGTAATGACGATCCGGTGGCATGGTTATGTCCCGGCCGTAGCGCGGCAGCACCGAAGAGGTAAGAAGCATGTTGTTGGAGGGCTATAGCAACTAGGGTCATGAGCGATGATGATGCTCTGACACCCACTGTGAAGTCAATCCGGGTTGAGAAACCTTATTATAGGCTGTGCAATGCCTGAGGTGCGAACAAGAATCTTTGGACCACAATGCGATAATTGATTGACGCGACAAGGAGATGATGATGTGTGACGACGCTCCAAGCTTGATTGACACAATAAGGAAACTGGTGTTATGAGACAGATCAAAACTTGACGAGGTCTAGTGAGCATGGAGGTTTTGAGTTTTGCCCCTTGGACTCCGCCCTGGAAGAAGAGCATAGTAGTCAAAGTCTTTCCATGATGAAGGTGGGTGGGTAACAGTGGTAGTTGTGGTACATGTAATTACAGATAGAGCTAGACCAACCAGACGATCATACAGTACAGTACAGCAGCAGTCTTGGAGATCTGATTGCCGAAGGCTCTATCCAATATTGGCAGCAGACAGAGATATGCACAGTACAGTACAGCACCGTACAGGCTCACCCACAATGGGCTGCATTCAGTTGGCGCTAGGTCAAAATATCGCATCGCCTGCCGGGGGACCGGGAGCGAACGTAGGGCATCTCATCGGTGGAGTAAGTAGTATAGCCATGAGCCGTTGCAGATATGTACAGTATGTGTGTATTTTACAGTATTCGTACAGTGTTGATGGCAATGATGCTTCTGCTGCATCTGCATGACAAGATCAAGTTTTGAAGGATGAACCCGAGACATAAGATTGGTTTGAGATTGCTTGCTCCTCCATCTGCCGGCCGGTACCTTAGCGCAAGGTGTGGCTTGTCTGTGTCTGACTCTACATACCTAGGTAGGTAACGCACGAGGAAAACTACCTACCTAGTGCCTGCGCCACGTCTGAGCAGGCAATGCATCTTAGTACCTTAGTACCTTAGTGCTTAAGGCACCTATCTAGGTACCAAGGTAGGTAAGGTAGGAACTATGTACTAACTCGAGTTTAAAAACGGGGTCTTGGTCTCTCTCACAGACTCAGTCAAGATTAATTTAAGAGGTTAAATTTCTAGGTACTAAAGAATAAAGAAGACATTCTACAGTACTGCACCTTTTATGCTTAATCTCAACTTTACCAGGAAACAAATCCGTTTGTTAGTCAAAGGTATTTATTTACCTGCTCGCGTCGTCGCTTCTCGCGAGAAAATGATTCCATACTGCCTGACTCATCCAATCTGTCGGGCTATTGTAAGCCTTCGGCCTTCGGACAGTTGAGTTCTCCGACAGCAGTCCAGTCCAAGTGCCTGTAAAGCCTCAATCCATATACTTGGGGATAGTTCTTCGTAGCTGCTACTCATTATCAAATCACAATAACTGTTACCTTCCATGTCAAGACCTTGAGTCGTCCCTTCCTCCCTTTGCATGCTCTGACAAAACTGGAAGGCGGGGTCCATCTTAATCTCACCCCAACAATCGATAATCAGATAACTTCTATCCGTACTCTGTACCTGCTACTCATTCTGAACCTCAGCAGGTATACTGACCGAATGAGTCTCAATATCACTGCCTGTAAACAGACATGCCTCTGGACACGACTGAGCCCGAGTCCGAGATTTCAAAGACGGAGCCTTTAGCATGTGTCTCTTGCAGAGCCCGCAAGTTAAAGTGCGACCGCGTAAAACCAGCCTGTACTCGTTGTGTCAAGGTCTCAAACGGCTGCGTATATCCTGAGTCGAGGAGAAAGCCAAACTTCAAGAGGAGAAACGTCAAGGAACTAGAGGCTCGATTAGGTAGGTACCTAAATAGTCGATTTGGAGATGGTCTTCATAGATGACCACCTAGTTGCTAATCATGTATCTAGCTCAAGTTGAAGACTATCTCAAAGAAGTCAACAAGAACTCCTCAGAGGAAAAGACTGATGATGGCGATCCCATCTATCCTACTCAGCCTGGCGTCAACTTCAGTGGCGTTGACGTTCCCTCCGGACTGCCAGGCCTGATTAATGACTTGCCAGGTCCCAGCTTTTCATCTCTTCCACAATCAGCTTTTGACCAACAGTCGAATGATAGCAACACTCCCTTCAACACCCAGCTGATGAGTTTGGGCTTGTCTGAACCCTTGCCCCCCGACGATGTTATGGAAGAACTGTAAAGACTCCTTTTGACTCTCATACCGTGGACGATGGCTGATGTTTTTAGCAATACTATCTTCTTCCAAAATCAGCATCGAATGATACCCATCATCCATCCGGGAAAATATCTACAAACCTTCTATGGCCCTCTACTCAGAAAACCCCCAATGTGCTTACGATATGCGATATGGGCTTTAGCAGCTGCGGGTAACAACAAGTATGACGAGTACCACGAGGTCTTTTACCGTCGGTCACGTCAGTACATGGAGGCAGACACGATGAAGGGGCATGGCGATGTCTTCGTATCCATCCAGCATGCGCAGACCTGGGCCCTTGTTGCCTTCTATGAAGCAAGGATGTTGTTGTTCACGAGGTCGACCATAAGCGTGGCCAATTGCGTGCGCTTGTGCCACATGATGGGACTTGACCGTCTAGACGGGGACCATGTTAGCATGCCACCAGCATTAAGCCCCCCTCTAACGTGGGCTGAGTTGGAAGAGAGAAGGAGAATATTCTGGGGCGTGTTTGCTGCGGATTCTCACTGTTGTATCTCGACAGGATGGCCTACTTTGATTGACTCAGACGACGTATGCCTACTTGACTTTTCGGTCCAACACATACTAATGACATCTTAGATTGCGACGAGACTTCCTGCTTCCGAGGAAGCATTTGTCCAGAACAGAAAAGAGGAAGCACCTTTCTTGGACGATGCGATACAAGGCGCCCAATACACAGGCTTTGCGGGCACCATTGTTACCTGTCAGATTAACAAGCTCATACTTCGTCACGTACATCGCTCCAAACCCGACAGCCGATGCGAAGATCTGATGCATGGGTCATTCTGGACTCGACATAGAGACCTGGACAACACCTTATCCAGTCTCTTTATGTTCCTTCCCGAAAAGTTTCGTCTTCCCGAAAACATACGTGACGTCTCAGCACTCCATCTAAACATGAATCTACATGCTTCCGTTATTTGTATTCACCACGCGGCCGTTGAGAAAGCCGAAAGGTACAAGCTGCCAGATCATGTCAAGCGGAGCAGCGTCGCTCGACTTCGAGCCGCTGCAGAGGAGATTGTCAACATTATGCGACTTACCTCAAACGTGACTCTTTTTTTCGTAAGTGTGTCTCGGTAGCAGAGCGTGTTTACCTGACTCGAGCTAACAAATATATAGAAGAGTCCACTGTCTGCTCTGTCCTTGTACTGTACAGCTACAGTTTATATATATCTTGCTAAAGAGAACCCAACAACAGGCCTAAATGCAGTGGACCTATCTAATTTCCAGCTAATCATCCAATGCATGGAAGCTATTGCACGTGTGCATACTATTACTCGAACATTCTTACAACAGACATGTGTCGACTTGGAGAAGAATGGACTGGGCTCTGTTATCCAGATGCCGTCACCGAGAAGGCACCGCAATGATTTTGGACCAAGCAAGTCTCAGGCCACGATACTGGCTCGCACTTCAGTCTCAAATCGTTCCGGTCCATCTCTACCAGTGTATGCAAACGACAGACAGATGGAAGCCGAGCAAACGAGACTGGACAGCGTAGTCCACGCTATGGGCATAAGCTTGGGGAAGACGTGCTACCAAGCTTTGCTTGGGTCCGCCTACCGCAATATTCGGCCAGATACAACAAGCAACAAGCGAAAGAGAACCAACGAGAGTCCTATACCTGATTTGGTACCTGGCACGCGAAATAGCAGCCCCCTTGGATTGAACCAGAACCCCAACTTCAAAGGAACGGGTATGTGGCCGGCAGCTTTCTCGCCCCGTACGACTTCGGGTAGCATTTACTTGCCTGATAGAACGACTTCTTCGGCTGGGTCATCGCCGATCAACCAAGTCTCGAATTCTGGCTCATATACCAAAACAGTGTCGGGGAGTAGCCATACCTCACCCGACATTGGCCTTGGAAACAGTGCGGAAGAGAATCGAATCGACCTGAGAGCCTTCCAGGACCGAATATCTACACCAATATGGCAGTCAACTGAAGAAACATTATTTGCACAGATGGCAACAAACTCGCTCGGTAACGGCGGGACTGATCCGTGGGGAATATTGACTGCTGTCGACTTGAACTGGGATGCTGACGGGCTACCGACAGGGACTTGATAAATGCAATATGTTAATTCCCATGTATTTGTAGGGAGGATGGAGCTTTTGGGCCGGGCTTTTATGATTTAGCTACACTCTCTGGCAAACTAGGGGACAGAGGAGGATATGTATGAGGAAGTACAGTATACCCATGGATGGAAGCTGGTTTATAAACCATGCAAATGCAATTGGATGCATGATACACAACTCTTGTACTATTAAGGATAGAACGGGCATAGAAGGGGCTACATGGCTTTGAATGAAAAACACATGAACATTTCTTTAGATGATGCTTGAGCAACGTTGATTTTGTTTTAGCTACTAGGTACCTAGACTATGTATTTTATACCGTCGATGTCGAAACTTGACCTAGACCCCCTGTAACTTTCACTGAACTGTAGGGCTACCTAGCAAGTACCAGGATAAGGTCCACTCATCACAGCATGGATATATTGTCTCTCATCGTCTGATTTCTTCACATACATCGTTTTTGACTTGACCATGTTTCAATACATAGTCGGCCTCGCAGCTCTTCTTGTCATCTTTTCAAACCCTATCGGTGACTTCTTCTATCCTGACCGTGCTGTTCAGGTCAAAGAGGCTTCACTGCGTCCCAAGTTCAATGAGTCGCTACTAGCCGTCGATGGCCCGAATGCGACTGCACCAGAGTGTGCGCCCGATGGCTATCTGGCCAGAATATTGAGCAGAGAGCCTTTGATTGTGTATTTGGAAGGGTTCTTGAATCAGCAGGAGAGGGACCACCTACTGGCAATAAGGTATGTCGGTCGTCCAAGTTGCACATATAAATGAATTCTCACTCACTTGTAGCGAACCAATCTTTGTACCATCGACCATTACCAACAATGGCGAGGCCACTCATCGTGATGCCTCAGTCCGTGACTCTCATGTCGCTGTCGTTCCCAGGACTGACTCCGTTCGCTGCATCGAGGCTCGCGCCCGCGCTCTTCAAGGCTGGCGCCCAGAGCTTTGGATTGAACGTCTTAGGACTCAGCGCTATGGGACAGGCGGTCACTATAACCACCACTTCGATTGGAGTCATAACACACGCGGATGGGGCCGCGTGAGCAGTGTTATGGTCTGGGTCGGAGGCTCGGAAGATCTTAGCGGTGGCGGGACTGAGTTTCCCTTAGTGAAGAGGCCTGTGGAAAAGGACTGGTGTCGCTTTATAGAGTGCATGGATACAGGAGAGGATAAAGACGAGCTCGGTGTCGTATTCAAAGTTGTACCGGGAAATGCAGTGTACTGGGAAAACTTTGCGGCAGATGGAAGGGGTTATGAGCAGACATGGCATGCTGGACTTCCTGTCCATGAGGGAACAAAGGTTGGGTTGAACATCTGGAGCTTTGGACGAATCTGAGACTGGCGTTTATGTATGAAAATACAGGTGATTGATAGGCTTTGACATTGGATCATACGATATACAAAGTGCATCGATTTGTTCTCATTGTCTCCTGGTTATTCCGATGTTTTGAGCCATTCTCATCGCCTTTCACATTGACCCATCCATTCCCCCCAAACAACAACCTTGCCCTGAACGGCCTCTGCAACTTGGTCTCTAGTTTTCTTTGAGGTAATCAACTTCTCGTCAAATGGTTCACTCAAACTAATGACTTCAAACCAATCTTGAAACCCAGTCAGTATTGAGATTCGTTGCAACTAAGACGAAATAAATAGGTACTCACATCAATAAATTCTGTGGTTGAGAAGAGGCCGTGGTAGGATATAAACCATCCTGTTACGACTTGCTCCGTAGTAGAAACCTCTCGCAAGTTTGGGGGAGGTTTCATCAATGGGTTGGAAATCACTGCTGGAGACGCTCGTCTTGCTGATAGGTACTCCCGGGTATACTCTACCAATATCACCAGCCTGATCCCCCCTTTAATAGCAGGACCTACTCAACTTACCCATGGCAAATTGGGGTTGGTAATGGCGCATCCGGGTCTCCAGTTACAAGCAGCCATTCTCTTACACCTTGATGAGAGTCCCACTGTAGCTGGGGAAACTTCCCTTGACCTTGATGCATGTACTCTGTTCCAAGAGTTGCAACATCCGGGCCGCAGTCTGGAGATGTAACTGGCAGCGTAGTTGCTGACGGTTGAGAAAAAGCAGGAGTGGTGAAGAAGGCTTTTGCATCTCTCCATTTATAGTTTTTGAACAGCCAACTGGCTGCTACTTCGACCTAAGTTCCCATCATGCTTCTGATTATGTGTATATGTTATCAATGGTGTGACTTTATTATCACATTGCCATAGCGCTAACATATGCGTGTCTATATAGACGTCAACCGGGTTGACAATAGATTGGATATTACACTTAAAATCCAGCTGTCTCTCCGGATCTACCGGCAATGATCATGTTGTGGATAGCGGGGCCGAATCGGCAGAAACAGATCAGACAAGTACCTGGGACATATTCTCGTCTATTCTGCGGTCACAAGCTTGGAGAAAGTCAACTGGGTTACCATAGTTTAATCATATTCGTGATATCGTTGGTATCTAACTACCTAGCTGTAACCCCAATGCAACCGTAAATGCTTCTATGAAACTCTATGTACAGTATCAACCGAGACGCCTAACAAAAAGCTCGAACCTTGAATCTGATGCAATAAACGATTCATCACCAAACCAACTCTCTATCTAGATGAGGAGCCACGCAAACCCAAGAGCCACTGCCCCTGCAATCATAGATATAATTCCGTCACTTGCTAGGGGTGAAAGCGAACCAGCGGCGTTTTCATTACCCGAAGACTGAGGTCCTTCAGCGCCAGTAGCAGAGGGAACAGCATTCTTCCCGGTGCCAATTTCGAGGATGCGGGAACTTGTGGCGTCAAAGTTGCTCTGCGCCAGAGAGATCTCGTTGTTGTCCAGGTCGAATACAACGTAAGCACTCCTCAAAAACGTGTCTCCCAGGATGGAAACTTGAGTGGTCGAGGGTGCTATTCCAAAGGAGCAGGCTGCTTGGCCGTTGTCAAAGGACATTTGACGGCCAGTGATGTCGGTGAAGTCCAGGATCAACTCGCTGAGGGGAACCGTGATCTCGGCTGGGTCGTTGAATTTAAAGGTAAAGTTTCCTCCCTCGTTTGCTAGACTGCAGGGGACGTAGGCGGTTGTTTGACCCTCGACATATTCAGCGCCTACTAGTTCGTATATGCTCTGCGCGATGCTGGTGGGGAGATATGTGAGCGTTGAGCCTGAGTCTAGAACAACTCCAAGAGCAAGATTTTCCCCAATGGTTTCTGAACCAGCGCTGACGCTGTTGAGCTGAACATAGAATTCTGAGTACTCGTCGTCGATCTTCATGATGGGCACTGTGACCAGTTCGCCAATGTAGTGATCCTCGTCAACTCCTCCGAAAAGGATCTTTCCCGTCGCAGAGTCCAGGTCGTCGAGGTATAGACTGTAGGCATTGGAAGCGATAGCCCCGTCAGAAGATAGTCTAGCTGGCATGTTCTTGTAAAACTCTGGATTGGGTTGGTTGACAACAGCTTCGTTGCTGGAATATCCAATGCCAAGAACACCCTCGTTGTCTGAGGTTACATACCCGATTCCAAACTGCAGATCTTTGATTGAGACGTTTCCCATCCGGAACATGTCAGTTGCATAGTCTCCAGATGATCCCGAGCCGTCAGCGTATGAGATATTGAAGTCGCTATTCACGTATTCATACGTCGACGACTTGTTGGGGTTGTATAAACCAGACTCTGCGCAGATGTTGGCGTGGGTATCGCAAAGCTCCGAGCCTACTACATTAACCCAAAGATCACTGCTTCCAGTATCGAGATGAAGACGGAAGTTTTGTGGCGGCGTTCCTATACTGGCGTTGAGGAAGTAAAGGGATTGCTAGAGGATGTTAATGTTAACACTAGGAGTTCATGTACTGATGATGACAACCTACCTCATTATCAATGCCAACATTAACTGTCCCGTCTCTTCTACTGAGACGTTTTCGATCATGGGCAAAAGGATCATCTACTTTGCGGCGCTGGATAGGAACACTCATAACTCTGGGCTCCAGACCATCTTGTCGTTTGTGTAGAGATATAGCGTCGGCACATGCAAGCAGAGAGAGAAAAAGGGCAGAAGATAGTTGGAGTGATTTCATAGTTGAAAGCCTGTACAGTAGTGGGTATAGACATGAATGAGTCTTTGGACGACATGGAGTCCTTCAGATGCTTATATTTCGTTTTTCTTTCCTTGAAGTGGTTCAGTCCCACAACGAACGCAATGCACTTCGCCTCCACGACTTTTACTCTGTCATAGATAGACCAAGATAGAGCAGAGCAGAGTAGAGTAGTCTTTGGGTACAGCAAAACAGACTCTCGGAATGCGTCAACGATAGAAACGTCACCCTCCAACGTCAGGGCACCACCTTTTTCGGCACGGGGAGGCCGAGGAAGAGAGCGAGTCAAGGAATCATCCGAGTAGAAGATTCCACTTGTATTGTATTTGTATTTGTATTTGTATTTGTATCTGTAGAACATTTCCCCTTTGTTTCCTGATCACAGATCAATTATTAGCCGCACGAACCCCCTCATGATTTGCATGATGGAAACATATTGGAAACATCCATCCCAAGTCGTTTCATATTAAACTCTCCACCCAAGTACATACAGTACAAAGCTTCGGTCATGAGTGATAGGGGGAGGGACGCATCCAGTGAGACGCGCGGCTGGGGTAAACTTTTGTCTACTGTATTACGGAAGGTCCGGGGTAGGTAGTCTATGGTGCTCGAACGTTGAATTATTAATAGATCGGGCACTTTCACTATACCTACCTAGTATTAGCAGAGGCTACCCCTACTACAGTACTGTTTCCGTAGGTACCTACTGCCTATGAAACGTTTACTTGAGGCGTCTGAGTCCCCTAACTACCTACCGTAACTAGTCAATGATCCATACAACATGACAACCATGACGTGAGGGGCTCATTGTCCCTGCTAAAACATGCATTGATATAATATAATATACCAGGGAAAAGAAACTAACTTATTATTATTTTTATTATTTATTGTTTTAAGTAAAATTTTAAGGGAAAAATTAATAATATTTGATCATCATTCAAATCACGTGGTATTCTTATTTTATTTTTATCTTCTTTTTCGCTGACGATAACTTCTCGTGGCTGACGATGCCCAACTTCCGATCATTAACGGAGGCGACATGCGATGCCGGGCAACTTTAGAGTACCTCTATCTAATTGATTGTAGGTACTACCTATAGGTGGTTCCACAATCCATCACCAAGACCTCAACATCCGTTTCTTCACGGACCTTTAGGTTCCGTGCTCCTCTTAAACAATCATAGACTCAACTCAACTCACTGCTTGTAAATATATCTTATTTGGCTGCCTGCCGTACCCGCATCAATGAGCAACAATACTCATCGGATCTTTGGTCGTTGCCTAATCATTTGCATCCAATGAAGGCCTTTTGAGTGTATCGCATCAGGTCGGCTTATACCCAAATGGCTTTTGACATAAGCTTATCCGTACAATTTGACTACTATACCTAGGTGCCTACCTATATAATGTGGGAGACATCTACTCGTGTCTCTAATCGTTGTTTCAATGTAATATTCCAACTTTGATCCTCAACGTGGAAACATGGACTCTGAGCTTATCGCAAATATGGACCGTTGGTATGCCATGTGCTTTTCTCTATCCAACTGATACTCAACTAACGTCAACGTCCTATTCAGTCCCATGTACGCTGTAAGCTTACAACAAATCATTGGCATACCGTCTCTAATCTTGTCATGTCCCTCATAGTCCTTCTTTGGCGCCATAGGCTGCGCATGTTCCATTGTCTTCACCACCTTTGGCGCATCCTATGGCACTGCAAAGTCTGCAGGCGCCATCTTCCAGTCGGGCATTCTTCGACCAGACATGCTGATGCAGAACACGTATGAAGGATCAGAAAATATCTGCCCCAATACAACCAGCTAACGAATGCAGCCTATGTGCTATCATGGCACAGATTCTCTCCATATACGGTCTTGTTGCTAGCGTCATCATGTCCAACAACATTAAAGAGAAGATGCCCATCCACACAGCTTTCTTGCAACTCGGAGCTGGTATTTCGGTTGGCCTGTGTGGTATGGCCGCTGGTTTTGCTATCGGTATTATTGGTGATGCTGGAGGCACGTTCTCCCCTGTCACTCATAAGCTGGGCCAACAACTAACCTTTCTCAGTCCGAGCAAGCTCGCAACAGCCTCGCCTCTATATCGGAATGGTCCTCATACTTATCTTTGCAGAAGTCCTGGGCCTGTACGGCGTCATTGTTTCTATCCTCATGCTCACCCGTTCCACAGAGGCCGCAGAGTGCAGGTACTAAATAATATACTCACGGCTCAGCTTGCCAGTTCATCTAGGGTTTAGAGTACGTGATCGAGTCCATGCGTCCCCCAGAATCCCTCTATCACCCGTAGCAAGTCACTCGGATACAATACTTAGCCCTGGTTCGTTAGCAAGACTATCCAATCTTATACTCTCTTTGGCAAGACCGTGTTATCTAACATCACTTTGTACTATGTGCCAAGACACTTTATGTATCATAATCAAGTCCGCTTTCAATTGTATTGAATAAATATTGTGGGGTATAGGCAGATCTAAGACCGTGACAAGAGATTCATCAAGTACGTAGACTCAACTCTCATCACCCTTCCTACTCTTACAACGCCCACTCGTTGACGTTATCATTATGTGTGATGAAAGGCTCATCTATCCTTTTAATGGCCAGGTCGCTGCAAAGAATACTGCACCATGTTAGCTGTGGAGTCATGCAAGCAAACTGCTACTTACCAAGCAGACGCAACGAGAGCGTCTAGTTCCGCAACAACCATCTCCCTCTGCGTGCCGCTGACCAAACCCTTCTGTATCTGCGTCTGCAGTTCCCTGATTCGTGACGACTTTCCGACACCTGCCTGCTCGAGTACCTTTCGCCCCAAACAGTCCGAGTGGAACGAGTGCTGGCAAGGAAAGACAAAAAACTGTCGACTCAACAGCGGCAGTCCGCAAGTGTAACACTTCTCTCCAGGTTCCACAATTGCGTACCGATGATCGAGCGCAGCAATGTCGACCTTAATATTAGTAGCCGTTTGCGACGATTCATCCATCTCCTTCTTCAAGTTGTCAATATTACGGCTGTAGTCTTCCAGTGCAGCACAAATCTCTTCTTTGAAATCGTCAATGACAACAAAATCAGGAAAGAAAGGAATCATATCCTCAATCTTGAGCAAGTCGCATCGCTTGAGGAACTCAATAGCTGTCTTGATCCCATTTGATTGGGAGATGACCTTTCGGGCCACGGCAAGCCATAAACGTTTACGTAGTTGCGGGTTCGACATTGGTCGATCCGCAATCACTGCTGCCAGCTCGACCTCGCCATGAGACAGAGCCAGGTCTACCGCTTGAAGATATTGCCCCATACTGGTGTAGATGTGTACGCACGATAGTGTTCGGTGATGCTGAATGCAAAGTCGAAGAGCAAAGTCGGGGTCATAACGGGGCTCGTCTCCTTGCGCTTGTAAGTATGACAAAAGCCCGGCCTCATCCTTAGAAGGGTGAGAAGCGTAAATCGAGACCAAAGTGTTGTGTACGGCCGCATCCTTGGAGTTGAGTTGGTAGACTGCATAGTTGAGGTATCTTATTGCCTGGTTCTGCGTGTTCGGACCACCTGTGAACGTCCGATTGTAGTCAAGGAAAGCAGGAATAAGATTTCTAGGCTTCAGGTCAGAATGTCTCATCAGGATTTCGACCAGTTCTGGTGCAACGTATGTCATCAGAACGCTGCTGTATCTGTAAAAGACTTCGGGGTCCGTCTGCTTCTTGAGAACATTCAGAACCTCACTCCACCTCTCCCGCTGAACCCAGTAAGAGAGTACATAGTTGTAGTCGTTGACAGCATTCGCAAAGTAAAGAAGCTCTCCTTCGCGGCCATGGCTGCTAATCACATCGTAGACCATCCTCCGGTCGAGATCGGCTTTGTACTTGTCAACGAAGTCCCTGAACTCTTTTCTCACGGATTCGAGTGTTCTCTGTGATTCGGTTGAGTTGACGTGTTCTGAAGGCTCCGCCTGTGTATTTATGGTATCATCAAGCAAGTTGAATTTGGACATGAACACCTCGATCAGCCAACCCGCTATCATCATCCGCTGCATCATAGCGGACTTCTTGAGCGACGCCAATTTTGTCAACAGAAATTTTCTCAGGGCATCTGGTTGGTTGTTGTCGATGATGCTCAAAGCGATATCCTCGAATGGCTTATTACTACGGCCGTACACGCTAGCTGCCTCGAGCCAGTGACCTTTGCTGGCCAGATGGTCGCCATACGCAGCCGCAACTAGTTCTTTTTGCAGTGGTGTTCGAGCATGTTGCAGAGCCGGCTCGAATTGTTGCAGCCTGGTCATAATTTCCCAAATATTACGTTCTTCGTCTCGGACCACGATCTCAAAGATCTCCTCGGAGGTAAACAACCAGAATGTGTTTTTCTGCATATCCACGGAGAAGCCAATGGGCTTCTGCCCTTGGCCAATAACGTCGTGTTCAGAGACCATCTTTCCAGTCAGGCGATTCGTCGTAACCACACGTCCCCCGACAAGGTGCACAATATGCCATTGCGTGAGTGTGATAGCATCGATAGCCTCAGTCGTTGCGACCCGCCTCTCACTATTCTCAGGAGAAAGAATCTGCGCTCTGGGGAGCATCTTCGATTCTGAAAAGACCTTGGTGCCGAGGTTGCTATCTGCGGGTGTGTTTGATAACTTTCCATGGAATACTCCCTGGTAGGATAACCAAGCATATGCCCGATCAGGGACATCATCATCGTGTGGTCCCGAGTCAGGAGGATCGGGGGATACTGCCAGGCTGGAAGGAGCGCCGGAGGTGGTCCTCGACAGTTCGTGAACAACCGGTTGCTCAGATTCGAAAAGTCTTGTATACACCGACCCTGAACCATCATGTCCAAATCCTATCCTTCCGACTAAGTGAAACAGGCGAGACTGCGTGGCTATCACCACCCTTCGGAGGTCTGATTTGTTGTTTTGAAGACTGTCCACCCATAACCCTGTGATCGGACCATCTGGTAGTTTGTGTAGGTTCTTCAAATGCTTCACCTCCTTTTTGTAAAACTCTTTTGACGTCTCTATAAAAGCCTCGTAGATGTTGCCATCAGATGCACCGATCAATATTTCTCGTGTCGACGCTGTAGGCAATGAAGGGTTCCACGCCACACTCTCGATGGATACGCCTCGAAGACGCCCAAGTGGTCTAGGATGTTTTGACTGGGAATGCAGGTAGTAGTTCTCGCCCAGCGCAGTGCAAATGATGAGGTGTGAAGCTGTCGGGTCAAGAAACATGCGCCGTATCATGCCGATCTCGGATGGCTTCTTAGGTAGGTCGATATCTGCCGTGGATAAACACCGTTAGTCACTGTAAACAGTCTCATAAGCATATCCAAGCCCTTACCATCAATATCTTCGGGTCGTTCCAGGTCGATACGGAGGATTCGTCCGTTAGAGAGGGCGAGGACAATGACATTGTTGGCAACCTGCGCCGCAACAAAGTCGGCCGCCACTGAGAACTGCAACTGAACGCGCTCTACAGTGAAGATGGGTTCTTCGAGATCTGGGACCGTATTGGAGGCGTCGAAGCCGTCGTGGAGATCCAGGGCCATTATGTCGCGGTATCACAGGCGCATGTTCAAAGATCAGAGATACAGGGAAGCAATCTTGCGTTTAGCACGCACTGAAGAGGAGATTCGTTAGAGTCACGATTGGCTCGAGGTCGTTGGATCTTGTTGATGGGATTATGAGCGAGAGGGAGAGGGAGAGTCGGTGTTGGTGGTGACGAAGTGTCGGTGGTTGGAAGGGCCCTGTACGTAGAGGAACTCCCCACCTCATGTGCTACGATAGGCAACTGCTCCTAGATGATAAGGCAGCTAATTTAGGTAGGGTATTCTACCGCAGGCGGTCAAACATTACATCACTTTTCGCTCTATTACTGGTACTCACCAAAATAAGCGTATTTGAACGTCTTGATAGACTTTGGAGAATAATCAATGGTAGGATAATATAGTCAATGTACTAATATGTACACGTATTTCTTATTCTCTTGTCTAATCATTTCATGTTCCCTTTAACTAGGTATGGAACATATAGTAATCGTTGCTCCAAACAGCTCAAGACGACAAGCCTTGTTGCACCAAAGCGCCATCCATATGTATCTTCAAATAAAGAAAGAAAACAGCCACCCAAGATCAAATGCTGAAGAATGTACAGGGAAATGCAAGAGATTGGTTTGCCAGCCAGTTGAACGCCGCCCTACAAAGCATCTGCGCCACGATCCCGTATTCTCCAAAAGGATCGCCAAACCCAGGATCAGTGATAATTCATACCCTCGTCATGAACATAGTTAGACTGTCGTCTAATTCGGCCCCGTAGACATCTGGTCGTCCGCACGAAGCGTGGGTTCGGAACTGTTGCCGTTGAGCTCTGTAGCCGGCGAGTGGCTTCTCCCTAAGAGCTCCGCCAAGTCTGTACAAGGCGCATCGAGAGGCTTTCTGCCAATGACGATTCGCATCTTGATCTGAAGACCTTTCGACTTTATGGGATCCTTGGCAGCGTTTGCCAAGTCTCGTGCGGCCGCTTCACAAGCTTGCTTGCACTTTTCAGGGTCCCAGCCCATATACTCTGTCAAGAGTCGCAAGCAATGGGCCTCGAGACCGTCTAGGCAAGAGATTAGCCAGATCTTGCCCGCCGACGCCTCGGCAACTGTAATTGGAATAGAATATTCTGTCACTCGTACGTCGACGAAACCTGCATCCATGAGTAACCGAGGCTCAAGATGGTATGTGCCTCTTGGGCGTCCCGACTTCTCCGACGCTATTTCGAGATCTTTTAGAAGCTCATGCATGGGAGAATTGTCCGGAAATTGAGATAAGAATTGGATAAAGCCCTCGGCGCTAACGAAATCTTGTACTTCAATCCAACCACCGGGTTTCAAAGAGAAGAAAGTGTTGTCATACACGAAACTCCAATTCCGGAACGCGCCCTCCATAAGCCGGAAGTGAATTAAGTCGTACATGTCCGGATGGCGATCCCAATCTTCGGCGTCTTCAATTTCAAAAAAGACGTTCATGGGCACGCTCTTGGTCTCCGCTATGGCAGCAATATCGGTTCCTACAACTTCGCATTGCGGTTGCAGCTCAGCCATCTTGATCGCCCAATCGCCTGTACCTGTACCAACATCGAGGATATGGTCGGGGTTCTGGATAGGGGCGAGAGTGACTTCACCGTCAAGTACGTGCATAAATACTTGATGTTGAATAGCCATTCGCCATTGCTCAATGTCGTCGTTGGGCATGTAGTATTCCCGACAATAACGTCGGCCATGAATTTCTCTATAGTCGAGGTCTTGCGCCCACAACGACCGTGTTGATGCAGCCCTGAGCACAAGGTCAGTAAATGACAGACAGCGTATGATTGAGTAAACCACCTACATATCTGAGTCTGCCTCATGGGAGTCTGGAGAGAAAGGAGTTTCGACCTGGTGGGAGGGAGAAACTCTGGGATATTGGGAGGCGGGATATATGGATATCATGTCGTCTTCGTCGACATCTTCCTCAAGGTCGGAGTCGTGGTGGTGAGGCTCCTCGTCGGTGCCCACGATGCTAGTCATGGCTGTATTATTTCCGTCACTGTTCGCATGCTCACTCGGTGTACCGTCGCTAGATTGCCGGCCGCTCTGTACAGCATAAGAGTCCTCCGAGGACATGGTGCTCGTCTGAGACTGGTTGTGACGTCCCCGTGTTCCCCTGGGTGGTTTGGACCGTCGCTTCTTTGCCATGGAGGTCTAGAGAAGGGATAAAGTTTAGGAAAACAACAACAGAACTATCGTAGTCGAGTGGAGGTGAGGATGACTAGCGACATGGCTTGGCTTCGGGGAATGAGGCTGAAACGAGCGGCGCGGGCAAAAAAGGTTGGGCCCCAAAATGAGTCGTTGTTACCGTCGTGATGACGGAGTGTCGATGATAGCAGTACGGTAGTCGAGTTATTAGTAAAAGGCGTCGATATTATTGTATCGCAAGAGCCGTCCGGAGACAGCAAAGCTCAAAGAACAGGAAGAACAAAGCAATTAATTAATACCCACAGGTACCTAGGTAGGTAGGTACCTTATGTATGTATGTCTGAATGAATACCTCGAGGCCGTAGTAAGGAAGGGGAGCGAATGAGTGAGGGAGGGACCCAAAGACTTAAAAGAAGAGGGAGACCTGGGGATTGGTAAAGGTCCGTGAGTATAGTGGAGATCAACTAGCCTACCTAACCAAGCCTAGCCTACCTGGGGCCATGAGAACGTGGATCAGGGCTCGAGATATTCGGAAAGTGACCCGTACAGTACTATGTACAGAAGAGAACAGGGGAGGGTGAAGGAGCGCCAAGAAAGGTTTATGGATATCCATGGATGGAACAAGGGAGAGGTCAGTGGAGGAGAAGCTGTCGGTATCTTGTAGGGAAAGACACTACATACAAAGAATTGTAATGTACAGTACGGAGTACCCTGAAGAACAAGCCGGGGAGAAACAAGGATGACAAGCTACTGTAGCTAGCAAGCTTGCTGGGACCAATAGAGGCAGCCTAGAAACTCGAGGCTCTCTTGTTCCTCTCACAACTGGGGCAGAGCAGCACAGCAAGTGGAGGAAGTGGTTCAAGGATCGGGAGGGAGAGCAAGGGTTGCTGGTCGGTTGACGACGTTTGTGGTTAGGTAAGTTGCAGTAGCAATTCAAGTTTCTCAACTGAGTTAACTTTGTGTTGAAGTTGAAGTTGACATAGAGGGCTGATGGATGATATACATCCTATGTATATCTGTATCTATCTCACAATGTTTCGTGCACGCTCTATGCAGTCAGCTACATATAGTGCTTATCGTCTCCATACCTCTAGAGCCAAAAACATCATGATAAGCAGCGACACCCTATTGTAGACTGTAGTACAGTACTGTCTGTGTCTGTAATGCTCCGAGCAATTCTATGGCTTGGCAATGAGTGGCAGAGGGAAGGCCTTGATGACCATGCAAAGTGTATTTCACCCATCAAGCCAATTGAGGTATATTATTATTACTAACACCAAACGTCGCAACTCTCCAACGGCCTTTTTGCCTTTTACTGTTATCCAATCGCAAGACAACGGTGGTTCGGCGACCGACGGTGGAGAGAAGTCGGACGGTCAAGGCTTATCCTTATCCATTCCTCAGCTCAACTCAACTCGGTACTCTACTGTACGTATACTAGTCTGGTCTAGACTATAGGCCGTTTCATTTACCATTTCTGATGCATGAGATATGATATTTATGTCTCTGTCCTGTATATACTGTTTTTCTTGTGATCCATTCTCGGCCTGAAGTTGCTCCGATGTTGGCATGGGGCATCGTCAGAGCCTGGACCACAAGCCGCGATGCACTACAGTATTGAATGGTCACCTAGTTGCGGTTCAGCTCAGTGCAATGCTGACAGTACAGTAAATGGTTTATGTTTTACCCGTATTGTCGCTGTACCGTTTTTGGCTTCCAAGATGGGAATGTGTGTTACCTCATCGAAGCTTTCAGGACTGTAACAACAGAGTCCAGCCCAACCGGGGCCTTCTGTGTTGCTTACCTAGAGTATCCGTACATAGCAGGCTTGCTCTCAGTTAAGAGTCTCGTTCCCGTTCACCCCTCGCTGGATCCCATCCCAGGAGAGAGGGCCTGGTCCATCATCCCATAGCGGTGCAGGGGTGCAACGCAACAGTATCCGTTAAAACGGGCAGGGAACAAACAGTCGGTTTGAGGTGGTGACGAGAGCTAGACTTGATTGAGAAAAGAGACAAACTGCAGCTGTGGGCCATTCCTTGGTGCAGGTCGACTCAAAAAAGATGAGGATATCATCAGATAGTACCGCTGCCTCGTCGATTCTTTGGGGTATACAGCACTGACACTAACTATAGATTACACCTCTTGTCCATATCCCCATTCTCTCGTGTCATTTTCCATGGTACCTGGAATAAGTCGGTTATCCACCTCCACCCTGTTCGGAAAGAAAACGGTCCATCAGGCTGGGATTCTTTCAGCGGAATGGGGCAGGGGCACATACTGTCTAGACCAATTAAGGGGACAGGGATATTCTGTACCTTCTACCTGGTATCCGTACCGTCGTACCGTACGATACATATCATGTACGTAGTGAGGATACACTGAGCATCTCACACGGGGAAGGGTACACCAAAAGTATACAGCAGTTGGCATCACCTCGAGGTTGTTAGTATACCTAACTTAGTTGGTCGTTGGTCGTCTCCTCTCCTCTCAAACACACCATAATCTTGCTTCCCCCGATCTCGAAGCGGCCCGTCCCCTCCAGAGCTTTCTCCTGAATGGTCAACCGAGTGCCAGTCAGAGCAACGGTATAGACTAGTCTAGTACATTTCTGACTACCCCCCTCTGTTTATGTTTGTCTGCCTGTCTCTTAATGTCTCAGTCCATTAGTTGCGTTCAGTTTATCCGTACAGTATTACTTGACAGCCCGTACCACCAGGAATATGAGAACCTTTTTTCCCAATCAATCGAATGCTAACTTACCTGTATTCTCCGCATAGTGTAAACTCTATCATACATCCATATCTGGTCTATCAACATCTCGGCAGTTGGTATGATCCCACCAGCTAAACCGTACACACAATACTGTACCAGTACAGTATAGAGTACCAAGCAAGCAGATATCGGAAAACGTTTTCCTCATTCCCGGTAGGTTGGTCAGGTTAATGTTGGGCATCCATCTAAAAGGGACCTTCCCGCCGAGATCCCATTCGCTCAACAACCAGCTTCACCACCAACGTAACTGTACCTGTATCAGTACGTACGTTGTCTTTGTATGCGCTGTCAGACTTTTAGACTGTCGGACCGCCGCCACGGAACAGTGCGATTGTATCCCGGACCCGCTCGTCTGGATGTATGTGGATGGGTGGTATTGGGTTGCGTTGGCATTGTCTTGCTCTGCCTGCATAGAACCAACGGGGGACGATACCAGGGCACTGGAAATACTTACATTGATGTTCACATTGGCCCCTGGTTATCCGCTATTTGTACGGAGGGTACTTCTGAATGGTGATGCATCATGCAGGAGGCGCGTCATAAAACCTACTCGTTGGCTACCTATCTACTATGTACCTAGGTATGTTACATTGTTTGTGACGGCACTTGGCCTGTATGACTTACTGACATGAGTACTTAGTCGAGAACTTTGAGTTGGCATTTGGTTGTTCTCAGAATATATTGCCCATGGCTAGGTACCCTAAACTTCGATAACTGATAAAAAGAATTAATAATTCGTTGAAAGGTGCTATTGATAGCACCTTTGTAAGCACGCTCCCTCTCCGTTTTGGAGCAAATGTAAACGAAACGAACACAAAACAAATCAACAATCTCTACAGAATCCTCTCAAGCCACAAAGTAAACTGTCTTGTCTTTCAGTCTCGGTCTATCCATTCACACCGTTGTTCATGGTATCTATGTTTCTCGACTTTCGTCTTTCGTAAATGCGTCAAAATCATCATTTTCTGCTTCCATGCCACCGTATCAGACAATAATCTGACGATCGCTAGGTCGATGCACTCCATTCATGTCGTCTCTGTTCCTTTTGTCTCGACATCCGTTGGCATCTTCCTTCGTCTGTTGTTCCGGTAGCTTGCCTTGTCGAACATCCTGCGACTCAAGCGGCTCGTCGCGCATTGATCGTGCATCGTCTGGGACCATTTCACCGTCGCTCACAGTAGGGAAGGGCGTGAGCACATGGCTGATATCTCCCCACCAAGACTCTCCAAACTGAGTGAACCAGTCGACCGTGATCTTTAGGCCCTCGTCGATAGATACCTTCTGTTCCCAACCAAGTCGCTTTAGTTTAGAACCATCCACTGCATATCGGCGGTCGTTGAAAGGCCTATCCCGAGTGTATTTGATCCACTTGCGGAGCTGCTCTGGGGTGTCGTGTGAAATCTTCATTCGGTCGAGCAGCATCGAAGAGAGCTCTAGATTGGACACCTCGTCATGCGAGCCGACATTGTAAATCTGTCCAAGCTGTCCCTTGTGCAAGATCGTATCGAAAGCATCTGCTGCATCGCCAGCGTATAGATACCTCCGTGTGGGCATCCCATCTCCATGCAGTACCAGCGGTCGCTGGCGGTTTAAGAGACATATGAACTTTGGGATGATTTCTGGCAGTCGTTAATATACCAAACGTGCATGCCGTCTACGTCTACCGCCTGGTGACTCACTTTCTGGGTATTGGTGAGGGCCATAAACGTTATTGCTGCGCACGATTATGGCTGGCAGCTTGAAGCTCTTTTGATAAGATTGTACCAACATCTCGGCGGCTGCTTTGCTGGCAGCGTATGGGTTTGTTGGGGCTAGTATACTAGTCTCAAGAAGATCGTCGTCGTCGTCCTTGACCTCGCCGTATACTTCATCCGTCGACACATGGATGAAGCGGCCAATGCCGACTTTCTTGGCACTCTCGAGTAAAACATGAGTCCCGTAGACGTTTGTGTGTGTGAAACCATAGGAGTTGCCGAAGCTGAGGTCTACATGCGATTGAGCAGCAAAATGCAGAACAGTATCAATGCTGTATCGCTCCATGCAGTCAACGACTTCAGCAGGGTTGGTGATATCGCCATGGTAGAAGGTAAAGTTTCGTGATTCACCAAGAACGCCAGTGTTGTTGAGAGCAGCACAATAGTCGAGTTTGTCGAATGAGACAACGTTGTAGGTGTGTGGATATGTCAGGGTGAGGTGGCGGACTACCCAGCAAGCGCTTTAGAGACGGACAAACGAACGGCTGGTCAGTGGAGTAGAACTTGGCATGGTGAGGTAGGGCAGCATAACACTCACATGAAGCCAGCGCCACCTGTAATCATAATGTTCTTGACATCAGGACGAGGTTCGAATTTGGTTGTGCCTACGAGTACAGGGGCATGTTTCCATACGTCGCTCTGTCTACCGCGTTCATCTGGCTTGGCTGAGGGAGGATTTGTCAGTTCGTGTTTCTCTAATTGGCCTGTATCAATTGTTGCTAGATGAAGAGAGACCAAGAGGCCGAGGGGAGTGTCTTACCACTGGCGTCACCGTTGACGCCTGGTAGATTTGAAGAAGCAGTCATGTTTGCCGGAAAGGCCTTGAGGTCGTATTGACAGGTTGTGATAAGAAAAGATTATACCAGAACCATTGAACTGCACTGACAGAGTGACTTCTCTGCTGATGGAGTACCTTATGCAGACGAAGCTGCGTGCGTCATGAACGGCCAGGCTTTTAATTGTCGCAAATCAAGCGAGGCATAGCCTATGGGTCATAGGACAGGGGATTGATAGGGACTGTATATGAGAGAATGGAGGTCCTGGGCTGGAGTTCAATACAATACGTAGGCATAACAGAATCCAAATTGTAGAATGCGGATGCCTTGCCTTTTCTTGTGTAACAAACACCGCGTCGAGGTTTTATTGAAGTGCCCGGTAGACTAAGCCGCTGAATCGGGCTAAAGGGGCAAATCAAATCACCACATAAAGAATTCGATCTTACCTGGGCAGGTACCTATCTGTAGGTTAGTACCTAGGTTACAGTACATACCTACGTTTTATAGCGGACTCTAGCGTCGCCTGCCCACTGAAGGGATGCAAATTACAGCCCATCTAGCCTGCGGCAAAGCCCGTATAACGCCACTCACGCATAACCAGGTATTGGCTGAGATGTGGCGGTCGTTCCTGGAAAGGAACGTTACGCCACACAAAACTTGAGGTCGTCAATAGGTACTTCTATATCATGTCGCGCGACATCAGGCTATATGTATAGAGTAACAAGGCCAGCTACCAATGATATAACATTCATTGCAAGAGGTTTCTAGACTGGTTTCATCGAAGAGTCCCTTGCTAATATCCAGTGACGACAAGCTCAATTACCTAGGTTGACACTTCCAAATGTTGGACACACTGACGGTAGCATAAGAAACGGTTCGTTATTTTAATCTTAGGTTACAATATCCGTCGGTGCGACCCGCAATTACAGATGTCGTTATTTTAACATAAACTCTATTACACTGGGTAACTTGGCTCGAATTTGCTTGGCTCTGCTGTGTTGTCAAATGTCGGTTGAGATTTGAGAGGCATAAATTACGTATATCTCGGTCACTAAGGTGTAGTAGGGCTCTTCGGAATATTCTACATTCAATACGTAACCTGCGTTAAGTGATGGCCTGATCGATAGACATAGGATGGTCGAGACTTTGACAAGTAGCCTTGATGGTCAAGTGAACGACACTCCAAAAATAACATAACTCTTCTATCTCGACCCCCTGGGTTGAGAGGACATGGCAGAGATATGCCTATGCGCCCCGGTATTAATGTATAAGTACGTACTTATCTATTTGATGTTACTAGGTAGGTAGCCAGGGCAGAGTACCTAGCTTCCAGCGCGGAGTGTTGCCAAGTTGATTGCTAACATACCGATGTTTGTCTAAATATACAATCCGTCCGTGACTTGAACTGATTGTGTCAATAGAGCATCAATCATCCTATATGTTCAACGTTAGAACTCGCTACGGCAGACTTAATGCCATGGCCAGTCGAGTGGAATAAGGAAAAGACGCAAAGAAGAAGAACAAACACCCCTCGTAAGTCTTACACTTACACCATCTTATATCTGGGCTACCGGAGGATATCTCAGTTCTTATCTGCTACACGCTTGGCCATATTTGTCGCGTAACCAATATCTGTTTGGTAAGATCAGTCCTCTCAAGAAACATTACCTGATAGAATCAACGTTCCACTAAGAATGTTGAGCAAGTTTTTAAGAACCGACTTATGTGTCAAAGTTCTTCTTCAATACCGGGCTATAAGCCATTCGAGGAATACACTTCTCTTCCGCTGGCTGGATGGGTCAAGTTATTTATCTGGATGCTTACAGACGCTTGCTTCATCATGTTTCAATCATTCAAAATCGACACGTATATACCAACGGCCTCCCTGTAGAGTATAGGAGAATCATAAAACAACAATTACAATTATACTTCCAAAATGATGTCTTCATTGTCTTTCTATAGCTACTTTTGCCGGTCCAAGTTCGCGAACGCCTGGCGCCATGACTACCACGTCATCTTTAGCAAAACAATTACAGGTTGAACCTCTTGCGATCCTTCTCCATCTTAGCCTTCCACTCCCACTGCGTCGCATCGTCGCCGTCGCTTCCAGCTCTTCCGATGCCTTTGTCGACTCTCCTCAGCTTCAGGGTGAACCGAGGGCCCAGCTCTTGCAGACCGGCACGAATACCTTCCACCCCCTTGATCTCCTTGCCATCAGCGCCGACAATGCTCTTCTCTGTCTGCCGCTTTTCACGGAATACGTAACGATGCCGCCTTACAAAAATGTAATCGCGCTGATTGTGTAGTGTTGTCACTTGGCGGCCTTGAAACTCTGGCCTAGGTGGGAAGAGCGTCATGAAAAGCTTGGCTGTCAGTAGACCCAGAGGGGTCTTAAAGTTGTTGAGCAAGAGTTCAGGGTAGTGGTTTGTCGGGTTTCCGTGGCCAGGGAGTTTCTTGCCCTCGATCCAATTGGTGATGGAGAAGTGGAAAGTCGGGCCGGAGGGCAGATGCACAACCGTAAGACCTGTTGGCTTCTTGGAATCCTCGTTAAGAAGAATGACAGCCGTGTATTCCCGGTTTGTGGCATACTTGCAAATCTCTCGGAGACTATACTTGTGGCCATATCGATGCGCGGATCTAGGGACATAGGAACTGTTGGGGAAGAACTCGCAAAGGACGTTCGCTTGCTCGTGCAAAGTTGAGTTCAGCGACGTCGTAACCAGGATCTTTGGCTCTGGAGCGGGGATATCGGTGAAAAGCGAAGGAAACTTGAGGGCGAGTGAGGTAGGCGTCAAGTCAAGGTTTGTGCTTGTTGTAGACGGCGCGACACTACTGTCTCGCTGTGCTCGACGCTCTCTCTTCCTTTCCAGCGCAGCTTGTATTTCCTCATCCATCTCTTCATCGGAGGCCAGCATACTATCGACGTCGTCATCTCTGTCGAGCTCCTCCTCGGCGCGCATGGCTGCCTCGTGAGCAGCCTGCTCTGCTGCTTCGGCCTCTTCGATGCGACGGCGCTTCAGCTTCTCGAGATCCACCTGAACACCGAGACTGTCGTCATCAATATCATCCCACACTCGTTTCGAGTCGATCGTAGAAGGTTTGCGCTTCGCTAAACGGGCCTCCTTGAGCTCCGGATCCTTGGCTTCTTCCTTTCTGCGCCGGTGTCGTTCCTCATGTTTCTCTTTGTTTTGATGCTTCTTGTACTGAACAAAGAGTTCCTTGCGCTTGAGCTTGTTAGCAGACTTGAGCGCCTGGACAGGCGGTTTTGTGAAGCCCATTTTTGAGTGAATTAGAGTAATGCAATAGCGGCTGGGCTATGAAAATAGACTGAGTCTGGTATAGGAAATAATTTGCCAGAGGGGCATTTCTGTCCGGCAGAAAAGTCCAACTTTTTGGCGGTGAAGACATGTTTTGTCCAATCATATAGTGCGATTTAGTTTCTGTCCCACTAGTCTAGACATTGTCAACTTTCGCAAAAAAAACGACTTGCAACCTCTCGATTCGACGACAAAACCTTGAATGGACGCAACCTATTTTGTGTCGTACCTATTCAACAAAAATCAGCCAAAATGGCCCCAAACGGAACAAAACGAAGAAAGATCGCTCATCCGTCTCAGGGTCAAAACGAGTCAAAAAGTGCACAAAAGTCCTTCTTTAAGAACGCCGCGAATTGGAATCTTGAACAAGACTACGAGTCGCGCCCACGCAAAGGCAAGAAGCAGAAGGAAAGCAATCGACTGCCTATCAAGACAGCAGACGGTCGGATTGAACAAGCCCAAGGGCAAGAGGATGATGCAGCTTCAGTTGAAAGCGATACAGAATGGCTAGAAGGTCGCGAGGATGAACAAGAGGAGGAACCCGAGGAAGAGGAGATCAATGAGGAACCCGAGATCCCTGAGCCTCAACAGATTCGAGCTGCGCAGGAAGAACTGGCTAAAATCGCCACGCAGATGAATGAGAATCCAGAGGAACATGTCGGTGCATTCAAGGCCCTTGCCAAGATCGGACAATCCAAGATCATCGCCATCCAGATGCTCGCCCTCATGACGCAGATGACTGTGTACAAGGATGTCATTCCCGGATACCGAATACGTCCACAGGAGGAGAATGGCCCCAGAGAGAAGCTTTCCAAGGAGGTGCGGACCCTGAGAGGTTATGAGCAGGCACTAGTTTCGGGATATCAAAACTACATCAAAGAGCTTGCTCGATGCTCCAAGCTTGATGTAAGGGCAGCCAGGGGGGGACCAACTCTGGCCAGTATCGCTATCACATGTGCCTGTACTCTCGTCACATCAGTGTCACATTTCAACTTCCGCACAGAGCTACTCAAGATTCTCGTCACTAAGCTCAGTCGACGCAAAGTCAACCAGGATGGTGTCAAGTGTCTGGAAGCTCTTCGGGAGCTCTTCAAAGAGGATGAAGAAGGGCGACCAACTAATGACGCCGTCGCTCTGCTTTCTAAGATGATGAAGGCCCGCGAATTTCAGGTGGACGAGAGTGTTATCAATCTTTTCCTCAGTCTGCGTTTGCTATCCGAATTTTCCGGCAAAGCCTCTCAGGATCATGCTGAAAGCACCGAAGGACCCTTCAAGAAGAAGCGCGAATTCAGAACCAAACGCTATCGTAAGGAGCTTAAAGAGCAGAAGGCTTTAGACAAGGATATGGCCAACGCCGATGCATCTGTTAGCTACGAGGAGCGTGATCGTATGCAGTCGGAAACTTTGAAGCTCGTCTTCGCCACATATTTCCGCATCCTGAAGCTAAGAATGCCTCATCTTATGGGAGCAGTTCTCGAAGGGTTGGCCAAGTATGCCCATCTTATCAATCAGGACTTCTTTGGTGATCTTCTCGAAGCGCTTAAGGATCTCATCCGCCATAGCGAAGAGGACGCCGAGGAGGGTCCCGGTGGCGAAGAGGACAACGGGGATGAGAATGATGATGATGATGATGATGACATCCCAGTTCGCAACCTTACTCGCGAAGCTCTTCTCTGCACCGTCACAGCCTTTGCCCTGCTTGAGGGCCAAGACGCTCACAACTCACGTAACGATCTACACCTCGACCTGTCATTCTTCACTACCCACCTTTTCAAGTCTCTCCTTACCCTCTCTACAAACCCGGATGTCGAATTGACACGCCCTGCCAACTCAACCAATGCAGCCACCAAGATCAATGTCCAAACAACAACAGTTCTTCTCCTACGTTCACTGACCGGCATTCTTCTTCCTCCGTGGAACATCAGATCGGTACCGCCTATGCGTCTCGCCGCCTTCTCCAAGCAGCTCATGACGGCTGCGCTTCAGCTGCCCGATAAGTCGTGCCAGGCTGTCCTGGTGCTGCTTAGCGATGTGGCGCATACTCATGCCAAAAAGGTCCGAAGTCTATGGGATACCGAAGAGCGCAAGGGCGATGGTCAATATAACCCCGTTGGTGATAGTGTAGAGGGTAGTAACCCTTTCGCAGCGACAGTTTGGGAGGGTGAGCTCTTGAGAAAACATTATTCTCCCAAGGTGAGAGAGGGGGTGAAGATACTGGAGAAGGGGATGTCTGAATAGAGTTTCGAATGAGCAGAAATATACCAGCGCTGTGTTTATGAATTTTGCATCACTGCTCACGCATCCATGTCACTCCTAAACGAAAAAGGCGCTCAGTGTATGTCCTGGAAGGCGTGAGATGGTTTGCTTGGCTTACTTGGAAACCATGCTAGAGGTTTAAGAACAACATGCAATACGTTACAAATGAAACGAGCCTGGGCTAGTCTTTTCAGATTTGACAAAAACTAGGCTATAATTTCGATCCAGCCTTAATCTTGACCGACTTAACGAAATTCTCTGATCTCCCCATTATCGGCACATGAACAACGTCTTAGAGTATCGATCCACCCTTTCATAGGTAGTTCTTGTTTCTTTTTCACGCCCATATATGATCCCGGCAACACCTTCTCAATTAGTTTCCTTTCATTAGTAAGGCAACAACATCCTTTATTTTGCCCACATAGACGCCGCTAGCCCCTTCGTTGGCTTGCGCGGCTTTGAAGGGTGGACAGCCGAGCCGCTGTTGCTTCCCCCAACGCCTCGACCAGGCAAGTTCGGGACGAACGAGTCCGGAACTTGAACGCTCGAACTCTGTGCCAGATTGGAATCGGGAGTTGTTGGCTCCATGATAAGCTGGCTGCTTGGGGTCCCTGGAATAAGTTGCCCATCAGTAATTTGAATTGGCGTCACTATAATCATTTGTCCTGTCAGGCAATTGGGACGTATGAGATTTCCTGCCAAACTTTGGGTCTCCGTTGGCTTATTCAAGCCATCCATAACGAGGGTAGCCAACTCATTAGATGACGTTGGTACAAAACCAGGAGCCTCCGGGCGAAGGCGCGAGTCGTTTATACCCTCGAGTGATGGTTCGTTCTTACCTAGTTGCTGTTGATGTGGGACGGTGCATTCTACAGCCTCGTTCTGAGCCTGAGAAGTTCTCGGAGTGTCATTCTCTACCTTCCAGGGTTGAGGGACGAGATTGGTTGAGATATCTGAGATGCTGGGCTTTGTCTTGTTCTGTGGGGCTCCTGCAGTCTGTGGAAGCTTCATCATAGGCTGTGGCTCGAGTGAAGGTGAGATCTCGGGTATCTTTACCTTGTTGATACCCAGCTGAGCAAATGCAATTTTGGGTTTTGCGGTCTGGAACTTGGTCGCGGTGTGCTTCAACTTCAGTATGTCGTCAGATGAATATCTCAAAAAAATGGTAGTGTTGGACTTCTTTAGAGCCTCATCCTTAAATTTGGCATTCGTTGGTTCCTGTTCAGATTCTTCGTCCGAATCTCCTGACAACAGAGACAAGAAGGTGCTTGCCATACTATTCTTGGGGTCTTCACCCTGTTTGAGAGTCTTCGGTTCCTCTATAGCGCTTACCATGGACACTCCGATGGTAATCGGCTGCTGATGACTGGCCGAGACTCGAAGAAGGTCAACATTGCTGCTCGGGGCAGTAACAACAACAGAAATGGGACTCTTCGATTCCATGGCCGTCTTCTCGTTATGACCCTGTATGGGTTTCTGCGTGCCTTTGTCCTCTGCAACAGGGGCCACAACGGGGCCAACAGCCTGGCTGGTGGTGACTGGCGCCTTATCTATCATCCTCATATCAGTCTTATGCACCTCCCGAAACACTTCAGCCTCAGGCTACTAACTTTCCGAGGGTCCGGGGGTCACTTGAGATGCTGCGTCTCGGTTGTTCAAGAAACTAAGAACACCCTCTCCTAGAATAGATCCTGCACGCTTGGAAAAGTCAGACATAAGAGTGGTCGCGTAGTAATGGAGACTTGGAGGGGGTACATGGATCTTGCTGGGGGCAGAAGTTGATGCATGGCATGAGTACTGGGAGCTCCCTGATGATGCATTAGTCCACAGACATATCAGTCGGATAGTGCAAAGAATATCCTACCTTGTCGCTTCATGGGAAGCGAGTTGCCCCCGTTACCTTTGCCTTTAGATTTGCCACCGTTACCGGCACTGCTCTGGGCCTTGAACATCCTCTGCAGCTCTTTGGCATCGTTTAAACTGCCAGCGTTGGCAAATTTAAGGCCAGACATGGTGGCAGAGATTAGCTCAGCGAACGACAGGATCTCTCGCAGCCAGAAGGGACGAACGAAGTAAGGAGAAGAAATGGACGTAGGAGGCTTTGCCTACCTTGAGAGGTGCTAAGATAGGTAGTTACTAGGTAGTAACAATGGATGTGAGAATGCCTGAAATAAACGAGGTCGGAAGGCAGCGTAAAAGATGGAAGGCGGTAGGGGGGAGGTGAAGGAAGGAATGGGTGCCTGCCTATTCTACTTACCGACCGACCTGCACCTAGCCACAGAAGAGAAGAGGAAGGAACAAATACCGGAAAATTCTGCTTCGAACTTATGGAAATTATGACAAGCAGAGTAGCAAGCAGCGTATAAACGATAAGATGCCACCGATTTTGGGGATGCAGCTTTAGCACTGCGTGCTGGTGGTATGCCTTCACTGATCAGCACCAAGCTTCAGAGTGAATACCAGGGCTGCCTAAAGTGCAACAGGGGACATGGAAAGCTTGTGTTTCTATTTGGAGAGAAACTGAGACTAGAAGAGGGAGTGACAATGGTGGCAGTCCGATACATGATGACCCAAGCATCCACAGCACAGACTCTGTGTGCACCCAAATTCCCTGAACTAAACGAGAGTGAGGTTTGCTTAACCTTTGTGAGCATGAATTTATTGTTTGGACTATGGCATCCAGGTAGCTTGAACCAACCCTCCGGTCTCCAACTTGAGTCTAAGGGAAGACCATTTTCTCGGCCGAATTCTCATAGTTCACGGCCATCTATGGCTGACCTGAACAACACTATCAAATAAATCTCAAGTATGTATGCATCCATGCAAGATCGTTCTATTCAACCCGTGCACGTTTGGGTCCAACTGTGGTCTCAATAGCGTTGATCTTGGCAGTAAGATACTGTGTGCTTGAAGATGCATTCAGCCATGATGTTTCCACTTTTGCCACTGTCTTCTGAACAAACTCCTGCAAAGCCCGAGTTCCAGGAGCATCCTTGACAATGGCTATAGATGACACTCTGGGAACTCCTAAGCAGGCGCTCAGGCGTTCTGAGCATGGCTTTGAAAATCCAACCAGGCTAATCCGGCCATCATCAGGAAGCTGATTTGTTGCAGTCCCAATCATTTGCGGAAAGTGACAGTTGAATGTCGAAGCCTGATTGCCTCGCGCTACGAAAACCATAGAATACCGCCTGCTAGCTTCGCTTTCTGTAGACTTGTTATCCTTGGATGACCAAGACTGGAGATTCCTGGTGATCGAATTGAGCCCGACGTCTATATTGGCCTCAATCTCGGGCATTGGCGGCACACAAGGTTGCTCTAGGCCATTCCCTGTCTTCTTGGCTTCTTTCGCCAATTGTGCTGCACGCTTACCCTCTGATCGCTTGCTGTGTGTTTGGCGATGTTGTCCAATGGGACTCAATAAACTTTTGATTGTTAGCAAGGTCTACTTCGTTCTGGCACATTTTGCCCTTCTATCCGGGACCATGCATGGAGTTTCAAGGGCTACTTCACTTACTCGCACAGGAGCTCCAGTATAGTGTCTTGATCTTCTGCTGATACATCAGGCCTAGCTCCTTGTTAGTACCGTCAACATGGATGGCAGAGCTGAACATATGAACTTACCAAGAAACAGTAGAAAAAGGAGTGTCAAGCTGGTGAACAACTCTCTTACGGCCGCCTTGGGTAGCTGAAGCAGACATGACGAATACCCGGCGACGTAGATCAGGCAAGTAAAGTGTAACAGTTGGTTGCACCATTCAGATCAAGTAAAGTTTCATTGGAAAATGGGTAGACGCGATAGTGCGGGTTCTGAGCACATGGAGAGGCTGAGAGAAGGTGCTTTACAGTAATCATTCGCATGGAAATCTGCATGCATGAGCAATGTGGGTCAAAACTTTTGAACGGAGAGTTGCTTTTTTAGCGCCGTAGTATATGTCACAAGCCGCAGGTACAAATTTTGATCTAGAATCTAGGTACCTAGTAGTATGTACCTACCTAAAAATGGAAATCGATATGAAGTGACGATCAATGAGATGGCCAATATTTCAACTTACAGAAATCTCAAATGTGGATGCACCGTTGTAGAATCCAAAGAGGATGGGAGTGTCGGAAATGTTGTATTGTTCAAATTAATACATTAGAGATACTACGCCAAATTCCAAAAGGGCTTCAATTCTGTTACATTTATTTATGAGCAGGAGAAAATCGTTTTATCTTTAATACATTCAGCATGAGATCTGGCTGACCTATCTGAGTTGAAATTTATCACCGTAGAACTTTTTGGTGCTGATCCACGTTTTGAACTTAGAGGCCAGTTACCTACCCTATGAGAATCAAACAGCCTTAGGTAGGTGAAAAGCCGAGCCCGATGACACAAGTTGGACATGGAATTTGGTCAATTGGAAACAATGGAATAAAACCAGTATATGAGGTAGTTAGTAGGTGTAACAATTCAGGTACTATATCCGTGTCTTGAGGTAAGACATGTATAATTGGGTTTGCCATCCATACTTCCCGGCCATGAAACAATCTAGCCTTCCCTCGGAAAGTTGCCTCTTCCCTCACTTGTTTCGATTAAATTTAAATGGATGCCGAATGTCTCGATACCGACGGATAGGTAGGTACCCGGACCCCACCAAAAACCGCCATCGCTTTCATGACTCCTACAGCAGAGTCCTGACAGAATTTCGGCTGCATTCATTTTCCGGGTTCAATATCGTGTACAGAGTTCTCACTGCCCCGGATATTCGAATTACCTGAGAAAACTCATTGGTCTCTCTAGAACTCGAATCCTAACTCATAGGAGCATGTAGTAATTCAATACGATTAACCTATCGCATCGCATGCACTATCCTCACACCGTCCATGCTCCCTCTTCCTCCAATTTGGGTACCTAGTAGTCTACCCCGCCCAATACCAACGGGCCCAGGTACAGGCTGACATCCTATGGATCTCCACTAGAATAATGGATGGGATGTGTCACTGTCAAATCAGTCAACACCAGTTTTGCCTGACCCTTTAAACACGGGCTCCATAGGTACGACGTCAGAGCCCGCCCACTTAGAAAACCCCCGAAAGCTTCGACACCACTTGAGGTACCTACCTAACTTTCGTCCTCAGCAACCAAATGTACCTATCTCTCATTTCCTTCCCCACTTGGTTTTCTTTTTTGTAGAAACAACTACAACAACAGCAGCAGGAGGGGAGGTATGTTTCTTCTTCTTCTTCTCTTTCGTAAGCAGACTGTTTTATTGACAATTCCTTCGACAAGGTAAGGACAGCACAATTCCTATCTTCCATCTAAAGGGTTATTTTTCTCCATCATCTATTCCTACTATCTAGTAAGTACTGAGGTATACATTACCTCCGTCGTGATTTCCCCCTCTTGTTCTACTATTTGCACCCCCAGTGCTCCTGTCGTGGCGGGGTACCCACACTAGCAAACCGCGACCGCGCCCTGCCAATCCATGCTCCAGCTCCCCCATATCCTGGTCTGGCTTTCACCTTATCCTCAGATCCATCTCAGAAGCCTTATCCGCTTCATCCACTTACTTCTTATCCATCCCACTTCAAACCTCAAAGCAAACGTTCTTGGGAAATCTTTCATCTGATCTGGTTTTCGACCCCAGAGCCTCTTAATCGCCCGCCTCTTCGTCTACCACCCTCCCCCCCGGCACTTGCTCGTTGGCTCTGATTCCCTGTTCGATATTCATCTTGAGCTTGGGAAATCTTGCTGCTCCCCCACTACACCTCACACCTCTATCAAACCCACATGTTAATTTTGTGCAGCTATCGCCGGGGCGTCTCTCGCGACGGTGTGACGTCTCTGCACTTTCACGCCTCGTCCCCGTTGACCTCTCTTCTTCACAACTCCGATGGATCCAACCTCGAGATCCCCCGACCTTCCAGATCGCTCTGCCTCCGCTGAAGCCAGCTCGACCCGGCCGAACCCTTTTGATGACAGCGACATCTCGTCTCGTAAACGCCGGCGTACTTCTCTCTCTGGATCTCCTGCCAATTCCCTCGATACAGTAAATCCTATTCGCGACTCTTCTAGCTCCACTACCCTCGACACCGATTCTGTTCTACCTCGACCTGTCTCGGTAGCAGACCCTCCGTCAAACCCCGTTGCGCCTGGAACACCCGAGTCAAGACCTCCCATATGCGAACGTCTGGCAGAACCCCCTTCCAGCATGGTCACCATCAATCTCAGAAATGTGGCTCAGGCATACTCATCTTCAGTGCCTCCATGTCCCAATGCTGTGGCTCAGCCAGCTGCGATTGGGAATGCGACTGATGCTGCTAACGAGCAGGTGAAAGAGACTGTGGAAGATTCTGAAGTCGATATGGTTCCAGCTCCTCGAGATATCACGCGGTCAAACTCTCCACAGTCAGCGAGTCCGCCTATCGAGGTTATCCCCATACAATCAGATGAGGATATGATGTCTGACCAGCAAAGTGCTGGCCTTTCTATAATCGAGGATGATCCCACCATGATTGATCCTATTCATGATTTTCCGTTCAATGAACCTGGTGAGACAATGGAAGGGATGGTAGTACGGCTCACGAACTATCTTGGAACACGTAAGGCATATTTTACTCTTCCTGGAAAAACTAGACACTGATCGAGTATAGAATCTTCGATCGATCCATCGGTCATTCATAAACTGCAGCAATGGCTAAACCGATATCTTGACTATATTAAGAGCGCCGGTCGATCAACGGCTATAGAGTCATGTCGTCTCCATGCCCCTTTTTGGGCGACGTTCCCACGCATTGTACAAGCGATGGCTTTCCGTCGGTAAGTCCATAAATATAGTCGATGTCAAACAGAACTGACTTATCATAGACCTCAAGTTTATGATGACGAGGCCTTGTGGGACGACGGTAATGCATTTTTCATAGGATTTGCCAAATTATCGGCTTGGTTTGTCAGTCAAGACATCATCTCCGTCAAGGAATTCGTGGTAGAACAAGAGTCGCGGGACCGACAGATGCCTGAACTTTTCTCACTGAACTACCTCCACCATCTTCATTCAATAACCCTACAAACGCGGTTCAGCGATGACCATGCTGATCACTTGGAACATGCACCCTCATGCTTCGTCAGATCTTATCAAGAAAGCACAGGCGGGAGCATTGGCTATCTTTTACAGCTGGCCAAAAGCTTGGCAGATCTTATCCCTACATATCCCCGGTTGACGAACGATTTGACATGGATCTGCCAGGTAGCATCAGATATCATGACTGACTCCCTCAATCCTCGTATTCCGGACAATACCTCAACAGTCAATCAGAAACTCGAGGATGGGTTCGCTTTGTACGAACTAGTTTGTAATATATTGGATGCAATGATCGAGAAAACCCCTACACAACTCTTCGCTGATAATGTCATCAAGGGTGCCTCAGCTTTGTCGAATATGCTCAAGGCAGCTCTCAGAGGCGGGCTTCCGATTGCAAGTCGCCAATTACAAGAGCATCTGACAGGGTTCCCTACAATCTCTCGCGATTATGCTGTCGAGGCAATTGCATTGAAGCGGCGTTTTACAACATACATCAAACTCATACGGTCGAGCCAAATGCAACTTCGATTTCAGGGGACTACACAGATGTGCCGAGAACTTGTCGATAACTGGAAGATTCACTCCGACCAAACCTACACCGACAGCTTCAGATACATCGAGCATATTGCCGAGTACCTCATCAGGTCTGGGTTTATCAACTATTTTTTGGGATCCAACTGCCATCCCGAGATCACTGTTGAAGGCGCCAACATTGTCGGTTTTATAATAGTGACCAAGAAGTATCAAAGGGAGCACATCGACATGATATGGCAAGGGATCACCTCAGGAGAAGACCCCCGCACAGTCGATGCCCTGGCGCGCATGATCATCAATATTACCCATCTCTTTGACACTGAAGGCCTCCTGGCTCTTTGCGACAGATTCCAGACACTTCCTGTGGATGCCTTTACGCCCCCTATCCGAGTGCTGTGGGAACATGTTATGAAGTTTGTGGCCGACAGACCCTCAGTAGGCCAACCTCTTGGAATCCAGCCTTATAATCTTTGCCTACGGTTACTGAGGGAGTCTTTGATCTCCACATGCGGGTCGCAACTCGCATATCCTGAAATGCAACAAACCGCAACGCATAAATTCCAGGATTTACTAAAATGCGGACCAGACCACGAAGGAAAACAACAATTATACCTCGGCTGTCTTAAAGACATTGCGAACAAGTCGGCCACCACCTTGGGCAGCCTCTACTGTCTCTCTATAATGATCCGTTCGAGAGTTGTGGCCACCGAACTACACAGGCTAGTGGAAGAACACGATTTCACAAGGCTTCTTGTGGAAGAATTAGACCATGCTATCAATGCTGGACGAGATATGGGTACTAAAATGGTTCTCGCCTTACCTATTCACCAACCTCGGAGGGATTTTATTGCCATGGTCATCCGGTCGGAACCACAGACCATCACTCAAGACCTCGGTCTCAAACTTTGGGGCATGCTTGTTGGTCCGCTCTCTCTTTCGGTTGAAGACAGACGCGCCGGCTGGGAGATACTAAACAGTCGTAATGGCGGAGTCAACTCTGACGATCACCCCAATCACTTTCTTCAGACCTGTTCGTCTCTCTACCTTCCAAGCCTTCCTGCCGAATATTTCTGTGACGGTGTGCTGGATTTTGTTCGGGCCGAGGTCATGCTTCGCCTCAATGAAAATTCAGACCTTGCCCTTGATGACCAGGAGGCAGTTCGTGAGAGTGGCATTGAACAACTGTGGCGCATAGCTCTTGAAGCTGAGGATGAAGGCTCGGCTGAAAGATCTCTTCAAACCCTCACAAAAGACATCTATATTGAGAGTGAGTATATTGCCTCCGGTCCTGCACACCGGACGCAGTTGATCCATCTGGCCCTGGTTGGTCGATGTTTAAAGGAGCTGAAACATGCTGCGAAGGATATCGAGAAGCTTAGTCAGAATCTGAGAAGCAACAATGATGCGGATACGGCACCTGTTGCTGCACAACAGAAGCTACAGGAAAAGGAGAGAAGATTTATCCGCTCTTTGAAATTCCTGCGGTACATCTTGAATACTCATCGCTCAAAGCCAAATTTATCCGCACCTGACATGAGGACCCTGATCTTCGAAGCACCCTATGCGGTCCAGGGGGATTCTGCGGAACTCAAGTATCAATCTTTTGATGGCGATCAGCAGACTGACATTAAGCCACTTGTGATTGGAAAAGGAAACACTGCAGCTTCTTTGCTCGCTAGCCTCCGCGAAGAAACCGGGTTTGAGAACTATCGAGTTTACTATAGAGGCCAGCCCTTTTTACCACGTGAGGCAGACATATGCAAATCTCTAGAAGATCTCCGTGTCCATGATGGTCTCATACTGGTCAGACGTGAAGAAGCTGGTCCAGCTCTCTCTGATCGGGTTAGACCTGGCGCCTCCTCGCTAGAGATTGAGATATCTGCACATTTCGACGAGATCTGGGAGTATTTGAGTATGAAAGATGTGATTGCAGAAGAAGTAAGTAGATGTTTGATGGTAAATAAGATATTGAGCTAATCTTTACAGATCTTCAACTTCCTCATCAACTTACCTACAGATGGTCACCTCCCAAAGTGGATCGACAACGGAATAGCGTCGTACAATGATGTCTTCCCTCCGGGGCAGCCTTACAAGTCTCTCTACGCTCTACACGTCTTGGTCAAGTATACTAACCTGCTCCCCTCTGGTTACGTCAACATTGATGACAGTCTGAACGACACACCTTTGACTTCTTCTGCCACAAATACCAAAGCTCTCGAGACGGCCCTGTCCTTGATTGTGCATGCCATCTCAGACAGGAACATCTTTCAGCAAACATCGATGGTTATGCGATTGAGGCTCACGGCTACTCTACTGCAGGTGTTTCGGCAGTTCTACAACAGTATGTGCAAATGGTTTTTCGCCTTCTTTTTCTACGTGCCGTATCTAATAATGATGTAGAAGTTGTTGCTCTAGAACCACCCGCTATCTCGAGCAGCCTGGTCATGCCAAATCCAGACTGTCTCGTCGAAATACTGTCTTATGCTGCAAGCTGTCCTAACGAACTGTCTTCGGTCGCCGTGCCCATCGCTCTTAATATGTGTTTTCGACTCAGCGTCATGGACGATCAGTTTTGGACGAAACTCAGCATGAACTCAGGCTTTGGTCGAACTCTACACTGTCTTCTACTTACCGATGCTCGTCAGGGTATCAGAGCGTCTGCGGTAGCAACGGTTCAAGAGCATTTCAGTCTTATGGAGCAGGCAGCTTCATTTTATGATCTAGACAACACCATTAACATTTCAATAGCAAGATACTTTTGGGTCCTCCTTGGGGACCTCATGCTGGAGGCAACTAATTTCCCGCATCAGTGCGAAGAACTCTTCCAATTGATTCATTCCATACTGGCAAAGATCAACAAGCACGCACCCGGGTTCATAAATATCGCAAAGCTTGCGACCGAAACTAGTCGGCTTCTTCTGGAACATACGACAACCGAGGTATGGGATTACCTTAATCCACAATAAACGAGCAAACGAATTAACCCTCCAAATTTATAGACCCTGGAATCATCGCTTATCGAAGATCAGCTAGCAAAAGGTTTAGCGTCGCTTTTGTATTTCTGTCTCCATCTGGACGCATCTATTGCACTATCTGAAGCGCTTCCTAGGTAAGGAACAAGATCCTACTGTGAGCTATCCTGACTGTATATAGGGATCTTGCCATGTCATTGTTTTGGAAGCAGCTGTATCCTCGCAAGTGTCTACCACGTGGAACGCCTGTGCCCAGAGTTGTTCTTGATGTAGAAACTCGGGCCAAGCTTTGCGAGGTGATACTCCTTCTTGTGAAGCACGACCGAGACAGGATCCAGGTGGTCTTGGAAGGGCTTGGCCAACAGGTGCCATTCTATGAAGATGACGACGGCATGTACTACAATGCGACAGAGCCTCACTTACTAATACCTGACACAGATGACCCATACCTCTACGATCTATCCTACCACTTCGAGCGATACAGTGCACTGCGTGCTTCATGTGGCTACGCAGGACTGCAGAACTTGTCCAACACTTGCTACCTGAATTCTTTACTGACGCAGCTTTACATGAACACTGGCTTCCGGCGATTCGTGCTCAATTGCCGTATACGCTATACCGAAACTAGCCAACAGCTCCTTGATAACACCCAGAAACTCTTTGGTCATATGCAGGAGAGCTATCTTCGCTGTATCGATCCGTCCAACTTCGTCGGTTCTATCAAGACATATGATGATACTCCAATCGATATACACAATCAGATGGATGTCGATGAGTTTTACAACCTGCTCTTCGACCGTTGGGAAAACGAGCTTCTCAGCCAAGAGGAAAAGAGAACGATGAAATCGTTCTACGGTGGTCAGCTTGTGCAGCAAGTGAAATCAAAGGAATGTGAACATATTTCGGAGCGGTTGGAGCCCTTTTCCGCAATTCAATGCGATATCAAAGGGAAAAGCACGTTGGAGGAAAGCCTGCAGGCGTATGTGGATGGCGAGATCATGGAAGGAGGTAAAGCGAACCCTCTTTTAAGAGCAGGTTATATACTGACTAAGCAACTAGATAACAAGTACAAGTGTTCAACGTGCGATCGCCATGTTGATGCAGTAAAAAGGTATTTGATACCCTCAACAGCTATTTAATAACTAGCTAACAAAATCTCAGAGCCTGCATCAAGGATGTCCCGGAAAATCTCATCTTCCATTTGAAGAGATTCGACTTCAATCTGCGTACCCTACAACGAAGCAAGATCAACGACTATTTTTCATTCCCCAGTCGAGTTGACATGCGACCATACACCATCGAGCATTTAAGCAATCCGGAGAACGATAGTGAGGAGGACATCTTCGAACTGGTCGGTGTTCTTGTTCACTCAGGTACCGCCGAGTCTGGACACTACTACTCATATATTCGTGAGCGTCCTTCCCCGACAGATCAACCGAGGTGGATCGAATTCAACGATGACATGGTAACTACATGGGATCCAGCGCAACTGGAACAGTTAACATTCGGCGGTCCGGACCAGCATCCTTTGCACGACTCAAACGGCCTTGTATACGATAAGAACTACAGTGCATATATGCTGTTTTATCAGCGAGCTTCGTCCCTTCGTGCTGAGCAGGAAACAATGACGAGTCTCAGTATTCCCATGCCTCTCCGCGTCGAAGTGCCGGACAAGCTCAAAGATCACACCATGGCTGAGAACACATTGATTCTCCGTCGCCACTGTGTCTATGACGAGACTAACACTAAGTTTGTTCGTCTGTTATTCAATCACTCATTGACTTATTGCGACATTGAATGCGAAGCTGATGCTAACTTGAGTCTTAATGACTTTATGTGCAAATTTCAGCAGGAACATGGGCTTGAGAACATAGCCATACGCACGATGATTGGACATTTGGACCAGGCTGTTACCAGAACGAGGGATATTCCAGATTTTGATTCATATCGAAAAAGCCTGACAAAAGCTATTGTGTCTTGCCCGTGTTGTGCTTTCGCATTCTACAGCTACTTTGACGATTATCCCAGTGCACTTCGCATACTGCTGCAACGCCATCCGGATCAAGGTGTACGAAACTTTACTTGCAAAGCTTTCATTGCTTCAGTCAAGAAAATATCGGAGAAATTTCCAAACGTGTACGGTCCGCGGGGACCATATAGTTCGGCGTCCGATTCTGATGGAGACGAAAGCCTTAGTCGGTTCGATGTTTCTCCACGTTTTGTTATTGGCGGAGTAATGCTTATTTTCAATCACCTCTGGCAATTCTTTCATGTCAACATCAGGGCCTGGGATGAATACTTTGGGGCAATTCTAGGCTTTGCTGAACTGGGCCATCATGAAACTGGACATGTGTTGGCTGCAGACTTTCTGGAAAAGACCATTCGGATCATCTCAGCCGATCCTTTACAAGAACTTACTGGAGTCTGGGCCAGAATGCTTGCTGGGGTTATTCGACGAAACAACAGTCCAAAACCCCCTTCATACGCATCAATTATTGGACTTGCTCAGCACCTGATAAGCAAGATGAGTACGGATCTCGGGACCGACTCAATTGAAGAAGATTCAACAGAGCGTCTTACGCAGACAGCCAAGCCATTCAGTTGGACATCGCGTGAGGTAGCACTCATATACAGTAGTCTGGATAACACTTCTTATACCAGTCTATTTGTTGAGAAACTCCTCGCACTTGATCAAATGCACAAACTCAGCGATGCCATCATTCGCTCTATAGTACGCTTGGACAGCAAGATGGACGACAGGGTCCTTACAACATTGAAACAGTGCATTCGTGGCGAAACTTCGACACAAGTTATGGATCCGTTCATGCGTGCCGCTGTCCCTTATATCGACAGTACCACCAAGCTGGACAATGCCATAGAGATAGTGCAGCATATATCCACACAGGTGAGGAGCCTCCAGAACACTGAAGGGGTGTATTTTGTACGCTTCTTCAGAACGGCTGTGAGTCTTGAGAAAGAAGACAAGAGATTCGCTATGGCAGTTCGCTCTTACAGTCTTGGACAAGTGTCACAATGGGTGCCTTTACTTCTTGCATGGCCTGACCAGCAAGTTCGTCGTGTCACGCGAGACTTTCTTGATTCCGCACTGTTCGATGTCCTGAAGGGGCGCGGTCCGGCCATCGGCGTGGATACTCGTGATAACGACGTCATCAAGGAGGCAACAAGGCAGGTCGGGATCATGTGTCTCGAGTATCTCAAAGACCATCACGTCCGTAGGCGTATTGGTGTCAACAGAGAAGTTGCGACTGGTTTTTTGGAAGTGATCGAACAATGTGGTACAGCAATGGATATGGAGTCAAATGAACCAAGCGACGCAGACGAGAGGTTCCATAGATTGCACGACGGTAAGTGGAATGTGTTGTGCTCCGGAGTTGTGATCATCAAGTGGCTTACAAGTGTGATAGATGTGATCGATCCTTTACGCAAGCTGGTCGTCGATGACATGGAAGACGATGGGTCCGGTATGTTACAGTCGTTCAGCGACTCTGATACAATCATAGCAGACTTGTGGTAGCGGCTGACGTTGGGTTAAAGACTGGGAAGGATCGTGCGAGTCATCTGAACAGATTGATGACATTATTGAAATGAATACTTCAGGAATGAATTAGCTGCACGATATGCAGAAGGTGCCATAATAGTGAGCACGAAGAAAGAGCTCAAAATTGCTGTCTGGCGGTGTAGACACGAAAGCAAGCAAGCCGAAACTTGGTCTTCTTTTACTTGTTTGCTATCTAAGCATTGGGATGTCTAGACTCGAGCGGGATAGGAAGTCGGAGGTCAATCAATGGCTGCTTCGGGCTAGATATGAGTGTTACAATCAATATGGAGGAAGTGAGTATTTCTGAGATGCAATTGCATAGCAAGGAGTGGCGATGTACAGTACAATTCGGTCTTGATAGGCCATGCAGCGACGACGTATTGAATAAAAGTCAGAATATCCCAGGCATGTCTAGATTATGAAAAACCCATCAATAATGACGAGTGGCAGGGCCAGCACGTTGGCTGAACAATAAACAAACTGGCTAACTCGTTGATGGTGGGCGCTTTATACATGTGTTCCATCCTTAGTGACATGGTTGGGTAGAAAACCGGCCAAGACTAACTATAACCAGCCCCAAGGCTAGGGTGCCGTTGCGGAAATGGATATTCCCAAGTTTAGAAACATTTTTGGGGAAACAAAACAAGAAGTATAGGTTAGACTCGAAGCTCGATGGATAGGACCATCTGTATATCCCCTACCTACAGGGAGGATATCTGCGAGGGAACTGAATAAGCTATAGCGGGAAATGATGCAGGAACATACATGGTACGGCAATGGAGACTGTTTTTAGAACAAGGGATCATCCGTCTCTACTAGGTATATTTCCAAAGATATACGGATATGATGTGGTTTCATCTCTCAGCATCTTCAACCTGTTCGATCACAGTCTGCGCTCTGCAGGTTCGTCGTCAGTCACATTCACACCTACGCATACAGCCACTCAAATGGCGTCTTTGGCCGCCGAAAACCTTCTAAATTAAGTACAGGGCTGATAGCGACCAATCGAGTCTCGTCCAATGTGCCCCACCGATCTCTCAAAATAGCAGCCGGGAGGCACTAATGTAAGTTAGCCGCCGGTACACTTGCACTAAGCCCTTTTTGATAAATCTTCATCGAGCGGGCCACCGTAAGTCACTACCCGCTTATCCTCAACTGTGATGCTCTACTGTGTTTCCCCCTTTCGACATCCATATATCATGTCCGTGACTCTGGGGTCTAACTGATCTCGGCATCATCCCGTTTCATGTTGTTCTATCTGCTGGGGTCGCCAGGCGGGCCTGTTGGGAGGCCACATGAAGAGAAAAAGGTGACTGGAGGGTGAAACATAAACAACCTACCGTTCTTTTTTTAGAGCTGCCCGGGGAAGAATAAGCTCAAGCGGATGGTGTCATGTTCTTTAATACTCTTGTTTGCCATTCATCCTCTCTTTTCTTGAAACTCTTTTCGAGGCAGGATTACAATAACGACGGTTTCACGATATACCAGGCCTGAGAAGGATACCGTAGCTGCTGTGCGGCTTTTGCTTGATTCGGTTCTTTCTTCTTGTTTTGCTTGTCCTTTTCTAGTCGAGTATTACTCGTCGTTCATTTGTTATCCTCTTTCCGTACCGGGTCAAGCAGGCTGTTAAAGTCGTCCTCTTTACTGAAGCACGACTTTGCACCTCCAACATGTCGCTCAAGGATCGAATCTCGTCCCCGCTCGAGGCTGGTACCTCTATCCTCGATGCCCACCATCTGCCGCCGCACCTCGCACCTGCTCTCGAGCATGCATCTTCTTGTCTTGCTCGAAAGTCTCAGCATATCACCCTTGTTGTCGCTCGTCGGGACTACCAACTTCCGTCCGTCGTTCCGCCAAAGGGTTTATTGACTCCAACGACTCCTACGACCCTATCTCCCGGTTTCCGTCTCAACTTCTCGCAGGGTCCCGTTTCTAGGCTCAGGTCCTTGATGAAGAAGGGTTCCTCAGCATCCCTTCGATCAATAGACTCGCCGCGAAGTGGGCTATCTTCGCCTGGCCAGGTTCTCCCGCTTGAAATATCCAGCCCTCGATTAAAATGGCCTCTGTCGCCCTCAACACCCCTATCTCCTCCCCCCATGACACCTTGTACTGCCTCGTCGACGACTACAGATACCATGAGCTCCATGATGACCGCGTCATCGGGTTTTGGCATGCGGCTCATCCACACCAACGAGCTCAACCCCAGATCCGAAAAGATACTGAACTCGATATTGGCCAAAACAGAAAAGAAGTTTGCCCTTGGGTAAGTGGCGAGACTCTTGGCAGGCAAGCTCCGACTAACACGCTCTAGATCAGAGTGGCTCTCGGCCGCTGTCAGGCCTTCATCCTGCGGCCTCACAAATCAACTCATTCACAGCTCCATCATTCAGAATGAGGTCCTCTTCTGCTCAGAGGGCCTCACCATTCTATCGCTTGACAGGTTGTACAGCTTGAAGAGTGCTCTTTCTAGCTACTCCAAGACAAAATCCCCTCTCCGCCTCGAAGACGCCGTCGACGAACTCAGACGCATCATCCTAGCAACCAATGGCACAAAGGTTTCCAAGACGGCTATACTTCGATCGTATGACTGGTTGAGTGTGTCGAATTCCGCTCTGGTCGATCTGGATCGCATGTATAGACGAGCATACGGAGGACCGGAACAGCACGGGGGGATTTCGGGCCTCACGAGCTTCGTTGAACCAGCTATCAAGCCCATCAGCGATTCCCAGGAACGGCATATAGAAGAAGAGGCGGACGAGGTCACGGCTAATGTAGCAGCGTCCAAAGGGAAAACGCCATCGCCGAAGCCTTTGCTCAAGCTACAGACGAATTTCACCCCCGGGCCTCTTCTTAGACCAAAACCAAAGAAATTAGAGGCTTCGGCCCAAGTGCCAGCTCAAGTCGAAGTCAAGGAAGAGGAAGATGGAGATCGGACAGCACGGCCGACGGACCAGTTGTACTTCACCATGCAGCAGTGGGAGCCGCCCTCAACGATAGATCAGGTCCTAACTGCAGGACCAGTGAATCGAAGTGCCTTCAGTCCTCTCACACCAACACCTATCATGAGTCCAGGGTCAACTAAATTCGGTCCCATGACACCGCACGAGTATGATGATATATCCCCAACAACACGGGGAGAATGGGGGTTCATGTTGGCGGACAATGCCTTCCAAAGTGGTCGCAAAGTTGGAGTCGAGACCTTTTGATACCTTTCGCTTGTTTTACTTTGTCTTCTCACATCGGAGTTAGATTGCATGGCGAGCGATTTGCCTTTGGAGACGCCCCTTTGGTCCAAGCATGTTAATGCTTCAATGACTGTATTTTGGGTTAGATACTTGAATATGTATAGACAGCGCATAAGACGAACATATGTAGACTGAAAAGTGGAAAGTGGAATGTAACATTCTTGCATGTCGTGTATAAAGTCGGGTATCATTATTCTTGTCATCACCATCCATATTTGCCTGCTGCCTCCTTTCGGTTACTCCTCCCCTTGGCGAAACTGTCCTCGAGGGCATCGCGCTGGCTTTGTACATTCTGCACCAACTGCCGCAGGCTATGTTTGCCACCTCCCTGTATCGCCCGCACAGGATTGTGGGTTTGCTCTTCTCCTGCGGCTCGAATCTCCTCATTGTGCCTATATTCTTGGTCCATATTGAAGTTGATGACCCTCTTGGCTGCTTGGTTACCGAGACCATCACGACCAAAGAGTTCCCGTCGTTGGGCCGGTGTCAGGTTGAGGTCCTCAACAACAGTATCCAAGGACTCAGATCCCGGCAGGGTAGTTGCTGACGGGCCAGCTTGTGCATGGCTGGCGTAGTCTCCATGGGCTTCTTCATCGTAGCCCAATGAGCTTTGCGCCGTCACAAACATGGGCTCGTAGCCAGCAGTGGAGGTCTTCGTTGTAGACTCCGGCGGTTCTTCTGCATGCATAGAGAAGAGAGAAACCTTCTTTGGGACTACTGCTGGCGCAACTGCCGACGCGGCAGCCACTTCGGTTTGTTTCCGCCCGGCCTGCTCATGTTGGGGTGCTGATGTTGGTTTCGCCAGTCCGGAGTTGAGCTTTTTCTTCTTCTGCGGGTTCCTCGCTACTGATAAAGGCTTAAACATCAAGGGCTTGCCGATAAGTTTGACCTCTTCCGCGGGCTTCTGTCCTTCAGGGATGTAGGGCTGCGCAGCCTTTGGTGGCGGCAAACTCATGCCCTCCAAAGCATTGTCATTTGCCCTGTCCCGGCCTTCCCCTGCCTCTCGAGTAAATCCTGGCGCAGCACTTGTCTTGAATTGGAAAACTGGCCTTGTCGACGAACTGCTCGACGCTGCAGGTTTGGGTTTATTGGCATTTTTGGGCGCTGGAAGAAACGAGTTGAATCCAGAGAATCTACCACTGCCGCTACCGCCGCCAATTTCTATCTTCTTCTCCGCGGGTTCTGGAATCTGTGCTTTATCGTTTGAGAGTTGAGGAAGGCTAACCACGATCTTGCCTGGATTGGATCGATCGACAACCTTTTGGAAAGGTTTCTTGGATGATGCGGTTTGTTTAGGGACGAGTTTAGCGGGAGCTTGACCTTCAGCTTCAGAGTCTGAACCATCGGAGTCAGAATAGTCGACGAGACCCATTGCACTCGCTTGAGTAAATAATTATCGGATGATGAAAAGAAAGATGAAGGATGACAAAGAATCGCGAACTTGAGTGTCGCGATATGAAGTTCAGGCCCCACTTCTGTCTCGTCTATGAATGGCCTGTGCTTAGGTACCTACATACTAAAGGGAGTTTGTGCATTTGGCCCTTTCAAAGTGTATACTCCTGCTTGGGTGAGCTGCCACACTTGTCGCGATTTCAAGGTGAGCTATGCATCTTGAACCAACATTCATAAAACAGAAATCATAATACGCATACACAAAAACCCAGAGCAGTTTTCTTAGTGCAGTTTCAACTAGAGATCAAATCCTATAATTACAAGGGAAAGGAGAGGTATTATTTTTTGATTGCATATCGTTGTATTTGACTGAAAGCTGAAGAAACAAAGTTGTCAGGCCAAAGAAAGGAAAAGTTACATGTATGGGGCCTCAAGTCCATTCTGACTATACTAGAGCTGTCCCTTGCACTGAAGCTCGTACTGATAGCCTCTGCATCTTTGCGTAGCACCTCCAGTTTGTCTGAGCCATCAAAAATCTAATATCAGGGATAATACCGTGCCTGATAAAGTGGTGGGACTCGTAGTACGTCAAGGGCTGTTTCGGATCGTGGGCATCGGGACGATGTAGCTATGATTGATTTCAGCAAGAGAGATCAAAAATGGGAAGCTAGGTAGGCCAACTAACATGGAAGCTTGGTATGTTGGCCAGAGACTTGAAAGTCGGCTTGGAGAGGGCTTGACGGTCGTGTTGAATGAAGAGAGAAGTGGTAGAAGCCTGCTGCTGGGCAGCAAAATATATGCAGAGTAACAAGGCTGCTGCCGTAGCTGAACCTAATTGGTCTTGAGTCTTAGATGTAGAGGGAGAAAGAGGATAGCTAGCAGTTGGTGCTATGTGTCGTACGGAATCAGGTCGTAGAGCTGAATGACTAAACGATACAGAGGGTCAGAAGGGGTACATCATGATTGAAAGGCACATACCTGTTTGGAACCCGAGTAATGTTGACGTTGAAGTAAGGTTCGACGTTCTTCGGGAGTGAAGGCAAGACCGAAGTCGTACTTGTTCTGGCCCTACGTACCCATTTTGAAGCTGCTTCGGGGGCCGTTGCCGTATGTAGTATCAATCTGAGGTGCATCTTCCCCAGTGAGATTTGCGACCTTGCAGTCCCAAAGAGGATCCATGGCAGGGATGCTCACAACTGAAGTCAGGTTCTCCGTTTGCCGAGAAAATATATCTTGTAGGATAGTATTTGAGGTTTGGTATCGATGTGGAAAGCTGGCGATGGGCGTGGCGTGGGAAAGGGCATAGGATGGCCGACCTAAAGGGAAGTTTCCCGAGAAAGTTTGCGCGTCAGCTGTGTGTAGTACAACTGACGACTTATACGCCCCCCTCTAACTGTTCTCTCCAGTATTGAGGTCATCGTCAGGGGCCAAGGGGTTCGAGCCTCTAAAGCCTGAACCCTTCAAGGCCCCCAACAAATAGGCGGAGTTTTTTGCATTGAGTGACGCACCTTTAGAACAGATTGTAGATCATATCAATCAAGCAGTTGTTTTAGGATGAAAATACCATCCTGTAAGATACCGTTATATCTATAAACGCAGTGTTGTCTATGAGTAGAGGGATACGCTGGCCGAGATGAGACCGAAGGTTAGACGAAGGAGATAAGAGAAGACAGGTGAATAGAAAGCAAGGGGATAGCAGAGGACCATGACGTTGTCGATATAAGGACGCTCATGAGGGTAAATGACACTGCCTCAGAGGATTCTAGGAAGATGGTGACAGGAGGAAAGGGATGAAAGGAAGACAAAATGACAAAGGTTTCAACTGTGAATGTTCGGGATGAAGATGAAAGGAAAAGGAAGAGAAAAGGCGATGATGGACAGGAGAGAACATGACTATATCTTTGGAAAGCCCGCTCCTGCTCCAAGTATCGAGGTTTCATTTCTCAAGCAGGTGCCTTTCAACCTTTCGGTCGTAGTCAGGAAGCAGGTAACTGAATGGACTGCCATGCCGGACATCAAATGAGTTTGGCAACAGTGCTGTTTCCAGCTGGTCTGGGGCAGTCACTACTTATTGCCTACCTATCTACTAAACCCTGAGGTAGAACATCCTAGGCAGTTTGACGTATATATTAACCTTTGGTCCTATCTATATATTTACCATGTGGGAAAAAAGGACCAGCTAAGCCAGCTTTGCGATAGACAGGCACTTGCCATGACCCTAGACGCTTGCAAATATTTTCAGAAAGACCTTAAATCACAAATTGCATCATTGTCAAGTGTAGAAGCTACAGGAAGGCAATAACTGCTCTTTGATGCCAAGTGTTCATCATAGGTCGCCTGGAGAGAACAGCCCCTGTGTCTATGTAAGGAAGGAGAGCAGGGAAGAATTGGAAAGAGTTAACAACTTATATGACAGCACAGTAGTAAATGTGCTTTGTACTGCTTATTGCACTGTAATGGTCAGGGAGGGATTGGATGTTTTAGGTTGTAGATAAGCAGGCAAACAATGAGTAAAGTCAATGGAGCCGCCTTTTTGATGGTCTTGATAGAAACTACTGGGCAGGTTAGGCATTCTTATCGAGAAGGAGAACGAAAAAGTAAAAGTAAAACAAAATATTCATATGTCGCTCGCCCTAGAGGAGGGTGCAGGGTAAGCAAGCTTCAGCAGAGCTCACCTGGCTCCATTATACCGCACGATTGGCTACGTAAAAAGGGCAAAATACGCAGCTTCACCTTAATACCTACCTAGGGACGCTCTGAACTTCAACCCCACTGCTTCCAGTTGTCGCAAACCTACATACCTACTCACTACCTGTACCTACTTAACCGCTGCAGTGGGCAATACAATGACAGATACGATATTTATCTAATCCTTCCATTATTCAACCATCAGCGGCTCGGGTTGTGATAAATATGTGAGAGAGGCGGGCCATTTTTTCGACTTGATTCAACAACCTCCGTGGTACAGTCGCGCCTATCAAAGCTGCTACCATGTCAGTCATTCAACTGGAAGAGTGAGTACCGATCGCATATCAAGTATCTTGCCAGATTTAAACTGATCTTCTCCAGACTCGTCTCTTATCAACTACGTACCAGTTATCTCGACGAAATTGCCGACGGCGTAGGAGAGCGACTTCTTAACGTCAATGATGGCTTCATAAACTCGGCTCCTTTCAAGGCCGCCGGCTGGCGGCCAAACTCTTCACACCACAAGAGGACGCATTCGCCTCCGATACCTACCGCAATTGCGTCTGAATACTTCCAGGCGCCAAAGCAAGCAGGACTCACACTCGAGGATGGAGAGGAGGACGGCGGCATGCTCACGGCAGCCGGGTCGGACACTATGGGCCCGGGAATGGCTACGAGGCGACGCAGGCGTCGCGAGCAAATGGAAGAGGAGGATAGCAGCGATTTGAGCGACGAAAGTGACGATGATACAGACCAGAGGGCTGCACAGCAGATCAAGTTCGCAAAGATGCCGGTTAGGAACAGAGCAGGCTCGTCACCACTGCAAAACACCAATCTTCGTCAAATCGGCGCTGTTTCGCCAAGAGCCCCTCACCGAGGCTCACAGTCAGCTCTAGGTACAGTCCAGGAGAGGCCACGTAGAGACACGGTCACGAGCAGCGAGATATCATCAGAAAATGAGACCGATATTCCTACGGTCCAGCGTCATCGAGAAGCTGCACGCGCTGCAGCGAGAGCTGCAAAGCTTCAGGCCAGGATTCTGGAGGAACCCTCACCCGGCATCCAGCGAGCAGATACGTCCCTCCTGCCGGAAGAAGAAGAGGACTCTGATGAGGCTTCAGACATGTCTGACGATTATGCCGAGAGCATAGACTCGGCATCGATTCTCGACGGTGTTGAGAACACCATTAACGCGTCGCCTACTCGTCAGGTCGTGGGGACACCACCAAAGAATTTTGTGCGACAGTCTACAATTCGCAAATCGAAGCCATCGACACATCCTATCGTTCTTGGAACCCTACCTCCTCCTAGACCGATGAGTATGATTCGACCCTTGAGTGTTGCCCAACCGAAGAGTTTACTATCAGCCGCTCTTAAAGCCAAGGATAAGAAGTCATCCATTCCCTTTCAAAAGTTTGCACATTTCAGCGGACAGGGTACCCAGGGATCTATTGCCGTGCGTATATATGCCCCTTTCTCAAAAACGCCGAGCAAGCCATTCCAGGTCCTCATCCGACCACGCGTTCACGATGGACAAGGCGCCGAGAGGGTGGTGACAGTAGCAGACCTCATCGGACTGAGTCTGTATCGATACAATGAGGAGAAACTGGAGCCCCCTTTGCCCAAGGGAAAGCTTAATATCAACTGGTGGACTCTACGCATGGTTGAAGAAGGTGGTGAAGTCGATGATGATTTCCCCCCTTTTGAGAGGACTAAGCCCTTGATGTCGTTTACTACGGTGAACAATGCTGCGGCCCGAGGTGGAGGGCGCATGCGATCAAATTCAACCGCCTACGACGATTTCGCACTGGCAGAGGCTTCAGAGGACGAGTATCTTGAGAACAAATCGCTGACGCCTCAAGAGGACGAGGAAGAGGAGCCAGTGATCTCACAGGATAGCAGTGGCGGCGTATCTCTTGATTCTACACAGCCAGACGAGGACGCAACTCCTCGGGGCACTCCAGGACCAAGTGTTAACTCAGTTCTCTCCAACCGGCCACGGCAAAATCCCATCGTCACAACAACATACCGATCGAATGCTCCTCCAGCAGACATGCCACAAGCACCTGCTGTGGTACCAAACACGTCCCGAGGGCAGCAGAAGCTACTTCGAGTTCATATCATGTCCTCAGACCTCGCACCAGGCCAGATGGTAACACTTGATGTTATGACAGATACTTACTTGGCAGAGGTTCTGGACGTAGTTTGCCGGAAGAGACAGCTAGACAAAGCCAACCATGTCCTCAAACTACCCAGTTCGGGGGCAGTTGTCATGTTGGACCGGCCTGTATCTTCCATTGGAAATGTCTCGGACCTCGAGTTGTACCGAAGACGATTCGCAACAGATGGCCCGTTAACCATGACCGGGTCGCCGAGCAGTTCGTCGCCAAAGACTTTGCCACTAGCTGAGCAAGCCATGCAGAAGCGCAAGAAGTCGCAAACGCCGATGGTTGGTAGTCATCCATTGGCACGTGAGTCAATGAAGCAGGACGAGCTCAGCAACGCCAGCTATAAGAAATACACCGTCTGGCGGAAACAGCCGATGCGCATCGTAGGTATGAGCGAGCGCATCCTAGTGATAGACGGTGAATATATACACATCATGCCAGCGTCTGGTGGTAAGGCGTTGCAGGACGGTTCAGGCAAGACAACGACGGTGCACTTCAGCAACGTAGTTGGGTGCAAAGTGCTTCGAAAGCATCCTACAAACGTCAAGGTGAGTTTGCTATTCGACATATATGATCAAGCTCAGGACTAAATATGCCAAAAACAGCTCGTTGTGTACAAAGCTACAGAAAGCAAACGATACGATTTTGAAGCCCGCAGTGCGCTGGAGGCGGCCGAGATCGTGGAGGAACTCAAGAAAGGCATGTTCAAATGAATTGTCTTGATTGGGATTACCTCCGATATTTGCCACAGATATATACAATTTCCCTGGAAAGTGACTGAATATAAAGAAGAAAGAAAGATACCTACAATATGGGCATTTGAGATTTGCATAATCGTATTTTCGCATTTCTTTTGTACTGTGCACACTGCACACGGCTGGTACTGTCAGTTTGCAGTAGCGTGGCTGCGAACTTGTCTATTGCTTGTTTTGCTAGCGGAGGGACCCCTTTCGTCACAATAAAGAGAAAGAGACAAGACTGGCGGCTCGATCAGCCCACTATGCATCGCATCTCGATGAGAAGGAAAACTTCTTGGATTGATCGAATGCTGTGCTTGGTATAGGCTTGGCAAGCATTGGTCAAAACAGTTAAGCAAGGCAGGTTTATGCTGAAATGGCGATCCAAGGTGCCAAGCCGGGGTTATGGCAATGAAATATTATGGAAGCATGGAGAGAAATGGAGTCAAAGTGGAACGCCTAGGGGCGTGTGTGGCGTGGAGGCCAAGACGGACACGACCAGGCAAGTAAGTACTGTACGTATCCGTACACATTCATACCTACCTACATACGAGTGTTGTACGTAGATATTGCGCTGTGAGTGCCATAACCGTACAGTACGTGATGTTTTAAATCAATGATCCTAGTATGAGTTAATGAGCTGGCCATGCTGCATGGATTTTTCAGCCCACTGTACTATACCTACTGCACCACATTGTTGAAGATTCTTTCCGTGTTGCTGGCAGCTTGTGTTTGGAAATGGTTGATCCTTTGGGGCTGTAATAACAAGGTCCAACGCCAAGCCAAGGGAGGCAATGTAAGGTAGGGAACCGTCCTGTACCGTTGACTAGCTCAACAAGCTATACTAAGGAATCTGCACTTGTTTAGGTTGTGTCGCGTGCCGCGCGTTCAGGGACTCTTGCCGTCTCGCTCAGGTACTAGAGACAAGAAAAAGAAAGGAAGCTTAGTACGGAGTAGTCTATAACCGAGATCGGGATTGGCAAGTAGTTCCCAGAAACGACTTCCTAATGGTTCTGATATTTCGTTTAATAGATTGTTTGACTCTTGAATTCCTAAGGGTGGTACGGTGTACAGCACTACATAGTTAGTACTGTACGATGCTGACAGGGCTCAGATAAAAGGTTGGAATTGGTCCCTTGTCATCGGCAATTCCCACCTGCTGCATCAGTCGATCCTCGCTCTCTGTCTCTAATCGGCCAACGCACACTGTCAGTGGGTTATCCAGGCGTTGGCACTACTTTTATTTAACTTTTCAGCGTGAGTAGATCTTTGATCCAAGGTTGAGACCCCCCTCCCCCCAGAGAGGGGACATAAGGTTTTATCTCCAGGACATGGTCCAGTCTTAAGGTCTTTTGTGTATATGTTGATATTGTTTCATATGGGTGAATGTACAACGTTGCAGCACCCACGATTCAATTATAACGCTCATGTACATCTTGAGATAGGTTTATCCTCTGATGATTGTGCTGTAGGGGGCGTCAAGCATCTGTGAAACTTATGTAGTCCGTATCTACATAACGCCAGGCAGGGCTGAAGTGATAATGACTACGGATGGGAGTCTGGGGAACGATACAAGACAGCAATGGAAGTCTTCAGGGGCTGTACCAGCCTATATGAGAGTCCTGGCATTCAATTGAATGAATCCTAGCAAGGCTCACCTCACGCTTTGATCCAGCGAAGCATTAGTATGTAGGTAGGTAGGTACCTACTGGGTATTAATAGCCCGTCAGCAGCAGGGTAGGTACTAGGTAGTATAGGCTGCCTGGAGTAGGAACAGAACAGGAGCAAGAACAAAAGGCAGGAAGAGCAAGGGCCACTTGCCTGCAAACAAATGTGTGGGTCTTTCTTCCTTCCTACTCCATCGTGACGCAAATAGTCAGCTGGAATTACCTGAAAGGTATGATCAACTTCTGGCAGGAACAATGTATGCATACATGTTTCTAGGTACTCTTGGTACTGTACTGTAGGCACGTAGGGATGGATGTCAGCACAGCAGCGCCGTCCAGGAAACGAGTGAACAGGGCAGGAAAGCGAAAAGGATCAAACCCGACGCTTGTTGTTGCCAGAGCTAAGATCTTACCTTACAGTAACTTATTACCACCTACTGTGCTACCTAGTATGTACCTCTCGGATGTTTAATGTAGGTCTTTCGCTGACTAAAGCGCCAGGTCTTTCCCCCTTTGGTAACTCAGCTCACTTTCCTGGGTTAGGTAGGTACCTAGGTAGTCGTGGCTGTGGAAAACCGGAAGCAAGAGCAAGTGGCTGACTTTACCTCCACAATTGCGACATAACGTCAGAACAAGTTTCCATGCGTTCAATCCTTGCCAAAAAGTTCGGTTTCGGCCAACTCGTCTCATCTGACTTGAACATGATCTTGCTTCCAGTGTACGGATACTACTACTCGATTCTGTTTTCAGCACCCTTGTCGACACAACTGTACAATACCTATCCGTGCAGCACAGTACCTACCTAGATGCAGAGACCCAGATGCTTAAATGTGCAGAGTTACGGATAGAGCATGCTGGTTCAGCTAGGCTACATAGGCTGGCTGGCAGACCCAACTACGGCAACACCTGTCACAGTATAGTGCATATAGTATGCACGGAATCGTGATGAATGATGATGATTTATGGCCACTGAAAGACAGGGTACTGTATTGTATACTTGGCAGCCAAGCAATACCATACTGACACAGTTCCTGACTTTCAGCTCTTGGTTCTTCATTTCGATATCATCTCTTGCTCAATTACCGGTTTTTCTGATACAGAGATAGGAGGTCGGCAGTGAACCCCTGATTACGGAATCTTATGCAGGTACTCGCGAACTTGAATCTCTTAAAAGACGTCACTTGATGAATTGTCGTCTAGCTTCGCTTCTGAATGAACGAATTCGGTAGCTGGGCAACTGCTCCCAACCTGGGTCTTATACTCTACCAGGGTATATTGCATACCGACCGATGCTCTTTGTTGGGGGTTCAATGCATGCCGCGTAGGCTTGAGGCTCAGTTTCACGCGGATACAATAACTCGCTGCCAGGATTTGCACAAAATTGGTAGGCTGGGCCCAGCTTTGCTTACCTACACCTCATCAGCTGTTTATTTCCGGAGTCTTACGTACTTTGCAGTACTGTACATAAGGTGAGCTGAAACAGAGGATCCCCTCTTGGGCACTGCCTTGCATAAGCTATGGCGCAGCTGAGCACATCGCACGTATACTGGACTCTGCCGTACTGTACTCTAAGAACATCATGGCTATTGCTATCCAAGCGTTTACTGCAACAGCCTGGAGCTTGGAGTCGTTTGCAGTTGAGCACAGTATATGGAGTCCAGCCAGTACGGTAGGTGCTGTTGGTTGCGGTCTCAATGACTGACTGACATCAATCGAGTGTCAGAAACATGCCTAGGCCAAGTTGTCCGGGGCACGGACATGCATACTTGGGATTCAGGTACGGCTCAAGTCCGCTGGCAGTACGGTAAAGTACGTTACTGTACGCCGTACCCGATCTATGACCTAGGTAGTTACGGATAGACGTGCCTCCACTGCTCCAACATGCGTATTGCCAAGCCCCGGGCTAAGGACGAGCAGTCCGGGGTGAAGAGGCGTGCACATAGAATCATCATGCAAGGTGTGTAGTTGAACTGCATGGCATGGGTAGCCAGTCATCTGTACATAAAGCGTCCTGTCCTCCAGCCATAACTCTACAATTCTTTTCCTCTCTTCTTTCATCCATCAACTCATCATTGCAGTTTGAACTCAGACCAGACCTGTCAAGTTCCAGCCAACACTCTTCTCGCCATCAACTCAACCTGATATCAACACCACCGACATAATGAAGTACTCCGCTGTCGCTCTCCTCGCCGCCCTGACTGCCCATGCTCAGGTATGATCAATCCATTGTACAGGTTAATGGGTTTGTTTCCTAACTAATAAACAACAGGCCCAGTCTGTCGATATCCCTGGCGCTGACGAGGTCTCCTCCATCATTGGCGACGTCTCTTCCCGTATTGGCGACGCTTCCTCCATCATCGAGGATGTTTCCACGCGAGTTGGCGATGAGGTCTCCTCTCGCATCAGCGATGCCACTGGTGCTACCACCACTTTGACCGACGCCTCCACTGTCACCGAGTCCACTGGAACCGCTTCTGCTGAGACCGAGACCGAGACTGGATCCGAGACCGGATCCGAGACCGTCGACACCACCGCTCTCGCCAGCGTTACCTCAGCCCTCGCCGAGGCCTCCGAGTCTGTCCAGGACAAGCTCGACTCACTCAGCTCTGCCGCCGAGACCGCTACTGGTACAGCCAGCCAAGCTATTGAGGACCAGATTGCCTCTCTCACCTCCCAGCAGGCTGCTATCTCCAGCAGTGCTGGTGCCGCTGCTAGCAGCGCTACTGATGACAACGCCGGTGCCATGCCCACCGCTGCTGTCGCCATGGGCGCTCTCATGGGTGGTGCTGCTCTCTTCGTCAACATGTAAAATGGTTTTTGTACAATACGGCAGGATACACAGCAATTAATGAAATGCACACGGTCAAATTTTTTAACCATTATTTCAAATCAAGTACACGGGGTTCTGAGTTACTCATCTTGATTCAGCGTTGTCAAAGAATTGCACATCGCGGGGTTTATCATTTGGATTAGTTAGAGGCCACAGACCTATTATTAGCACGATTAATAAGAGATGAAGCATGAATGCTTGATAGGGGACATATCTCACACGATCCTGTTTGGTGTCTCCCTTAAGTCTAGGTGTGAACGATGCCAGCCAGGGCCAACAATTTATATTGCACGTCGCAAAACTAAACTTACGTCTTACTCTAATCCTTCGAGGGACAGCATGGATTACATGGTCGGTTCCAGCCCAGGATGTGAAGCGTCGTAAGCTACGTATTCAAACGATGTTATGGGGTTGGCTTTTCATCCAGTACAATTTCGAAGGGGGTGATCAGTAAATCCTTCCTTAATGACATATGATATATGTAGTGATTTAAGGTGAGTAAAAAAGTGGCTATTCACTATGACTATCCGATCCCTTTCCAAATGAGAGATGTGCACAAGTATCTCGCAGTGGTCAAGTCTATGTATGCAAAACCAATTCTCCAATTAGTCCAAATCACTTTTCCATTGTTTCGGCCTCCCTGAGGGGTCAACCAGCCGTTGTTTCACCCCAGCTCGCCATTGACGAAACCTGAGGGGACTTGGGAACGGTACGGTGACCGTGATAAAAAGATTCCTTGAAATCCTTCATGTGCTATATAATGTTTCCAAGATCGGTCTTTACAACATAGCTGTTGGTAGGTTCATGGAGATCGTGCAAGGTTGTCACAGGCAAAGAAGGCTGGGACCACTATCTAAAATATCCATCGTCAAGCAAGCCAGGACTCATCAATAGTAAGTTCTTCTCTCGTGTATATATGTATTTATGATTCGAATAGACAACCACTCCCAATCAGCTGTATTTCATATGTTATCGAGTGTTATGTTTGGACTCCTGACTTGTACGTCCCAGACAACTCTCTAGAATTGTAGGTGATTGGTAGAAAAACTCGAGCAAGAGGAATGTTCGTGATTCCCGTGCTGTGCAGAGCGAAGTTGTCACCGTATCATAAAAAGATCGCATCCCAGGTTTCCTTATTATTCCGTTAATTCTTTCAGTATCAACCTGACTACCTGCATGTGTGAGGTTGGCTTCATTATGTGGTATTCCTCCTGCACAAGCTTGTCTTAAACCGCGGTCCTCTTTCTCTTGGGCACAACATGGACGACGGATAGCGTTCTTCTTACGAAACTGTGCTCAGTAACAATCAGCTTCATACACACTTGTGCTGCTTGGGGTCTGGTGGAAATTTAGCTTAAGTAAGTATTTGCATTACGTCTTCGGACGACTGTCCGTCCAGAGCTTGTCAATGATTTGGAACACGGCGGTTACGCCCTTCATGGTTTCATCGTCCATCTCTCCTCCCAGCTTTTGCTGGATCTTGTCCGGATGCCATCGTACACGCTCTTCCCTGAGCTTAGCTACGAATGCCTTCTCCCCAATATCTCGTGGATTCAGTCCATCAACAAAGAACTTGCGCACCGTCGCCTCTTCAATGTCTTCCAGCCGACCGCCTTCCACTGGCCAAGCCATCGTTAAAGGTGTGCCGTCCCATTCTGTCCAAGCGGTCGTGTAGTCTTCCCATCGCCGTGCCCGGCGTCGACGTTCTCTACGCTCTTCGCCACGACGTATGCTGCGGTCCATGTCCTCTTGCAATTTCTGCGCGTGGCGATCCTCTTCAGCTTTGTGTTTCTTTGCTTCCTCACGACGAGCGCGCTCTTCAAGCAGACCAGCATGAGTCTTTTCCCACATTTTCTGCCTTACATAGGTTGCATACTCTTCATCGGCCATCTGCTCCAGGTGTCCTGCAGGTCCTACACGCTCGTTGGAATAAACGTGGACGGGTTGGCCATATACGCCCTCCCAATATGCGGCACCTTCATCGTCGGCCATGGCATCAAATAGAGATTCTCGGAATGCCGCTTCAGGGTCTAAAGGTTTCGGTTCATAGGGGTTCTGTGGTGTAGGTGAGCGATGTTGTCGGTGGTGTCGGTGATGACGGCGACGCGATCGCCTGTAGTCGTCCTCCTCGTCATCTCGGTCATGATCTCGATGTCGACGTCGACGCCGGTCTCCCGAGCTGCGACGGGATCTGTGGCGATCCTTTAGCCGAAGACGAGAACGCCTTGGAGTCGTGGTGTCCTTCCCACCATGGCTAACATAGGCGCTGGCGCTCTCTGTTTCTAGTGTCGTATGAAGCGACGATTCTCTCTTGACGTCAACTGGGGATCGCAAGTTTGGTGACTGACTCCTCCTCCTCCTGTTGTTGCTTCGAGGTTTCTCTGGGTTTATAGAAGAGAGAATGTGACGTCTGCGGGGTGACTGCTCAATTTCGCCCATCATGCGAGGGCCGTGTGATTCGACGGCATCGAGCCCGAGAAGCTCCTGGGCTTTGCTTGTGAATTAAGAGTAGGAGTGGATAATGTAAGTTGAGAGGTTTCAGTGGTGGGGTCAAGGTGCAGAAGACAAGGAGCTCGAGAGCCTGGTGCAGCAATATCATCCATCTTAGTCCCTACCAAGTAAAACGAACGATAGCTGAATAAGAAATCCTCCTATAGCGGCAGATAGAAACTCATTTTGCGGGCAAAGTTCATTACTTTGTCACACATCTGAAAGTCGCGGATGCATCCATGGGAGCGCCAATACTGAGCTAGAGGATATAGGGTAGGTAAAGCAGGAGTCAACAGCACTATACTTGCTTTCAAAATTGGTTGAGTATGAAGCCTTTTTTTAAAATAAAGCAGGATAGTACCTTCGCTGTTTGAGTTATACGTCTCGCATGGTTCTATTTAACCTTCTCTTGTGTGAGATATGCGGTGAATGAGGCAACCTAAACATCTGTACTCAAAGCTCAACTAGGCGGGAACAAAAGTGAATTAGGATAGTGAGAAAGAACTAACCAACACTACCTACATAGGTACCTAGGTACCTTCCTAGGAGGTAGTACAGGTAGAAGGTAGCTACCTAATTGTTAACATTATCATTTGCCATAAGGTTAACTATACCTTGATAAGCCAGCCATCAACATACCATTGAAGTCACTACTGTTGTTTATGCCAAAAGAGCGAGGAACATAGAACTAACAGTAGATGTAAATGTAGAAATTTTGATATGTAGTTTATAATAGCCTCTCAATATTCAACAAAAACATCTTCATGGCCTCATAATTCTGTTATTAATCAATAAAGACGAATTGATGCTATTAACCCCTGAATTACTTAATGGATGTCTCCATGAATAGGTTCCATGTTCTTTATTAGGGGGATTTCAAGGGTCTAAAATGCCCCGCAGTGACCAATTGACAACTAACAGATTGTTGCAGGGCTCCATGGTTCAGCGCTGAGACTACCTAGTACTAGCTGCCCAGCCCAGGCTCCAATGGATGTCTATCAATCCAACTTCTAATGAGCGAGGCCAGATAAATTTGTTCCTCAACGCCCAACCTCTGGACTACATCGCCGCCCTTGCATCGCCTGTCCCTCGCTGTTGATATCTCACCCTGTTCCCTTGATTAGTGCGTACAGGAATACGCCCCGAGGGACTCACTGGCAGTCGCATCATGCGTAAATAGCTATCACCATCGTCATCTTCTTTCTTCCTTCTCTTCTCGCACCAACCTGGTTGATCTTTTGTGCATCCTCATCCTCATTCGACCTCGACCTCGACCCCGACTGATACAACATCTACAATGGGAGGAATCCTTCTTCTTCTGGGCCTATGCGTAAGTGGCACCCGTATGTTCCCCAACATCGATGCTAACATTGAATGAAGCTGGTCATGGCTCTGGCGTACGTGCGATCATGACACCAACTCATATGCCTCGTTCATCAGCCGCTAACTTGTCGAATAGATCGTTCCTTGCTGGAGCGCTGCCTTTGTCCATGTCACTTTCCCAGTCACAACTCCGACTCCTATCAAGTGTTGGTGTAGGGATACTGGTCGGCACTTCACTCATTGTCATCATTCCCGAAGGAATCGAAGCCGCGACCTCACCCGCAGAGGCCGCTCACATACATCGTGTGAGAACTCTAGTGCGCCGGAGCCCCTGGAACCATCCTCTTCTCACACGCGACCTTCCCGAATCAATCGTCACGATCAGCACAGGCTCAATTCAAAAGCGCAACAAGGAATTGGATGTTGAAGCGATTGTTCGTCAAGCTGTGCATTCAGCTGTTGGAAATGCCCGAGTCATACGCGCGGATGCGCACGCAGCTGTCGAGGCCGCAGCTGATGTTCCAGCGATACCAACGGCCGACGATGCCACAAAAGATGTTACTAAGGGCTCCGACAAGACAGAGACCGGACAGGAAAGCGGGCACAGTCACGAGGAGAACCACGGAGCGGAACACGATCGGGAACATGAAGATGAGCACGAGCATGCGCATGCGGTTCCTACGTTCGAGATCGGCTTCTCCCTGATGTTAGGGTTCTTGCTGATGTTCCTTATTGATCGCCTGCCTCGACATGCAACTGAGAGCCTTCATTCTGCGCCACAGACACGCCATATCAGCCTTGACAACCTCAACAGTGATTCTGCTTCCGTTGATGAGGAAGCAGATGGATTCTTGGGATCCTTGACGCCGACACCACGTCGAGCGCGAAGTTTGGCAACGACCACCGGCTTGGTTATACACGCCGCAGCCGACGGAATCGCAATGGGCGCTTCCTCAACCACCTCGGATATGAAACTTGGCTTCATCATCTTTGCCGCCATTATGATTCACAAAGCCCCTGCTGCCTTTGGCCTGACCTCTCTTCTCCTCAAGCAGGGCCTATCAAAGCGAGCCGCCAGAGGGCATCTCATTGTATTCAGTTTGGCTGCTCCTTTTGGGGCGATTACAACATGGTCCTTGATCACTCTTCTGGGCGGTGGTAAGGTTGAGGGTGATCACTGGTGGACGGGCATGCTACTTCTTTTTTCTGGTGGTACATTCTTGTGAGCTTTCAAACGATCCATGAAATGTGCCTTCGCTAACGGTGTACAGATATGTCGCAATGCATGCTATGCAAGAAGACAGTGGTTCCCACCAACACGATCATGGCCTCAATGGCTATGCAGATAGTAGCGCTACGACTCAGCGGAAGACCAAGGGTCCGCAGATGCGGGATACACTGGCCACTATGGGCGGCATGCTGGTGCCGCTTCTCACGCAGTTTGGCCACCATCATTAAGTTATGCCTACTGTAGATTCTTGAATTATCCCAGACTCTTGGTGCTGCGCATTTCGAGAGTTTGGGTCAAGGACTGTGGAACAAATCACCTTTCACAAAGCATAGATCGATTCAGCGCTTTTCAAAAATTATGTTTCTTTTCTAATCTCTTCTTTCTTCCCTTCCCCTAGGGCCGGCGAGCTCTTTTCAACTATCATGGCAATGGACGAAAATAGACATACAACAGCTCTAAAGGGGCAAAAACGTGTAAGTAGATGAGATTTGCACGGGTAAAATGGGATATGTAGATGCTTTGGTATAAGGATTTGTATAAATATGAATTCGAGCCGAGATACAGAGTGCACTGAGAAGCATACATAGCACATACCAAGACACTGTGAGGCTAGAGTGCTCGTATAAATAAAGGAAACCCACCAAGCCGTTAATATTAGTTACCATGAGATGGTATAACTTTTGTATCTTACACGTTGATTTCATTGTATCCCAACAGAGATCTATATAGATAGTCCAAGCTTGGTGTATGGCCTTGCACCTTGTTTCATAGCCGCCTGGACTGTACTGTGACTGGAATAGTATAGTCACAAAAGAAAGTAAAATGGCCTGACAATTCGAAATAAAATCAGATCAGGGGTGATTAGGTACCTATTCTTGATGCGGAGATCGTGGGTCCTAATTCTCCGCAACTGCAGATTGACCGATCTGATCTTTTGAGTGGTATTTAACTAACAGACTTCGTTGTTACGCTAATGGTATAACGGAAGGAATTATTCAAGATGTTGAAACAAGCGAATGTGATGATAGGGAAGAAGGCCAAGGAAGGTGTTTGGCCAAGTCCGCCCACACAGGCGCTTTGAGAAAAATGGATGGATACTTGGCAAGGGACTCAGCTCCAGGCAAGGGTCTATTCTCTGTCTTAGTAGGTAGTCTACAGCACAAGGAGCCTCTATTTCCAAGGCATCATGCATTACTAGCTTGATGCTATAAAAGTCAAATCGTCAGGGCAGGGCAAAGTTAAGTTGGCCATTGACGCCATTGGCGCTACTGATCTTCCAACGACCGACGTCTTCCTTTTCTTCATCTTTTCCCAACTCCTTTCCGACCTACTACCAAGAAGCACCCGTCAGAGATTGGTTGGCATTACGGCTTCGTGGCTTGGGTGACGTTTAGGTACTGGTACTTAAGTAGGTATGGATATGTAATATTCATTCATGCTGCACTGAGTGAGAGGACATCCATAGGTAGGTACCTACAGTACAGCATCTTACCGCAGTCGACATAAGATCGATGTGACATGGAACCTCGTATTAATGCCCAGGCATATTGCACATGATCTCATAAAGACTGACTTGACTGTAAGGAGGGGGGTTTGTCAACACATCATTGCAAACGGTACAGTAATTACCTACCTGCCTACTAGGTATCCAATACAGCCTCTTCAAGAACCGCTCCAAGTGTCACACCTCATCACATGGCTACCTAGGTAGGTAGCTAGACTGGAAGGGGGCAAGGACGCGATGTCTTGCAGCAAGTCTGCTTGCAGTCCATCTCAGTGCGGAGACACCCATCCATCATAACAGTACATATCCGTACATACAGCATCTATTTGTTTCCGCGATCAATCGATCTCTCACATGTCATTCCATACATCAAACCTGGCTACCAGTCGTTATGTTTTAAGCCAGTTACGTATATCTGAGAACCGCGTACAGCCTTCATTCAGCAGGAACCAATATAGGCTCTGAGCGTTTTAATATTTATTTAGGTAGGTAACTAGTTAATACAAATCCGATGGGCATAAAGATGTCGGGGAGAAGTTTTCGATTTAGTACGGAGTATCAGCCGAGCAGATGGATAGGAATGGGAAACGCTCAGATAGACTTGGCTCCGTTTCAGCGTTTAGAATGAAACACTGGTTCCAGAAGTTTGGAATCTCATGTTACATAGTTGATTGCTGATGAGCGAAGGAATACCTAGTTTATCACTACTGACCTGTAATTGACTACCTACCTAATAGAGATAGGAACTACCTACCTATCGAACGAAGAAGAAGAAGAAGAAGAAGAAGAAGAAGAAGAAGAAGAAGAAGAAGAAGAAGAAGAAGAAGAAGAAGAAGAAGAAGGAAAGAGCATAGTGATTCTTTGGTAGGTTCTCTCCTTCTTAATCGTACATTGCTCTACTACGTCAAGAATACTTGGTAGGGAACATGAAGAAACCTTGGAATTTCATCACAGGCTGTCAATCTCTTTCAATACCCGACATAGAGTTCGACTCAAAGGATTCAGTCATTTCCTTTCTTGGACAGTTTGCCTTTCCTTTCGCTACACGTTCTCTTGCCCTATTCAGTCAGTCCTCTTTCTTGTTCGTTCTTTGTCTCGCCTCCACTCCTGCATTGCATGGTCAGTAATTCACTCCACTACTTCCAGCGCTTCACAGCAGCATCAGTCGTCTTAAAGACAGACAAACCCATTATCCATCCGCACTGGTGAGACAATACAATCCCACTCCTCCTTGTGCTCTATCCGTCCTTTCCTTTTTTCGTCTTGTCTGCTCAACCCAGGAGGAGACATCCATCAACTGGTCACGGCGACACCCGGCATAACCCCTTTAGGACCTTTAGAAAGCCGCAGTCAGCGGTTCTCTTTCTCTTCCCTTACCTTTAGGTACCTTGTACCACTGACGGGATGCGGACGGATCTTACAAAAAGAGGGACCTGAACTGTAACGAATTCCGTTTAGCGCCTGGGCCTCCTCGATCCCGCCCTTGTCCTTGGCCTGCAACCGATGGACAGGACCCACGCGCCAGGTCATCAGCCAGTCCCGGGCTTCTTCTACAAGCCAAGATTGCAATCCTAGAACGTACTACTAACCTACCCGACTGTACTGTCCCTAGGTAGGTACTCAGAGAGGCATTCCCGTCTCCGTCCCCTTCCCCGTCCAAGTCTTTCGTCCCTGGATGGCATGTAGACTACCGCACCGCACCATCTGCCTATCGAATCCAATGGCTCTCTCCACCATCCCTCTCTAACTCAAGTCACCCTTGGATTTTGCTTCCTGCACCCTTTCTCTTCTTAATATCTGCAACTTCTTTTCACTTAACGCAGTTCCCTCAATAATGCTTCAGCGCCATACTTAGCGACTTGTTTTATTCTACATGTGCTGACATTCTCCACGAATTGCTGGCAGAGGCCTCGTATCGGCTCGCTCTCCGTTTCCCCCACCCGCGATCCATCTTCAGCGTATTCTCGATATCGCCCGTCGCCAGTTCCAATAATCTGCCTTCATCGCGTTTTAAACCATAGTTCTTGACTACGTCGAACCTGTAACACGACTTTGACCCATCCCTATTTACGGCGACAGACCGGGCCATGGCCGGCTATCAAAGATCCATGAGTTTTTCAGAAAGGCGAGGAAGCGCTATTAGCGACGACCTGACACTCAGCACAACCACCAACCCCATGGTCAACCACCGCCTGGAAAAGCTGCCTGAGCAGCAACGGCACCTGCGCGGGCCTCCAACTCCCAGCATGTCGACGCCCGCCGCAGACTTTGACCAGCAACTCACCGGCTCACCTCCACCGCCTCCCACGCCCGCTGCATCTCCAGGCCCATCGCATTACCAGCCAGATTGGAGTGATGCTGCCGACGATGAAGATTTCTTCCTCGCAAAGGTCCGACAACATTTCAAGAGCTGTTCCGGTCCCCAGCGAACCCGGGTCCTGGCAGATTTACTGAACCTTTGCACGAGCCAACAATTGAGTTTTGTTCATCAATTTGTCAGCCCGTTACTGAAGAAAGATCCCTTCACAAGTCTTCCGGATGAACTGTGTCTTCGGGTATGAATCTATCCGACCTTGGCAGAGGGGGCATTGACTTTTCTTTCTAAACTAACGCTCGGATTTGTAGATACTTTCTTTTATCGACGACCCGAAAGTTTTGGCACGAGCCTCACAAGTGTCCAAACGATGGCGAGATCTCCTGAGCGATGACATGACATGGAAGAACCTCTGTGTTAAACATGATTACGGCCGCCGACTATCTGAGGTGTACACCCATGCTCCCAATTTCTCTTCAAGACCACCTGTCCAGGCTCTTCATGGGCTGGAAGGTGGCGATATGGCCAGCAACAGCTTCCCGGGCACACGCCCTTACTCCCATGCCTCGGGTACCCGGTCTTTTGACGGACAGAATACGTCTGGTAGGCCCAGGCTACGAACTTACAAGTCTCATTTCAAACAGCGGTATTTGGTAGAGGCTGCTTGGAGGTCTGGTGGCACAAGCACAACACGGAATATTACCCAAGAAGGTGGTGTTGTTACAAGCTTACATTTGACACCCAAGTATATCATTGTGGCGCTTGATAATGCAAAGATCCATGTATTTGACACAGAAGGAGATTCGCAACGCACGCTGCAAGGCCATGTCATGGGTGTTTGGGCTATGGTCCCATGGGATGATACCTTAGTTAGCGGAGGCTGTGATCGTGATGTGCGTGTCTGGAATCTGAAGACTGGGTAAGTACAAACTCCTTACATGGCCTCGGCGCGTTACTAATGAAATTCAGCGCATGTTTACACACATTGAGAGGCCACACATCGACCGTTAGATGCTTGAAGATGGCGGACGCGAACACTGCGATTTCAGGATCGCGAGACACCACACTACGGATCTGGGATATCCGAACTGGCCTCTGCAAAAACGTCCTTGTCGGGCATCAGTCTAGTGTTCGATGTCTTGAGATCAAGGGTGACATTGTTGTATCCGGTAGCTATGATACATTTGCTCGAGTATGGAGCATTTCCGAAGGCCGCTGCCTTCAGACTTTGCAGGGCCATTTCAGCCAGATATACGCAATTGCTTTTGATGGCAAGCGAGTCGTAACGGGTAGCCTGGATACAAATGTCAGAATCTGGGACCCGACGTCTGGGTACGTAGCTATCTGCAAGGGTGCTGATGTTGTTTGCTAACATGTCAATAGTGAATGTTTGGCCATTCTTCAAGGTCACACATCTCTCGTTGGCCAGCTCCAGATGCGCGGAGACACGTTAGTTACGGGTGGATCAGATGGCTCGGTCAGAGTTTGGTCACTGGAGAAGATGTGCCCAATCCACCGTCTTGCAGCCCATGATAACAGCGTCACCAGTCTGCAGTTTGATGATACTCGAGTTGTAAGTGGCGGCAGTGATGGTCGAGTTAAGATATGGGATCTCAAGACCGGACACCTCGTTCGAGAGCTCATCGCCCAAGGTGAAGCGGTCTGGCGAGTTGCGTTTGAGGATGAGAAGTGCGTTGCTTTGGCCTTGAGGCAAGGCCGCACGGTTATGGAGGTAAGCAAGATGTGAACAAACAGTCACCGAGTGTATTGCTGACTTTATTAGGTTTGGTCGTTCTCACCCCCGGAAGATATGCTTTATGACCGCCCCCTCTCGCTTCAACAGCGGGTGCTGGAGGATGACCCGAACCGCCCGTTGAGTGCCATGGCTATTGACTATCGTTCTTCGCAACCAACACTGGCTGGTCCCAGCCGAGATGCCTTAGCTCAGGATGTTGACATGCATGACGCGGGTCCATCAACAGCCCCTCTGCAGGGCGGTACATTTTTCCACGAAGATTGAGCTCCGAGCTATTCAAATACTTCATGGTTTTACCATGGCGACTAACTTGTTATTAATCATGGAGCGCACCATCATTTCAAAGCGGTTATATTAGTGGACTGAATGCTCAGTCCCTGACGGATCCGGTTATCCGCGTTGCGCAATGTTTGATTTCTATTGAATTGTAGTAGAGGCGATAAGGGTATTTTGGAAGCATGTTCTCGGCGTTGCTGCATCACCACAGGTTCATAAAACATTACAAGTCATGAGTGGATGATGCGGATTGCATAAACAATGACCACATGGACAAGAATTATGGGAAACTGGAGCTATAGGAACGGAATAAGGAGTTGCATTTTGACTTGCGAGGGTGGTCTGATTTTATCTGGAGCAGATGAAATTCTGGTTCTTGATATTGCTATCTCAGTTATAATACCAGATCAGCGACGCTAGGTACATATAGAAGGATTAGAGGTCACCCAGCAGGGTGACTACCAACAAGATTCAATTTTTTATTAAAAACATGATGATGGTGCGCTATAAAATAGTAAGTTACGTAGGAGCATGCATATCCCACTGGCGAGTCCTCTTATCACCGAAATGTAACTCGGGGAGTAAAATGTTGAGTTCGGTAAGGGATCCATCGCCAGCATACAAGACTGACTGACTAATAATGTAGTGTGAGGACTGAGGACACAGGTGGGTGACAGAAGAATTGTCTTTCAAGGCTTCAGCTACCATAATAAATTAGTCTAAGTGCTAGTCGAAGTCTGGATAAAGTGACCAAATGATTTCGTCTCCTATAATTTCAGCGGCCAATTCTTCTGATACCCTGAGGGGCCCTAATAAAATCCATTGTCGTGGCTCGGAGGTAGAAGGGACGGCGCCCCACATCGGCGAGAATTACACCGACGAAAAGTTGCGGTAGTCAAAGAGTCTTAGATGGTCCAGGACGACAACATAAAGACCATTTTTAATGAGAAAAATGTGAATCGAAGATGCTTCGAAGCTCAGGGAGTATATCAGTGTTTCTGTAAAACGTCAGAAATCCCAATTTGATCTTCTGCGAGTCCCAAAGCCGTTTTAGGTATGTACTCATCACGTGCACGCTAATTCATAATAGGACTAGACCTTACCAACAATTGGAAGCCAAGCTCAACGCTCCAGCCGCTCAACAGCGACTTTTTCTGAGCTCCATCCAGCCAAGTCGCAGTTATCAACTCGACAACGTCCTGATCCCTCAATTGATCCAGCGGCACCTCCATAACAACGATGCTGTCTCGAGCTCTCCGACTCCCCAGAGCTGTGCCTATGCGCACAAAGCTCGCTGCTCCTGCTTATACCGCCATTCGTTCCGTCACCACCGACGCTGCGTCTGCGTCCTTGAGCCACTCAGTCCCTAAGTCCGATGATGAGCCTTTCTCTGTTAACCTCAGCGATGAGAGCTTCGAAACTTACGAGCTAGACCCCCCCCCTTATACCCTGGAGGTGACCAAGAAGGAGTTGAAGGATATGTACCGCGAGATGGTTGTCACCCGGTATGCAACATCAATTGTTGGAGCTGAAGGACGCTCTTTGCTGATAATCCCGCAGACAGATGGAGATGGCGGCTGATCGTCTATACAAGGAAAAGAAGATCCGCGGTTTCTGCCACCTTTCGACTGGTCAGGAGGCTGTTGCCGTCGGTATTGAGCATGCCATCACCAAGGAGGACGACATCATCACCGCCTACCGATGTCACGGTTACGCTCTCCTCCGTGGCGCTTCCGTCCGATCCATCATCGGCGAGCTGCTCGGTCGACGTGAGGGTATCTCATACGGTAAGGGTGGTTCCATGCACATGTTTGCCAAGGGCTTCTACGGCGGCAACGGTATTGTCGGTGCTCAGGTCCCTGTCGGTGCTGGTCTTGCCTTCGCCCACAAGTACAACAACAACAAGAACGCCTCCATCATCCTTTACGGAGATGGTGCCAGCAACCAGGGCCAGGTCTTTGAGGCTTTCAACATGGCCAAGCTCTGGAACCTGCCCGCCCTCTTCGGTTGTGAAAGTAAGTCAATGTCTTTACTATTCTTGGCATGATTTTTAACAATCATATAGACAACAAGTACGGTATGGGTACCGCCGCTGCTCGTTCCTCCGCCTTGACCGACTACTACAAGCGTGGCCAGTACATCCCGGGTCTCAAGGTCAACGGTATGGACGTTCTCGCTGTCAAGGCTGCCGTCAAGTATGGAAAGGAGTACACCGCTGCCGACAAGGGCCCCCTCGTCCTCGAGTACGTCACCTACCGATATGGTGGCCACTCCATGTCCGACCCTGGCACCACCTACCGAACCCGTGAGGAGATTCAGCGCATGCGCTCCACCAACGATCCTATTGCTGGACTCAAGCAGAAGATCCTGGATTGGGAGATCACAACTGAAGATGAGCTCAAGAAGATTGACAAGGAGGCCCGCGCCCATGTCAACGAGGAGGTTGCTGCTGCTGAGGCCATGGCTGCGCCTGAGGCCAAGCCTGAGATTCTATTCGAGGACATCTATGTCCGGGGATCCGAACCTGAGTACATCCGCGGACGTATTCCTGAGGAGAACCACTACTTCCAGTAGAGGGGTTAAGAGCGGAAGCACACCACTATAATGATTTCAGCACTTGTTGCTTGTTGTAATATACATCCATGATCTATCTAGAAAGAGGCCTGGCATGGTCCGAAAATGGAGAAGGGCGAGGACCCAGGATTGCTTTTTTACGTGTAACTCATGGATGCCTGCTGTCTTACTCGGTTCATATCAATATTTCCACAGAGTTTAAAACGGTTCAACATGATATTTTGTCAAGGGTCTCGGCCTATTTCGTCCGAGGACACAAGAGCTTGAAGACGACCCTTTAAAAACCCCGACTGCGCTAAATAAATTTGAATCACACTTTCCCGAATGTGGAAATTGCCGGATGTATAAAATATGTAACCAGGACACAGAGGCCCGCTGACAAAATGACATGGGCATTCCGACACTAAGATATAGAGTAGACTAGATTAATCTTTACGACACCCTCCCCTAAGTCTTCGTCTCCTCCCTGTTTTCTAGGCAGCCAGGTCACGTGGATGCAGGCATTTTGCGCGTCCTGGTCGCATCTATTGTCGCGATGAGCAGGCATTAATTAACGCGACAGGTTGCCTAGCCGGCGCGTCATGCTACTTGGTGTCAGCTCAACTCGTGGGCTCACGATTGCCCCTCTCCTTCGCCAGACCAACCCAAAATTGATACTTCGACCTGTAAAATATTGCAATTTGTGTTTGTTATCTCAGAAAGCGCCAGGAAATTCATACAACATGGCACCCAAACAGGCGACACTCGGGTATGTCAAGTCCGGCCAGAGCACGATTGGGTGCGTGTGGAGGATCATTACAACTCCGCGAAACTCAATTGCTAACCAGGACTATTTTGTACAGAAAATTCTTCGGAGCAAAAAACGCGCCAGCTCAACAAACAAAGCTTTCCTTCAGCACCAAGCCCAAGAAAGACGAGGTGGAAGAAGAAGAGGAGGTTGATCCGAAGGTTCAGTCAAGTCCAGGTTCAGATAAAGGTGACACCATCCCAGTCAGTTCCATTCACAGTCTAATACTGGAGTTAGAATCAAAAAAGAGAGCTCGCCCTAAGAAAATTGAACCCGAACCGACCCAGGTTAAGAAAGAGGAAGTCGATAACGATAGCGATGGACCTGTGACCAAGCGAGCACGACGAACTTGGAAGCGAGTTGAAGAGGACGAAGATGAAGAGATGAACGAGGAGCCCGTCAAGAAAAAGGAATCTACATCCCCCAGTAAAGCCAAGTCGGCCAGCCCATCGCCAAAACCGAAGTCACCCAAGAAGTCTAAGGCCAGGTCCAAAGCAAAGGCTGCCAAGGAAACCACCCCTCAAGAAAACGATGAGCCTGCCAAAGAAGAAGCCTCGACCGCCTCTGCTTCCGAAGTGGAAGCGGAAGATGAAGTAGACATTGATGAAAAGCCTGAGGTTGCTGCAAAAGCTCGTGAGAAGGTCCAGACAAAATTCAAGTCGAAAACCAAAGATCCTTACCCTGATTGGCAGCCTGGTACCCCTGTTCCATATGCCGCGTTGTGTACGACGTTCTCTCTTGTTGAGATGACCACCAAGCGACTGATTATCATGGAGCATTGCTCCCTATTCCTTCGTCAGGTCATGCGTCTGACGCCTGCCGACCTGCTGCCCACCGTCCTGCTGATGATCAACAAGCTGGCGCCCGATTACGCGGGCATAGAGCTAGGGATTGGCGAATCATTAATTATGAAAGCTATCGGAGAAACTACTGGACGAAGTCTCCAGGTGATCAAAGCTGACCAGAAGGAAATTGGCGACCTTGGGTTGGTCGCTGTAAAGAGTCGATCGACGCAGCGGACTATGTTCAAGCCCAAGCCTTTGACTGTAAAGGGTGTCCACCAAGGATTGATGAACATCGCTACAGTTGCCGGAAACGGCGCCCAAGGTCGTAAAGTTGACGGTATAAAGAAGCTTCTCGCTGCAGCTGACGCCAATTCTATCGGCAAAGTGGATATTACCAAGGACAAGGGCGGACCAAGTGAGGCTAAGTTTATTATTCGATTCTTAGAAGGGAAGCTGAGGCTTGGTCTCGCTGAGAGAACCGTTCTGGTTTCTCTGGCTCAAGCTGTTGTTGCTCACGAAGCAGACGCTAAGGGCAAGGCTCCCAGTACCACTGATTTGGAGAAGGGAGAGTCGATCCTCAAAACGGTTTACAGGTAGGAAATGTTGATCAACGAGAAGAACATGCGCTGACAAAACATAGTGAGCTACCCAGTTACGATGTCATCATTCCTGCTATTCTTGAACATGGCATTATGAAGCTCCGAGAAAACTGCAAGCTTCGACCTGGTGTCCCGTTGAAGCCTATGTTAGCTAAACCGACCAAGGCCATCACTGAAGTTCTTGATCGGTTTGAAGGACAGAAGTTTACATGCGAGTACAAGTACGATGGCGAAAGAGCACAGATCCACTATGTGGCCAAAGATGCACCTCAGGAATTAAACGAAGCGAGTCAGGGTGCGGCCAAGGAGGCGGCAGCTGGTGTTGCTAGTATCTTCTCCCGAAACTCGGAGGACCTCTCCAAAAAGTACCCTGATATCCTTGCCAAGCTCCACACATGGGTCAAGCCTGATACAAAGAGCTTCGTCCTAGATTGCGAGACAGTGGCTTGGGACGTTGACGAAAAGAAGGTATTGCCCTTCCAGCAGCTCATGACACGAAAGAAGAAAGATGTCAAGGTCGAGGATGTCAAGGTCAAGGTCTGCGTGTTTGCATTCGATCTCTTGTACCTCAACGGAGAAGCTGTTGTTGAAAAAGCCCTTCGCGAGCGACGAGAGCTTCTAGAAACCGCTTTCAACCCAGTGGAGGGTGAATTTGCCTTTGCTACCCACATGGACGGCCAGGAGCTGGATGAGATCCAATTTTTCCTTGATGAGAGTGTTAAAGCCTCATGCGAAGGTCTCATGGTGAAGATGTTGGACGGGACTGAGAGCGGATACGAACCCAGCAAGAGAAGTCGCAACTGGCTCAAGGTGAGTATTCATAATATCTGCTGTCGAGGGTAGAATGGCTAACTGCTTTCACAGATCAAGAAGGACTATCTTTCAGGAGTTGGGGATTCTCTGGACCTTGTTGTTCTGGGTGCTTACTATGGTAAAGGCAAGCGTACCTCTGTGTATGGTGCGTTCCTCTTGGCCTGTTACAACCCGAACTCGGAAGCATATGAAACCGTGTGTAATATCGGCACTGGGTTTTCCGAGCAGGTTTTGGAAGACCTCCACAAACAGCTCTCGGAAATCACGATTGACAGGCCCAAGCCCTTCTACTTGCACTCCTCTGGCGGTCAGCATCAGCCTGACGTTTGGTTCGAGCCTCGATATGTCTGGGAGGTCAAGACAGCAGACTTGACGCTCAGTCCACGTTATAAGGCTGGTGCCCATGAAGGTGTTGATCCCTCAGGCGGCAAGGGAATCAGCCTTCGATTCCCACGCTTCATCCGCGTGCGTGATGACAAAAAGGCCGATGCTGCTACAACAAGCCGACAGGTTGCTGAAATGTACCGCAAGCAGGAGAGTGTGACAAAGAACAAGGGTCCTTCAGTTGACGACGATTTTGAGTATTAGACTTATCATTTGGTTTTTGGCATTGGTTCTCCGGAGGCTGGAAGGGATATGGCATGGCAGCTTGTTGCAATGGCGTTTGGTTGTCATATGGTATTGGTCCTTCCGAAGTAGTGAAGTGTATGCTTCGATGTAAAATTTAATGACCTCTTCAGCCTCAATGATTTCACCGTACGTAAATGTCAACGTAGGTCAAGCAAACTCATCTAGGGTGGTTGACAGGGGGAGCCTGCAGGCCTGGAACGGCATCTTTTGCCGCCTGGAGAGCAAGTTATGCTACGAATACTGGTCCCTTTCCTTTCATGTATATGATTTAATGTTCTTTTCCATGGAGCCTGTTGAATGCTCATCCGACTTTCCAATCTGATCATTGCCCTACTGACTCAACGACGCCAGTGTAGCAAGTACATCCTCTAGCATCTCCCTCTCAGGGTTGTCCTTTCCAAACTGCTTGTCTAGTTGAGCTGCAATACCATGGATAGCAGCCATGGAGTGCCAATACCTTTGCCGCATGCCTGAGTTCGCTTCGACAAGTACAGCGCAGCAGAGCTGCAAAGCGGCAACCATCGCTTCCTGACAAAGGGGCGAAAGTCCGGAGTCTGGAATGTCCCATGCTGCTACTGCGGTAATCAGATCCATCCAGCCTTCAGTTACACCACTCGCTTCTTGTTCAACTATGGGAAGCAGGACACGGACAACTTCCTTGGCTCGTGCTGTGTCTTGATCTTGAAGTGTCCGGCTATGCTGAAGAACCGAGCCGAGATCGCTAGTAAGAATTGCCCAACCTTGATTGGCAAGAAAAAGTTCGCGCCCTTGTGGCAGTGTAGTCAACCCTTCCAGTGCGACAAGCACAGCAGATCGAAAGTCGAGCTTATCTTGTGAGCTAGACTTGTAGAGGTCCATAAACATATCGATCAATCCTGTAGCTTCTTTTCGCAGGGTGTCATTCTCTTCTTCTCGCAACCAGAGTGCCAACGCTCGTACAGCAGAGAGTATAAACATGTCGTCATCAGCATTGTCTTTCATCGAGTCCCAGGCCAGTGTGTGGTGTTTTCCAGTTGAAGTGTCCGCTGTGCTAGTACGAGCGTCAGGATGTAAACCCATCGCTCCAGCAACTGATGCGTCCCATCGGTCACGCAGATATTCAGCTGTGAGGGACATTGTCTCCGAGATGCCCTTGCGGAGCTTGAGAAGGTTTTCAGGGGCCATGAAGAAAGTCTCCAGGGATTCGTCTTCAAGAGATTGTACGAGATATCCGACGAAGACAGAGATGACATCGAAAGCAGACGTGAGCCGTGCCGATAACTTGGAATATTCGGGCTTGTTTAGCTGCTCCAGAAGACTAGGAGCAGAAGAACGTATGTCGATGAGGAGAAGGTTGATGAGTAGGTAAGAAAAAGCATTGTCTTCCTTTCTATCGTCTGCGAACACGAGTTTGGGAGACTCGCTGGGGAAGGCCTGAAGTATTGAAGCAGTTGCGTTGGTATAGGCCGCACGAGCCTCGGGCGTTGGCCTGCTTGTGACGAGATTCTTAATATAGCTGACAACATTCTTGAGCCACTTTGGTTGCTGAGGTAGGAACTAGACTATTGATTAGCAGATATGCTTATTAGTTGACACTGGTAACATACGGCGGAGCTGGCGTGCCGGAGAAAGTAGCCAAGAAACTCAAGGAGAGTAACTGCGTCAGTTCCAGTGAAGGACGAGACCAGGCTCTGGACTGTATGGTCGACTTGTCCAGCCAGCGCAGCGTGGTCCTCAACACATGTCATAGAATTAAGCCAGGCAAAAGAGAAGACGTCGAGAACCTGTGTATGGCTAGGTGCAATTTCTGTAAGGGGACTAAAGTCTTGCATCTTGACGAATGCTTGTGCTCCTTGATGAGAACTGACGAAAGTATGCAGCAACTGAAGTATTAGCTTGGTTGTATCGTGAGAACTAATGCATATAGTCAGTATGTGATTATAGTACAGGTACTTTGGCGGCCGTACCTATACAGGACTGCGCTGACGAGTAGAGGGATTCTGTCGATGAACCTTGCGTCACAGCGGGCTTGATTTGGAAGCAGGATGGAGAATATATGTAAAATAGACACTACCAAGTCAAGTAACTCGTTGGAATTCTTGGTTGAAGGGTTTGAACCTGTCCTCAGAAGGCGATCGAGAAACTTGGGTGAAAGACTGGACCACAAGCTCTGTACAGTCTGCTCGTCCTGCCGGAGTTGTTCAGAGCCATCGAGGACAGATTTAAGGAGCGCTAGCCCTACGAATCTTTGAGTATCATCTTTTGCTCTGAGGAGTGATTGTATCTGGTTGATGTCTGCGGGCTGAGAAGCTGTATTGTCTGCCATCTCTAACTTAGATGAGATGGAGTTGTCCCTTTCTGCCGTAATCAATCTGATTGCATTCGAGTACCCGGACGTAGACTGGTTGAATAGATACCTACCGTAGGTGCCTAGATGTACTACGATGTTTGTTAAGAATGAGTTTGTGCACCCAATTGATGAATTGAACTTGCAATAGGTTAGTCTAGTAGGCATCAGCTTTGTCAGGCCCACAATTTAGGTTGACACCTCGAGGCATTCTAGAAGCCTCCAACGATAATAGCATCCAATCCGTTACTGTTGATAGAACAAAGGTACTAAGGTATGTAGGTAGTAAGTAAATTAACTAGGTACCTACATGCTACTGAAATATGTGTAGAAGCATGGAACGATTCTGCCAGGAATAGTTCATTGATGGCAAGACAATGTTTTAGCCAGCCAGCCGTGATAATTAACTGATTGACTGATCTAGGTACTTGGGTAATAACTTTGAGAGATTCCCTGTCTTGGATATAAATAACGAACGCAATGATGTCCGCTTTCAGGTGGTGGTTAATTAGACGCTTTAGGCAATAAAAATCAATGGAAGCCTACCTACCTACGTACCTACTATGGATCGCCCGCAGAACAACAGTCACTGGGATCCCACTACTGCGTGTCGTCGTCCTCCATTACCTTAGTACTAACCGACACACTTACTGTACGGTACTGCCACTTCATCAACGACATTGTATACAGAACCTTGTATCTCGATACTTTCCCTCTCGATCTATCAAAAGCGAGCGTCGCCATCGCACAATGTCATGAGCCGAATCATGTCTGGCGCGCCTCGAGATGATACCTACCCTTACGCCTTCACATCCACGTCCGCTTCGTCCTCGTCGCAAACGCCTAATTCCGATGATCGCGACGAGCTTGACTTTCTCTACAACAACGAAAACGACCATGTCAGACCCAGCAACGACAGCAGCCGTGGAAGAGCTCGAGATAGAGATCGTGTTCTAGGCGACGACCCTTTACAAGGCAACTTGAGTGCGCCCATGACTTTCAAGCGAAGACAAGGCCCCTCGTTATGGTCTGCTCCTTCTCGACTTCTCTCCGCCATCACAGGCTCGCCATCAAACGTTTCTTCGAGAGGAGCTTCACCTGCTGTCTTCTCTGGCTCCAACACTTCCCCGTGCGCCGAACCTGTCATCTTCAACGAAGCCACCAAAGATGGAGCGCCGCACGACTGGTACGTCGAAGGACCGGGACGTCGAGTCGGATACGAGGATCTCACTGCCATCGACTGGATTTTTGAATACACAAAAGAGCGCCAGAGGCTACGTATGCTCTACTCCAGCGCGTCCGGGGTTATAGGTCCTGTGCGGCGGCTCATTGATGCTAGCCAAGTCTGGATCATCCTGCTTTTGACAGGAATGCTTGTGGGAGCTGTCGCTGCAGGAATCAACGTCACGACCGATTGGCTTGGAGATTTGAAGGAAGGATACTGTTCGAGTGGCCCAGAAGGCGGTCATTTCTACCTTAACAAGGCCTTTTGCTGTTATGGCTACGACCAGGGTTCCAAGTGCGACGGCTGGAAGTCTTGGGGTGACGCTCTGGGCGTTCATTCAAAAGGCGGCAAGTGGTTTATTGAGTATCTGTTTTTTGTTTCTCTCGCGGTATGTTTTATGTTATGCCCTGACCCATGTACCGCTCGCCCAAGTCATAACTAACAGCTGCCCAAAGATGCTGTTCGCTTACGTTGCTGCCGTGCTTGTCCAGGAATATGCCATCCACGCTAAGCATAGTGGTATCCCTGAGATCAAAACTGTTCTTGGGGGCTTTGTCATCCGACGGTTCCTCGGAATCTGGACTCTTGTGACCAAATCGCTTGGGCTTGTAAGTTCAAGCTATGTCTATCACACGGTTGTTACTTACAGACTCGTAGTCTCTTGCTGTGGCATCGGGCATGTGGTTAGGAAAAGAAGGCCCTCTGATTCACGTCGCTTGTTGTTGCGCAAGCGTGTTTACGAAATTGTTTCGAAACATCAACGACAATGAAGGTAAAGAATGTTCAATTCAGAGGCGTCAATTATCAACTGACATTTGTAGCACGGAAACGCGAGGTCCTCTCAGCCGCTGCCGCTTCAGGTGTCTCAGTGGCCTTTGGTTCACCCATTGGTGGCGTGTTGTTCAGTCTTGAAGTGAGTGGCGCTCATACAGTCTCAAAATTGTCGATACTAACCTCCAAAAGACCTTGTCTTATTACTTCCCCGACAAGACTATGTGGCAGAGCTTCGTCTGTGCCATGACTGCTGCTGTCGTTCTGCAAGCTTTTGACCCCTTTAGATCTGGCAAGCTTGTCTTGTATCAGGTGCACTACAGCATTGGATGGCATGGCTTTGAACTATTACCTTACGCCATTCTTGGTGTTCTAGGGGTAAGTTAGATACCGACTCTTGATATGTTCGTCTAGTTGACAGTGTTTCAAGGGCATCCATGGTGGCCTCTTCATCAAGCTGAACATGGCCATCGCTCGCTGGAAGAAAGCGAACCGATGGATCCCTGGTCCATTCGTCCAAGTTCTTATTGTTGCGTTCTTCACTGCTCTTATAAACTATCCCAACTTCTACATGAAACTCCAAACGACTGAGCTCGTCTCCAATCTCTTTTCTGAGTGCTCACAAGTTCTCGACGACCCTATTGGCCTCTGTAGAACAGGCGCCGCTTCGGCCAAAACCATTGTTCTTCTCGTCTTTGCTTCAGTCTTGGGCTTCTTCCTCGCTGCTGTGACGTTTGGCCTACAAATTCCTGCTGGTATCATCCTGCCTTCAATGGCTATTGGTGCCTTGACTGGTCGTGCCGTGGGTATTGTTATGGAGATTTGGGTTACCAACCACCCAGGCTTCTTTCTCTTCGGCTCATGCGAGCCTGATGTTCCTTGTGTGACACCAGGGACATATGCTATCGTCGGCGCAGCAGCATCTCTAGCTGGCGTCACTCGTCTAACTGTCTCCATCGTGGTCATCATGTTCGAGCTCACTGGTGCTCTTACTTATGTCCTTCCTATCATGATTGCTGTTATGATATCAAAATGGGTGGGCGATGCTTTTTCACGCCGTGGTATCTATGAATCGTGGATTCATTTCAACGAGTATCCTTTCCTTGACAACAGCGAGAATAACGACGCCATCCCCGATATTCCGGCTGCCCAAGTCATGACTCGCATCGAGGACCTTATCGTTCTTACTGCAACGGGTCATACCATCTCGTCGCTTGCAACTATACTTGAGATGCATCCACACCGTGGCTTCCCAGTTATATCAGACCCTCGAGAAGCCATTCTTCTTGGTTATATCTCCCGTGCCGAGCTTGCTTATAATCTCTCAGCCTCCACGCAAGCACCCCGTTCGCTCCCCCTAGAGACAGAGGCCTTCTTCTCCCACCAACCCATGGCTGACCCCCGGACGACACTTGATCTTCGCCCATGGATGGATCAAACGCCGCTCACACTACCATCGCATACAAGCCTTCATCTTGTCGCTACTTACTTCCAGAAACTTGGCTTGCGCTACCTCCTATTCAGCGATCGTGGCGTACTTCAGGGCTTACTGACGAAGAAGGACGTCTGGTACGTCCTGAATGGTGCTGAAGAGACACGGCGTACTATGGGCTTGGCATCGGCTGGCGTTGGCCACGAGACTGGCGTGGCGGATAGGACGCCAGACGACAACGGTGGTGGCGAAAGAAGCGGGCTTTTGCGCGGTGATAACGCTGATGATGGGGATAGTATTCAAGGCGAAGAGCCGATGTTGTGAAAAGAGTCATTTTATATTTGATACTGAGTTCTGCAACATACAATTAGCTTTGTGAACGCTCTTACTTTTTGACCACACATAGACAATCCAATACGAGGCGTCATCGGCGATGCCCTGTAAGCAGCTTATTCATCTCTTATTACGCAGTGCCCGCACTTGGTCAGCGTATTTGGTGAAGCTTGTTGGCCAAAGTGAATGTCACAGTCGCAGTCTTGTGAGGGGTAGCAGAAAGGTTGACTGGTAGCCTGAGACGCTTGGTATAGAGACATCATCACCCAAAGTGTATTTCACCACCGGCTGTACAAACGTAAGCACTACCCCATCTAGATAAATGGCTGGAGAGTCGCCTAAGGTATAAGAGACCCCCGGCCCCCGAGTCGCCAGTTGTCTCTATGCAAGCTAATTCCCACCCATGAATCGTATCCTCAGCTTGTCTTCACATCTCACTCACACTTCGAGGATCATTCAACGTCAACCGCTTCATACAATGGTCACCCATTATGACGCTATTGTACTTGGCTCTGGTCAAAGTGGCAATCCTGTTGCCAAAGCATTCGCCAATGCGGGCCACAAGACGGCTGTAATTGAGCGCACAGCGCTGGGCGGGACATGTGTCAATGTCGGATGCACACCTACGAAAACCATGATTGCATCCGGACGAGCAGCGTTCATGGCTAAGCGAGCTGAGGGTTATGGCGTGCGCGCAGGCAATGGCAGTTTTGAGATTGACATGGCTCGCGTGAGGCAACGCAAACGCGCAATCGTCGAGCAATGGAACTCGGGTAATGTCAGGGGCTTAAAGGCAGCAGGAGTGGATGTCCTTATGGAGAAGGAAGTTTTGTGGGAGATAAAAGCCTTAGAATTGTGTTGAATGAAGGGGGTGAGAAGGAGGTCAGCGCCGACCGGATATTCATCAACGTTGGTGAAAGATCATCGTGGCCGGTTATATCAGGTTTAGACGATGCCGAGCCGTCACGAATACTCGACTCAACTTCTATAATGGAGCTCGATGAGGTACCGCAACATCTCGTGGTGCTAGGCGGTGGGTATATTGGCCTTGAGTTTGGGCAGCTCTTTCGTCGCCTGGGCTCTGAAGTGACGGTCATCCAGAGGGCGAAACAACTCCTACCACGTGAAGACCCTGATATGGCCGAGTGTCTTTTGGATATCCTTCAACAAGATGGCCTCACGATACACTTGTCGAGTACAGTCAACTCGATCTCAGTTATCAAGAACCCGAGCAACGCTTTCGCGGTCAGCGTCCACACCACAACTGGCCAAACTGACGTTACTGGATCCCATATTTTGCTGGCAACAGGGCGGGTGCCCAATACCGATCGACTGAATCTTCCCGAGGTTGGTATTAAAACGACACCCAAGGGGCATATCATAGTGGATGACAAGTTGCAAACTTCGGTCCCAGGTGTCTACGCCTTGGGTGACTGTCACGGCGGCGCTGCATTCACACACATGTCGTATGATGATTCTCGCATCATTCGCACAAACCTGCTGCCGGAGACCATGGCGTCCACAACTCCTGCCGTGCCTACGACGCAGTCTTCGATATCGAGAGTGTCAACACCCTACGTTATGTACACCGATCCACAATTTGGCCATGTCGGACTCCACGCTCGCGATCTTGCCGATAGTAAGAGAGAGGTGAGAACTGCCAAAATGCCCATGAGTTTTGTCGCAAGGGCACTGGAAACAGCAGAACCACGCGGAATGATGAAGGCAACTGTGGATGCCAAGACCGGCGAAATCCTGGGTTACACATGCTTGGGACTCGAAGGAGGTGAGATTATGTCGATTGTGCAGACTGCTATGATGGGTAATCTAAAGTGGTGGGATTTGGAGGCAGCCGTGTATGCTCATCCGACTCTGGCCGAGAGTCTAAACAACCTGTGGGCACATCTAGAATAGAATAATGAGGCTTCTCATGGCTTGATCCTATTTTATTTCTGTACCCTACGGTTGAGCGTCGGTCGAAACTCGGTCTACCTGTTTCTCTGCTGCCTCTGCTTTGGCGCGGCGTTTTCGAGCTCGCCGCACCTCAATCTCGGCTTCAAGCATTTCAGCATTGACAGAAACTAGCCTAGGGATAATCTCCTCTACTGCCTGAGAAGATTGTGCCTGAGCGGTGCGAAGAGGCATGGGCGCAAATAAGCCAAACCAGTGCAGAGGGTTCTTGTTCTTGTTCTTGTTCTTGTTCCGCTTCTTTTCTTTTGGTTCCTTCTCTTCGGTTTCTGACCCGTCCGTTTCTAGCTCCTCCTCTTCAATAAAATTGTAGATTGAGAAATCTGGACTTGGACTATCATCCTGATTGATAGAAAGAAGCCGTGTTGCCTGCATTCTTTCGTCATAGTGGTCTTGGCCGTATCTCATGCCTCTCTCGCCGGAGAAATTTGCGCGAGCGATATTTTGGTAGACGACAGACTGAGTCTGAGAAAGCCTTTGGCGTAATTGAGTGTACTCGTCCAGAAGGCTGAGATAGCGCTCGAGGAGCTGGTCAATGTGTTGTTGCTCCATGGTGCTGGGTGGGTTCAAGAGGGTGTCTGTACCATAGATGTATCTCTCCGTGTTAACCTTAGTAATGGATGAGTAAAGCAGTCCGAATTAGTTCTTCCTGAGAAGAAGAAAAGACTGCTTCGAGGTTGCTTGATGAAGGGTAGATGTAAGTAGGTAGGTAGTCTAGTTTAAATATGAGGAGGGATGTCATTAGAGATACCTACGTAGATAGCAGCTGTACATTTTAGGTCTAGCTCCATCGATTAGGTGGTTACCTCCAATTATGGTACTGCCTTAGTACCTCCTTTGAGCGGAATACCACCAATAACAGTTCCCTTGTTTTCCTCTTCATAAAGAATTACTCTCAACTGAAACCCCTTTCCTTTTACCTCTACAGGGGATCTTGAAACTGTGGTTGAGAGGTCCCCCCGTATACAAAATCGTGGGAATGCCTGATACAAACACAACTATACCCAAACTCCAGCCTACAGTCCCCCATCCGGAACTATCCTTGACCATTCCGCCCATGATAGGTCCTACCAAAGAGCCCCCCGAGTATGCCATGTTGTACAGACCGTACGCTTGGGCAATCTGTCCTCCGCCTGTGTCGTCATCGCCCTGGACAGACCAAGTGATCTCGGCCATCAACGGGCCGAAGATGCAGGCCATGGTGATACCCACGCCGGCAAGGAGGCCGCACAGTAAAATCTTGTCCTGGGTCGTGTTTTCATCAACGAACATCAGGCATGTAACAAAGGGAGTTGCGAAGAGAAAGCCAAAAGAAGCGAGCCATTTGGGTCCATACCGGTCGCCTATCATACCGACCACAGGACCAAGAAAGGACGGCAGTATCAAAGGCAGGAAGATCAGTCCCGCCCCTATTGAGTCCCATCCGAAGATCTCATGTGTGAGAAGGGGAAGCGTGCTTTCGAGTGCGGTATTGATGAGTGCCTGGACAAACGTTCCCCAGAGAGCAGCCAAGAATCGAGGCTGCTTCAAAAGGTTGACTAGAGTCTTGATGGGTGAGCGCTTGTCCCGATATTCAGTTGTTTGAACAGGACTGTCTTCGCTCTTGTCGGCTCTCGATCCATCCCGACCACCCATAACGCCCTCCGGATCTGCTGACCCTGTAGTTTCAGCCCTGTCAAACCAAATTTTGGCGGTCTTGACCTCAATGATGGCAAGACGAAGGGCAATGTCTACAGCAAGCAGACCGAAACACATGGCAAAAACGGAATAGTAACCGCCTTTGCCGTAGACGATACCGCCCAGTAGGGGTGCCACCAAGATACCGAGACTACAAGCAGTGCTGATCCAACCCATAGCTTTACCGACATGCTCCTTGTCAACAGTGTCAACAACCAACGCAAGACCAACAGTCCATGTCAATGCCGCAGAAATACCTTGCAAAGCGCGACCAATCATGAAAAGGGCAAGAGACCGACCAAGGCACAAGAAGATGGTAGCTCCGCATAGAACGACCAGACCTATGAGCATGGGGATCTTGCGATTGTGGATTCTGTCGGCCAAATAACCCCAAACAGCTGACATGATCGCCATCAGTCATGATATCGTCGTTTCAAGGTGCAGGACCAACTTACGAGAACTTGCTAAGAGAGCAGCACCAAACACGGCCAATGCTATTGAAACCCAATACTGCACTCTGTCCGGACGAATTCCAACTCGTTCTTCAAAGGAGAAAGGAAGAATGGGAACAATGACGCCATAGAGGAAGATGTCCTGTCAGATGAAATCAGCGTGAGTGTGTCGTGGGGCCCGAGAACACCATGTTACTTACAGTGAAAATGGCAAAGGAACAAGTGGTAACAATGAGGCTGACCGAGGATCTCACTTTGAGCAGGACTGGTGGCTTGTCTTTCTGGGTCCATTTGAGTAACCCCATGGCCAAGATTCGACCCCAAGAATAACGCTCAGTTGGCTAGAGTCTCAACGAGAGTGTCATCGAGACAGCACAAGCCAGAGTGGAAGCGCTGAATTATAACCAAATCTTTACTAAACATATAGCCGCCTTCTTTCTTTCTCTGTACCCACTCAACTCTTCGGGTTACGGACCTTTCGTGCCCCGGCGATGGATGGATGACAGGTCAATTCTCCCTTTGAGGTTTAGCGTCAACTTGGTTGGGTAGGTATTGGCAACTTGAACATGTTGGCCGAAGATGCAGAAGAACGTCTTTGAACTATTGATGAACGTGGTTATCTACAGGAGGAACCTAGCTCAGTTGATTCAACGTTGCGGACGAAACAATGTATTCGCCCTTGAGGCATGCTTCAACGGCTCTGGAGACGCTAGTCGATTTAGCTCAAAGTATGTATACCGTAGTAGAGGATCTCTTCTAGGTAATGAATAGATGATTAGATAAGCTATCATGGGTTGACCACCAGTTCCTAGGTAGTCTAGTTGTCACTGTCCCGATGGTCTTTCGAGCCATAGTGTCAATAGCATTGTTAATTCACTTATTGTTTTGTATGTTATGGATAGAATCCAGATGATTCTAGCTGATAGATGAAAGGAGTCCAAGTGGGTGTGGCGTCACGATGTAGCATGGTGCACTTTTCGTATGTTGGTTGTTCACCAACACCAACGGGTCAGGTAAGAGTTCGCCGAGAGGTACGCCGATGACTGCTCAGCGCATCTGTATGCACACTCTCGGAGCATACGTGGGAGAGGTTCTGTCTGATATGCCAACTTCGAAGAAGGTAGACATACGCCGGAATCAATATTGACACTAGAGGAGCAAAATTGAACCAGGAAGCTGATTGTTCGGCCTCCAATATTGAAGAAAACTGCAGTTTACCAAATGCAATGCAATGTTCTCTTTAGATATTTTTAACTTGATGACAAGAACCATATCTGATGAATATCATATGCAGGTGAGATATCCCTACTATTAATTCTTACTATGTACTACGAACCTTACTCATCGAATCAACAGTTGAGAAAAGAAATTTGACAGCTGCCAATTAGGACAGCCTTGCACTGAAAATTCATGAGTACGGATACAATGCAACAAGATTCCGAGGCTGACCTCGGCTGCATAAACTCGAGCAAGGACTCGTTAATACGTAGAAGCAATATCCCTGGGCTGAAGCTTGAGTGTGGATTAGGGCCCTTACTACTTACTACCTCTAGTACCTACCTAGTGTGCGGGTGCTAGGATAACTGATCCCGAGATTTGGACCCCCCAGTCACCGATTTTTTGTTTCTTGCAGGTCTAAGGCTGTCTTGAGAAGCACAGGCAGCAACCGAAACAGTGTTTTCTACTGAATGTGTTGGACAAGAGCCCGTACAAAGGACAGGCTCTGTACTAGACTATTCTAGAGTTATAGACTCACTAGATAGACGGTCAAAGGAGAGCCGGTCCCCCAAGACGAAACACATGGCATACAGATCCATCATAGACTACGCCATGGTCACGCGGAATTCCCAATTTGCATCAAAGCGCATTCCCAGAGGATGCAGACAGGCACAGATAAACCTCTGGACGTCAAGACCAGGTCAAACTCGAATCTTAAACCTCACTGCATGCAGCTCATGCCATGCGAAGCGAAGCGAGACAGGGTAATCAAGATGGGACAGACGGGACGAGTCTTTTGACTACCCAGATGAAACGATAGTGAAGCAGTTCAAAGGACAAGCAATCCCTAGGTAACAACAGAGCACGCATCTGGACTGGGTGAAGTGATATGGACTTTAGAAACCTACATTAAGTTGGACGATCGCCACTGCACATAGGGACTGACCTGACGCTAAGAAGCCCTGAAGAGTAGACGCTCTAGGTAGGTAGGGCACTCCCGCACTGTAAACAGCCGGGTACTCTCTGGGCTTCGGGTCTGAGCTCCACTGTCATCCAATTATTTACTTCGGTCGATAGGTACCCCTCTCTAGGTACCTAGGTGCTCTGTACTTTAGATCCAATGCCTTAGGTACCTACCTACCTAATTACCTACTATACCTACCTCCTAAGGTAGGGAGGGACCTTAGTAGTAGGTTCGAATTATAAAACAATGTCTACAAATCCATCAGCTCAGCTATAATACAACACTTGAGCCCTTGCTCTTATCTTGGATCCCTAAAGCCCCGTCGGTAAACAGGACGATATCTATCCGTACTGCCTGGAAGAGAAAGAACAGGCAGGCATTATTTAGTAGCTTAGCTGGCATTGTCAGCCAAGGAAGTCAACCTAACAGTCCGGTTACCTGATGTTTCTATCCCCATGCTCTCGGAGCTGGACATTGTTTCAATTCATTGTACCAAGTCCCGGTTCATAGAATACAACTGTCCCTTTCTATCATCGTCGACATTTCTTCTCGTGAACTATACTCACTCTGTCGGTGGTGGTACCTAGAAAGAAATACCATATGGACATCTATATTGGTTCTCACCGATAGGCACAATTGGTAGATTCCATAGGTAGGTATCTAGGTACTAAGCCCCCAGTACCTACGGCACTCTTCTGCACTGAGCTGCTGATATCGTAGAGCTCTTACGTGTTCCGAAGTACTGATTCTGTACTGTAGATACCTAATATTGTACTGAGTTGTATCAACTAACGGTTTAAATCTTTTTCTCTTCTTTTGTCATGGACCTCCTAACCTGCCTTCAGTACCTACTAAGTTAGGTACTTAGTCTAAACCTGGAACTCGGGCAAAGAAGTGCTGATCCGTGGAATCTCCCCTCCCCGTAATACCCATCCCCTGTTCGACTCGGTTCTGCCCTGTCTAGCCTGGAGATTGGCCCTGGGACTGGACTAGTAGCTCTGGTCCCTATCATTGTCTAGTGGTCCATCATCTCTTAGTACCTACTAGATACTAAGTTAGCAGGCAGTAGGTAGTACTTTCATAGACTACTACCTGGTCCTTCGTTGCCTTGGTTTTCTGCCTAGCCTGCCTCTGTAACGGTATCTGTGTGCAGCTTTCATTTGCTTACCTTAGCTTCCATCCATGATAGGTACCTACTAAGGTCCCACCAGTTCTCTGCTATTGCCAGTACCACTACCTCTCCGGCCTACCTACTGTACAGTAGGTACTCGTTACTGCCGTTACCACTGCCTGTCCAGGGCCTATCCCTCTCTTTCTCTTTCTCTCTCCCTCTCTTTTTACTTCTGCCTGTGTCTCTTTTCCTCCTTCTCTCTTTTGCTACCCGATTGTTGGGCGCGCAACGAATCAATTAACCGTGTCTCCTCCCGTCTTGTTGCAGGTCCAAAACTCCCGTCAACCACACCCTCCTCCTCACTCACTCTCCGCCTCCACCCATTTGCTGCATCAGCTCCCAAGGCCAAATCGAGCCAGGCCAAACCGAACCAGAACCAAAACCAACGCAACGCAACTCCATACCAATCCGCCGCCAGCCAATCTATCTACCTACTTACCACAAACTGCATCCACCACAATCTTGACTTCGACCACCTACGTTCGACATCAAAACAATAAAGCACCAGCAACAGTCTCTCGGTATCGTGTCCTCCATCTCGCTACCCCGACACTGACATCGTCACCGACCGACACCGACATTGACTTGACTTTCTCCGCTTCGCTACTCCCCGCTCTCTTACCGTAGTCGCGCGCAACCGCCCGCCAATAAAGCTTTACTACTCTCGACCGCTTGCATTTCGCTTTGACAGAGTCGAGCTCATACCCAGGAGTCTTTGAGAGGAACAATGGCGGTTGTCGCTACAATCAAGTACGTTTGGATGCATGGGCTCATGTCGCTTTGCTGAGTTGCGCCATGCTTTACTTTGGTTTCTCCTTGCCGAGATCGCCTTGGAAAGCATAACGCCCTGGGTATACCTGCGCATCGCATCTGCACGTCGTCTCGTCCCTCTCTCGCAGTTTACCTGTTTGTCCAAGGAGCTAATCCATCTACCCCCTTAAACAGGTGCGTCGTCGTTGGTGACGGTGCTGTTGGAAAGACTTGTCTTCTCATCAGCTATACAACAAACAAATTCCCCTCCGAATATGTCCCGACTGTGTTCGACAACTACGCTGTCACTGTTATGTGAGTCTACCTGCACACCCATCAGATCGACGCCAGCCCCCCACACCGCACCCCCACCTGTGATGGACGTCCTTTTCTGCGAAATCCTTCTCGACTCAAAGTAGTGATGGCATGTTGAGTCGTTTTTTGATACAAATCACATGCGCATATTCCTAATGGATAAATATAACCGATTAATAAGACTTGCTGACTGGCTACAGGATCGGTGATGAGCCATACACTCTCGGACTATTTGATACAGCCGGTCAAGAAGATTACGACCGACTGCGACCTCTGTCATATCCTCAAACCGATGTCTTCCTTGTCTGCTTCTCCGTCACCTCTCCTGCTTCGTTCGAAAACGTTCGTGAGAAATGGTTTCCCGAGGTCCGCCACCACTGCCCCGGTGTTCCCTGCCTGATCGTTGGCACCCAGGTCGATTTAAGAGACGATCCTAGTGTCCGTGAAAAGTTGTCGAAGCAGAAGATGCAGCCGGTACGACGAGAGGATGGTGAGCGAATGGCCAAAGACCTGGGTGCGGTCAAGTATGTCGAGTGCAGTGCCCTTACCCAGTACAAACTTAAGGATGTGTTTGACGAGGTATGTTGTCATTCATGGAACCCATTGTGACCTAGAAAGGCTCGTGGTTTTTTTCTCTGACTTGGTATGCAGGCTATTGTGGCTGCTCTCGAACCCCCCGCACCAAAGAAGAAGTCGCACAAGTGCCTCGTCCTATAAACGGATAGAGGTCGGCCGCAGCCGCGCCAGGACACCATTTGCTTCCACTTACCTTCGGGAATGGTTGTCAGCTAAGAATATGCCAAAGTGGAGGTGTACAAATAGAACTCTTGGTAAAGGCACAGCGAGACAGCATCGGGATGATCAGAGCGGATGAAAGGGACATGGGAGATTTCGCGGAGATAGGCAGTCCTATTCTTGATGGGGACTGGATGACGCAACGTAACTCGAGAGGAAAAGCGTCTTTCACGAAAGAAAGGCAGACGATCGAAAAGGCAATTTGGATCAAGGAGCTGCTGAGACACTGAGCGTAGCCCTAGTCGGCAGCCGGAGCCTCTTTTGATGACGAGCAGGCTCTGGTCAGTGAAGCTCATAAGCTTTTACGGACGGCATCTGGCAAGCTTGTCCTCTGATCCTCTGATCCTCCCGAGACGTTGCGGTTAAGAAAGGTGAGAGAAACGACGCGGGAGCTGACGGAGATGACTATTCATACATCCGGGCGGGAATGCTTTGATAGGACAGTTTGGCGATTGGGGTGCAATTTACATCAATATCTTGCCTTGATTCATACTACGTTATAGAAACTTCTGCATTTATCTCTACATATGGCCCGAATGAGCTATATTGACTTTCCAAGAAAACTGCACAAAGACTGCAAGTCTGTTCCCAAGCCAGCATTGGAATGACGTAGGGATACTGGCCGTGCTTCTTTGGGTTCCTATTATAGTTGATCGTTGGAATTGGGAATTTGGTTTGCACAAACTGACACGCCTGTCGGTCAACTGATGGGTAAAGCGTTATTGTCATGTCATGGCACGGCATCCGTAGATAGATAGATAGGTAGATAGGTAGATGACTGAGTACGAGATCCTGTTTTGGGGTCATCTTGTTTATAACTTAACGTTAATTGCCGAGAACTTCAGGCGAGGTGAATTGTCGCTCCAACTTTCCTATCTCAACCTAGTTCCAAAGCGACAGGACCCGTTTTCTGGACAGTTTCTCTAATCCCAAAGGTGAGTGCATCGAGCCTTTATCTGCGATTCTATGCCTAAATCAGGCAAATGGACTACAACCTCAAGAGAGCTCAGGGCCTTCAAGGCGGGGAAGAAAACGTTAGCCAACTGCGGGGTGTTTTCATGACATTTTTCTGATGATCGTTTAGTTGCTTGACCAATTAGATACCATCAAGGCTTCTTTTGAGGCTTTCTTTACATATATCGGAACAAAGACATACAGTGCAATATCATATCTTGATAGGCTTTGACTCGTGGGGCCGGATGGCGGCCGGCCGGCGAGGCGAGGGCGTTTGGGTCCCTATAATAGACATTCCTGTCTTCCTCTTTCCCTCTTGTTTCTCTCTTATTTCTTTTCGTTCATCCCCTTCTTGTTCTTCTTTTATCGGTGTCGAGTCCAAACACTTGCGGATTGCAACTCATAAGTCGACCATCATGAAGCTATTGAACCTCCTCTCGTTGGCAGGGCTGGCAGCGGCTTGTGCTCATGATCATGACGATAAGGAGTGGACCAAGGAAGAACTCGATGAGCTCGAGGCGAAATGGGGTTACGAGGTATGTGAGAGCTTCTAAGGAGAGAAGCTTCTCATGGAATGTATACTGACATGACCTATCTTAGTGGCCCTTTGCTGGTATCAACACGTTTGCCCACCTCAACCATGTCAAGTGTCTCACTGAGCCCACTGAGCCCTTCGACATTGCTATCGTCGGTGTTCCCTTCGACACCGCCGTGAGCTACCGCCCAGGTGCTCGCTTTGGACCTCGAGCAATCCGCTCAGCGTCTGCCCGTCAAACATCGATGCGTGGCTTCAATCCTCGGGCAGGTGTTAACCCGTACCAGAATTGGGCTAAGATCGTTGACTGTGGCGATGTTTCTGTCACGCCAATCGATAATGGCATTGCCCGTGAGCAAATGACCCAGGCGTTCAAGCAGCTTGGTCGTCGGAGGACTGTGTCGGCGCTAGCTCCAAAGCCTCGACTTGTAACACTGGGTGGCGACCACTCATTGGCCCTTCCTGCTCTGAGGGCGCTGAACGAAATTCACGGGAAGCCAGTTCAGGTTCTACATTTCGATGGTAAGTCTCCAAGCCGATACTGACGAAAGGAGCCCTTATGCAGACTTGATCCAAAGAACCCGGCCACTAACACATTCATCGCAGCTCACCTTGATACGTGGAACCCAGCTGCCTATCCTTCGTGGTGGGGGGCTACTCACTTTAACCATGGCTCAATGTTCTGGATGGCCAACCAAGAAGGCTTGCTCTCCAACTCATCTTCTGAGCGCTCTGTCCATGCCGGTCTGCGCACTCGTCTCACAGGCACTGACTTCTCCGACCACGAAGACGATTCGTCACAGGGCTGGGTCCGTTTCACAGCTGATGACATTGATGACCTTGGTACCAAGGGGATCATCGACGGCATCCTTAAGGTCCTAGGTACGGAGAACCCCGTTTATCTTTCCGTGGACATTGACGTTCTCGACCCCGCCTTTGCACCTGGCACTGGTACCCCTGAGCCTGGCGGTTGGTCTACTCGCGAGTTCATCCGCATCCTCCGTGGCCTTGAGGGTTTGAACCTTGTTGGCGCTGATGTTGTTGAGGTATCGCCTGCGTACCAGAATGGAGGCGAAGAGACAGCTCTGGCTGCTGCCCAAGTTGTCTATGAGATTATCAGCTCCATGGTCAAGAGGGGTCTCCAGGATGGCGGTAAGGAAGGCAACGGTGGCAATGCCGCTCAGGCCAAGGATGAACTATGAGAGGTTTGTGCCTAGGAAGAGGCTTAATTGGTACCATGTGTTTACATACGATGGAGCGGAAGTTGTAAAGGATCATGTCAGAATGTACATAGAATATTGTGTAATACGATTCCAGTTGGGCGACAAGACATCAGAGTGTTTGCGCTACACAACAGCTCGAGGGGCACTTAAGAGCTCTTGCTCTTAGACCTGTAGGTGGCTTTGAACCATTAGAAGAAGTAGTGGCATTTGGCCGAATGGTAGGTGTTCAGATTTATCCATAAACATGTTTGACTTTGAGCTGTATCCGTATCTACATTCATCTCTATCAACAATCAGCACGGACACTTGATGGTTGAAACTTTTAAGATTTACATTGATTACTCACTTACTCGCTCGCTAATAATGCTTTGTCATACCATTGATCTGAGTGACAGATATACGACATGACCACAAAGGAAGTCGATCCACTTGAAAGACCAAGGGCTAGATCAACTGGGAAACATGGGTGAACGGAACATCCTGATGGAACAACAACAGCCAGGCCAGGTCTGGGATAATAGGCGAGGCCTTTGCTGGCCAAGTACGGATAGGATACTCTGGTACTGTAAGCGGGTCAAGGCGTACGGTAGCATCGCGGGACGTGGTGGGATCAGAGATGGGACCACTAACAGTAAATGAGTGCGACTATTAGACCGACGTTTACAGAAGACCGGTAAGCTCGATGAAAGGAAGGCATTTTGCATGCATACACACATACATACCTACATTAGCAGGTATATACAGTACAGTACAGAACAGAAAGCATAGAGCGGGTGGCGCGTTTACGAAGCGCCTGAAACTCTTCCCAAAATAGAACATATTCCCATCTGCCTGAAGGCGATTATGTTTAGAAGTGAGATGAGATGCTTCAAGACTACAGCAAGGCCCATGTTGATGTTTCACAACGACTAGGCTAGGGGGGTTCAATGCAGCAAGGGGAAGAATACGAACCGACTCACCTCTTTCTTCCCTTTGTCTTGTACAGTGGATGGATCTCCATGTCTAGGCAGGTACCTATGCTGTATGTATAAACATAATATCGCCTGGTCTAGGTAGGTAGGTAAGTAGGTAGGTAGGTTAAACTAGACTGGTATAGAGTAATGGATGATACAAGTATGTGAGATAAACAATAAGAAAAAGAAAAGGGAATCATATCTGCATTGAGGAATTGCTTTTGATACAACGGTAAAACAAAAGTAATTCCGTAGCTGTCAAAGGCTTGGGCGTTTCAAGCGACGCGGGCGAATTGACTCTTTGAGCGGGCAGTGGAGATACGTGCCTTAGTACCTAGACTAGGTAGGTAGGTAGGTCCATGCTTTAGGCCTTAGCGCGTATAAGGAATGGACCCCACCACCACATCTACATTCATTATAGGGGTCCAAATACAGTACCTAGACTACCTACCTTAGGTAATACCTACTGCTGAGGTAAGGAAGGTAGGCACTATATGGGAATGCACCAATTCTGTTGAGAGTAGAGTCAAGTTGGGTGATTCTTTCAAGCGTCGAGTTGAATTGAATCGAGTTATTGATTGCACCCTAGTCTTGTTCTCAACTCAAAGGCCACCTATTCGAGGTACTAACCGGCTTGAATGACCTCTGTTTGTATCACCCTACGATTCAATTATGCTAATTACATTACCTACCTGCACTAACCCAGTCAGCCTGATGTTAGACCAATTACCCCTATCCGTATATCATCTTCAGAACTCCGGAGCTCGCGTGGTAATGGAACTGGCATTCACATTGGCGTTGGCATAGTCACGGTATCCGTAGATCCAATCCTGATTGACAGACAGAGACAAGGAGCCAAAAGACGGGACGGGATCGGATTGGACAGTGTGGTATTTGGTATTTGCAAGGGTACGCTTGTCTTAGTCTCCTTACAACATTCACATTCAGATTCACATTTCACTCGTTCACGGAACCTCAAGACTCAAGCTTGCAGTATGTTTCAAGATGACGCGAGAATTCCATTGATGGAAACAGTATTATCCTTTAGATAAAATTTACCGAAACTTTCAAGTAGATCAGATCCTTCTGATACACCTACAACCGTCCCGTCCTCTACCTACCTACCTACCTACCTACCTGGGTAGCTAAGGTACGTACAAAGAATCGGCATGATCCTTGTCAGGGTCATTAAACTATCGGAGCAGCCAATTCCAACCTTGACCCCCTTTAGGCAATGGATGGACCCAGTCACCCCTGGAACTTGAAGGTTGGCCCAGGCCCCTCGGTGTGATGGGTGGACGGGAATTCTTCCCCCAGAGCCTCCTCCCCCAGGTAGTGACCACTGCTGTGTTCTCTGTCCCCTGAACTGAATTGAACTGAATTGAACTATGGGTAGATATGCATTGATCTGTGACATGACTGGCTCGCCGTTGTCCGTCGTCGGTTGTCGCCTTTTGGTTTTCAAGTCTAGCCGCGTCCTGACTAGCCTTTCTTTATTCAAATAGCCTGGTTAATTTTATGCTTGTGCATTGACGTTCAAGATTTACCTACAGTTCTCTTTATGAATTGCCCATCAGTCATTTCTATTCATGCCGGTAATTAGGTACTCTGTATCAATGATGTATCGTACAACACATTGGTGCAAGGTTCAACGAATAGCTCTAGACACTGGTTGATTGATTGATCAATTGTAACAGTAAATCACTGCTCAAGCATTACATTGATTCACTCTCTACTTATTTCTTGTCATTCAATTCTTCCACCAATTCGTACTTACACCCACACCTTAGTCTGAAGTTACTAGTAGTAAGTAGGTACGAAGGTTGTTGCCCATCAATACCTTCCTTCTTCATGTACCTTCGTTGATCACATCTGGTTCCTGTTGCTACTTCTCATTCTTCTTTATCCTCTCCGTTCTTGCCTTTTACTCACGGCTTCCCGCTCGTTCATTTTTATTTTATTTTTCAATACACGAATCTTCATTCTTTTCTTCCTCTCTTCCTCTTCATAATTATCCCTTCTCAAATCTACAGGACACTCCACCCACCCACCGACCCTCCTCCACCT